>OZ057398.1:83674736-84086576 GCA_964056695.1 Melieria picta | reverse complement strand
AAGAGAAAATAAATTAAATTGTTGGGTCTATTAAAGCGGCAAACACCTACTACAGCAACAACAACAACAACCATATGAAGACCAGCAACAGCAGCCGCTGTTGCTACAACTAGTAGAGCTACAACAACTGTGACAAGGATAACAACTGCTGCTACACCCGAAAAAATAACGTAAAACTCATTTATATTTATTATTGTTGTTATTGTTGTTGTTACTGTTGGCGTTATATGTATTCGTAGTCTGCTCGAATTTTTAGTGCGACTTGTCACCAGCGGCTTGTTGGCAACAGCAGCCTGAAACAACAACAAAAAATAACACCAACAACCACATTCAGTCGCACAAAAACATGAAATTGCATTTCGAGTCAAGCATTGTTGTTGTTGTAACTGCGCCTGCAATTGCACTGCTGGCTGTTATAAATTTAAATTCACACTGTTTCGCTGCTACAGCTAATGTTGTTGTTGTTGTTATTGTTGTTGCAAAATTAAATTCATTCGTTGCTGTTGTCCGTGAAAATGGCGCCAACTGTTATGGCGTCGTTGTTGTCGTTGTCGTTGTGTGTTGTTTATGCTTTCGCACCTTGGCCTCAGCAAATTGTTGCTCTTGTTGTTGTTGTTTATATTCTTCTCACCTTTAGCATTTTTTTCTTAACTGCAACTTTCGGTGCGGCCTTGTGTGCTTTCGCTTCTCGCCTTTATGCCTTTCTACGTTTATGTTTATGTCTGTCGGCGAGCCCCGCCAACAAAACACTTCGAGCTCGGTTGTTATTTTCTATTAACGCTTTGTTGACTTGTTGTTGTTGATGTTGTTGTCTTATTGTTGATCTTGTTGTTGCTGGTTTTGTTGTTGTCTTGTTGTTGTTGTTTTATTGTTGTTGTTGTTCTGGATGCTGTTGTAGTGTTTGTTATTATTGTTGGCAGGTGTTTGCCTCGTTCACACTCAGACCACTGTGACATGGTTGCCAGCTATTTGGATTTATTTTTTGGTTACTTTTTGTTGGTTTTGACTTTGGATACAGTTATCTATTTATGTTACGAGGGCGGGTCAATAAGTCCGTGACTTTTTGAATGAAACACAGGTTTTTAGATAAAAAGTTATTTTATTTTTCAACGTAGTCTCCTTTGAGATCTATACACTTAGCCCAACGTTTCTCCAGTTTTTTATCCCTTCCGAAAAATATGATTTTTCGAGGTCTTCAAAATAGGCATTTGTTTGTGAGATGACTTCGTCATTGGAGGCAAATCTCTTTCCGCCGAGCCATTTCTTCAAGTTTGGGAACAAGAAATAGTCACTTGGGGCTAGATCGGGTGAATAGGCGGGATGAGGGCGCAATTCGTAGCCCAATTCATGGATTTTTGCCATGGAAACTGCACATGTGTGCACCCGTGCGTTTGTGGTCGATTGTGAGCAAACGCGGCACCCATCTTGCGGAAAGCTTTCTCATACACAAATGATCATTCAAAATTGAAACGACTGAGCCATGTGAGATGCCTATGGCTTCCACAATCTCTCTCACTTTTAATCGCCGATCGGCTAAAACCATATCGTGGATTTTTTCAATTATTTCGGATGTGGAGACCTCAACTGGGCGTCCAGAACGTTCGGCATCTTCCGTGCTTGTACGGCCACATCGGAATTCAGTAAACCACTTTTTTACCATGGAAATGGATGGTGCAGAGTCCCCATAATATTTATCAAGCTTAGCCTTGGTTGGCGTAATGGATTTTTTCCGCAAAAAATAATGCTTAATGAGCATACGAAATTCACTTTTTTCCATTTTCTTCTCAGTCAACGCGGTAGTCTGATATTAACGGCTGTCAAAAACAAACTAAATGTCGCAGCTTGTTCAATTTTTGACAAGAGTCAACTGACAGATGACTGTTGACGGGAGCAGTGTTGCCATTTCAATTAAGAGGCGGGAAATTCAAAAAGTCACGGACTTATTGACCCGCCCTCGTAAATAAATTCATGTTGGTTTGTATTACCAAAATTTTATCATTTTTCATATTTATTTTTAGCGTACTTTCAGGGGTGAAAAAAAATATTTTTGTTTTGTTTTTTTTTGTTTCATAATTGAGTTTGTTTAGAAGGAGAAATAAACTCTGACACATGGCTGTCCAACAAAAAAAATGATATTGAAGCATTTTTGCGACAAAATTTTGACAGATTGTCACAAAAAAATATAAAGAAATTCACGACTTCGGTCTTATTATTCGGGTATATAATTTCACCAATTCAAACGCCTTTCGAAAATCGTAGAAAATATTTTTTTCAATTTCAGTTTCTTTCATGACTTTACACTAGCAAAATTTTACATGAGTGAGTGGCAATTCATACATTTACATATTGAATAAATTGAATTTAAACTGAATTAAACTGAATTCAATTTTAAATAAATTTTTTACAAATTTCTTTGTTTTTGTTTTATTTTTTTGTAAGACATAAAAGCCGTTTCGCAGTCGTTAATTTTGTTTGTTTGTTTAAAATAAAATAAAATTAAATTAAATTAAATTAAATTAAATTAAATTAAATTAAATTAAATTAAATTAAATTAAATTAAATTAAATTAAATTAAATTAAATTAAATTAAATTAAATTAAATTAAATTAAATTAAATTAAATTAAATTAAATTAAATTAAATTAAATTAAATTAAATTAAATTAAATTAAATTAAATTAAATTAAATTAAATTAAATTAAATTAAATTAAATTAAATTAAATTAAATTAAATTAAATTAAATTAAATTAAATTAAATTAAATTAAATTAAATTAAATTAAATTAAATTAAATTAAATTAAATTAAATTAAATTAAATTAAATTAAATTAAATTAAATTAAATTAAATTAAATTAAATTAAATTAAATTAAATTAAATTAAATTAAATTAAATTAAATTAAATTAAATTAAATTAAATTAAATTAAATTAAATTAAATTAAATTAAATTAAATTAAATTAAATTAAATTAAATTAAATTAAATTAAATTAAATTAAATTAAATTAAATTAAATTAAATTAAATTAAATTAAATTAAATTAAATTAAATTAAATTAAATTAAATTAAATTAAATTAAATTAAATTAAATTAAATTAAATTAAATTAAATTAAATTAAATTAAATTAAATTAAATTAAATTAAATTAAATTAAATTAAATTAAATTAAATTAAATTAAATTAAATTAAATTAAATTAAATTAAATTAAATTAAATTAAATTAAATTAAATTAAATTAAATTAAATTAAATTAAATTAAATTAAATTAAATTAAATTAAATTAAATTAAATTAAATTAAATTAAATTAAATTAAATTAAATTAAATTAAATTAAATTAAATTAAATTAAATTAAATTAAATTAAATTAAATTAAATTAAATTAAATTAAATTAAATTAAATTAAATTAAATTAAATTAAATTAAATTAAATTAAATTAAATTAAATTAAATTAAATTAAATTAAATTAAATTAAATTAAATTAAATTAAATTAAATTAAATTAAATTAAATTAAATTAAATTAAATTAAATTAAATTAAATTAAATTAAATTAAATTAAATTAAATTAAATTAAATTAAATTAAATTAAATTAAATTAAATTAAATTAAATTAAATTAAATTAAATTAAATTAAATTAAATTAAATTAATTTAAATAAAATTAAATAAAATTAAATAAAATGAAACGAAACGAAATAAAAATATCTTCCCAGATCTCGGTTTGAAGCACTTAAAACACGCGCCAAAGGTTTCGCTAAAATACTTAAACGCACTCAGTGCTAAGTGAATGTAGGACACACCGAGTGGCAGTAAATTTGTCGCAATACTCGACTTGCACGAAAAGCAATGCACACACAGCAGTCAACACACAGCACAGCAAGGCATGGCACTGCAGTGCCTTTCAGTCTGTGCGGTGTTTCAAAATCAAATTTCCTTTTCGGTTTTAATTACCGCCAGAGATTAAATTCCATTCAACGCACGCCACGTACAACTAATGCCACGATTATGCGAAATACAGGATACAAACGCCAACACACACAGGCAGGCACACACACACACACACACACACACACACTGAGAGAAAGAGATAAAAGACTAACTACAAGACGAAACCGAAACGAGCTAAGAAAAACTGCAAGACTCTATTTACGCCACTCAAAAAGCGACACGCGGGCAAAGCGTCTGCACTGAATGCAGTGCGGCGGCGTTGAAGTTTTGAAGTGTAAATGTGTATGTGTGTGTGCGTGCGCGTGAAAAATGGACAGAGCACTAGCGAAATTTGCCAGACACACTGCTTTTACATAGCTGCAAGCAGCGCACTGCGTACTAGACCGTAAATTATGAAATTTGTTGGTGCAGTCCCGTGCAGCTGGAAACGCTGCGCTGCGGCAATGCAGATTTAATGGGTTTTGCTGTCCGTCTTGTTAGGTGCGGGCTTGCAGCATGGCTGCAGATAATGACGCATGAATTTGATGCCATGCTGCAGCCGTAGCTGCCACCCGGTAGCGGCACACGGCTGCTTTTAGCTTTAAGTAAAGTTTAATGAAAATTGGCATTAGTGCTAGAAAATTTCTAGAAGCCGGCACAAATTCGAGAATGAGTGCACAACTGTGGGCGAGTAATGGAAGAGAGAAAAATAAAAATTTGAAATAAGAAAACTGTAAAAAAGTTTTTATATTTCATAGTGCATTTTATGAGTATTCTGGTATTTTTCAAAAGATAATTTTTTTAGTACCTAAACAAAAATTTCAGCGATAATTCAAATGGCATAAATTTTTCAGTGCAGGAAAATAAAAATGACGAAACTTTACGACAATTAAAAAAATATATATATAACCATACCAATAGATTGTCAAAGTTTGTTAGAGTCATTTTATTCCAATGGTGCGCACAGTATATCATTTTGGGGGTTCTGTAAACAACTTTTGAACCGAATGCCATTTGAAATCTTATTTTTCACCTAAAATATTCGTAATAAACTGATGTTTTGGGACTTTGGACCCCCAAAAACCCTCTATTGTGTGCGCCACTATTAATAGCAGCTGCCTATAAGTATGGTTTATTTAGTTTTGCAAGTGTCAGATTTTGGTTAGTTGCTTATATTCTGAAAACTCAAAAATCAAAGTATACTTTTAGGATGCATGTGGGCTACTTACTTACGAATGCTTGTATAACTCATAATTTTTAGTTAGATACTTTTTGGATGCATTTTTCAATTCATAGTTAAGAAGAGATGTGATCTGGAATACCAGAACGCAGAGAATTCTTCATTCCATAATGAATTCCTTAAGTTTAGTACGAGAGTTAGTACGAGTTTTTAGTGTTTAGAAATGGTTTTAGTATTTTCCTGTCCAGTGACGAACATTGACGCGTGAAGATTGAGACTGAGATAACCATTACAGAAGTCACTGTCATTCGATAGACTCAAGGACTCAATAGACTTCAAGGACTCTAATAGAAAGAGCAGTGAGTTTAGGTAAATTAAAGTTGTTAGTACTGTAAGTGTAACAAAGTTTATTTATCTACAGAAGCACGACAACGACTTCTGTCGTGAATTAGATAGTTAAGTAAGAGAGAGCTTTCAGTATTTAGAAGAGGTTTTTAGTATTTTTCTGGCCAGTGGCGAACATTGCCGCATGAAGACTGAGACATTTTCTTCTTCTACACAACCATTACAGACAACCAATCATTGTCACTCGATGGACTCAAGAACCCAATGGACTTCAAGGATTCCAATAGAAAGCGAAGTACGTTTAGGTAGACAGAGTTTGATAGAGTTTTTAGTCCTGTATGTTTAAGACAGTTAATTTATCTACACAAGTATGAGAAAAGTCTTCATTCGATGCTGGATACTACAAGGATTCCAAAACTTACAATTTGCCTGACTTTTATAGTAGAAAGTTTAGCCAGTTTATTAACGAACGGGGAGTCTGGAGTTTGTAGAAAGTACTTCAACTTTAGAAGGAACGGTGAGCCTGGAGTTTTTAGTCATTTCCTGGCCAATGGTGGACATTCACGCCTGAAGTCTGAGACAGTTTATTCTTTTACAAAAGAACGACAGAAGTCGTTGTCATTCAATGCTGGACACTTTAAGGATTCCAATACAAAACTTGCAATTTGCCTGACTTTTAGAGTAGAAAGTTTAGTACCGAAAGGAGAGTCTGAAGTTTGTAGAATGTTCTGTAAGTTTAGAAAGAACGGAGAGTCTTGAGTTTGTAGTAATTTTTTGGCCAGTGATGAACATTGGCAAATGAAGTGCGAGACAGTTTCTTCTTCTTCCCAACCACTTAAGAACTAATTCTATAACAATTCTAGTCTTTCAGCATGTTTACCCATAATGCTGTGCGCAGTGAACTCTGCAACTTTTGTGCTAATGGAGTTCTGGCCCTGGTTAACCCTTTCGCTACAGGTTTTTACTGGGGAAAGTTAAAATTTTTAATTTTACGTCTTAGGCTTCTATGTGGTTATATTAGCAACATTCCATAAGAAATTTTTTAATTTGTATACTCGCACCCTGTATTTTAGAGTGTTTTTCTATGAGAGCAACCACATCGTTGTGGCTGTAGTAATTACTCAAACATAACATTTTTTATGCATAACGAAAATTTGAATATTTCTTCATTTGCTTCAGCCAAAATTAAAAAAAAGTATCGAAATTGAAAGAAAACGTCAAATTAAAAAGTTCTCTAATTTTTTCTGCTTCTTCTTCCTTTACTATGTCAAGATATACCAATAAAAAAAACGTGTATACTTCTCTTCTTTATATTCAGTTTATTAATTTCGTATTTTTCCTAAAACTTCAAACTATCCTAAAGACCAATAAAAAAATTTATTCTTGCAACCATATAGGATGCAGACGTCCACAAAGTAGCATGTTGCCATATGGCAACAAAATAGCGAAAGGGTTAAGCTCTCTGCATACTTAGATCACTTTCTAAGAAATGTTGGCCACGTTTGACTGGAGAGATTGGAGCTGTGTTCTGCTCAAAGTTTTTTCTGTCGAAAAGATTCATTTGATTCATATTAATTTTTATTGATTCATTTATAGTAATTATTTACATTTTTATTCATTACGTTATTTCTTAAAAGAGTCGATTGATTTGCTGCCCAAAAGATCTGCTAACCAAGCAACTTTAAGTTAAACCACACTTGTTTCAACCAAAAAACCAATGGCCAAACGTAGTGAAAATAATTTCGATTAGTTGATGTACAGAATACGGCAAAAATAAGCAAAAAAATTATTTTATATGCATTCGAAGAAACAAGAACTAAGTAGTTGCCACATGTGCGGCACGTCTTCCATTTCGACAACTACATTTGCGCTCCTTTGGCACCTCGACCCCGTTGCTGACTGCTTGCTTTGGATTTTAACTTTTTGCAATTCGGCTGCCGCGCACACAAATGTATTTCGTTTTAGACTTCCCAGTATTGCGCTGCTAAGGAACTTGAGGAATGTGAAGCATTCCAATTGTGCACACCACAGTGTTGCCACAATTTTACCAAAAAAAAAAACCAAGAAAAAATTTAACAAACAAAGGTGAAAAGCTAAAATTGGCAATGTATAGTGGCAGAGACCACGAGGAATTTTCGTTGAAAAGTTGAAAATGAGTTTGTGTGCACGCGTGTACGCCAACAAATACATACAAATAAATACAAACACACACACACACACATGTTGAGTATATTCCGCTTATATGCGGCTTACACATGCACGTCGCTATCTTTGATGTGGCCAATGAATCAAATGCAATTTTGTTGTACTGCTCGCATTGTGCAGGTGTGTGTGTGTGTGTGTGGTGTTTGAGTGAATGTGGGCTTTGTCGCTGTACGTGGCCGCTCGCTGCTAGTTGCACGCATACGTGAGCGATTCCATGTCAGTGCTTGTATATAACATATGTATGTATGTATGTGTGTGATGTGTGTTTGTAATGTTATTTGGCTGTTTGAGGTGATTCAATGCCAAAGCACGTTTTCGCCTTTTTAAGTTTATCATTTCTACCATCAGCAACACCAGCGCAGTATCCACCAACGCTAAAAGCCAAGTTGAAAAAGTATGAGCGTCGTCGAGGCATGTGGCGTACTAGTAAATAAATGACTGACTGACTGACTGACTGACTGTCGGAATGAATGAATGAACAAAAAGGAACGCAACGTGCCTTCATCAGCCAAAGCGCCAACCAACAGCCACAGCCATATCAGCGACATCGTCAGCATTAACATCATCATCATCATTATTATCAACATTATTATCACGATCGTCATCATTGTCGCCGTCACCTCGACGTTGCACAGGTATGCCACCTGCATGGTTTTCCTCATTAAAAACACCGGCACGCAAGTATTCAGTGCGGTGGCGGTGGCGGTGGCTGCGGTGTTGGTTGCTTCTGCTTCACGTTCTCTTAGTACCAAATTATTTCGCGTTACATTGTGCGAAACGTTCAAAAACAACAACAACAAAAACATATTCAACAAAAACTTCATTGTGGCAGGCAAAGTTTAAGCTCAAATTTCATTGCATAGTTTTAGGGCGAAATGACTTAGTTTAAAGTTGGAAAGGTGGAAAGTGCACTTGTTTCATTAAAAACAAATATAGGGAAATTTTCTAATTACAGAAAATATATAAAAACAAATGTATACCACTGGATAAGTAATGATTTTCACATGGAAAAAGCAGCCCAATTAGGTGGCCCGTTTCGTTGAATTCTTTCACGGAATATGTTTTTAGTCAGTAGGAATCCAGCACAACGTATCTTTAAAAAAACAAAAAAAAACACTGAGCAATAACCTTGACTCAGTGTTAACTACATCGAACATCGAGCGAGTGGGTCATGATTTCAAAACGTTTTTCAATCAGCATCAATTAAAGACAATTTTTCTTTCGATAACTGTACCTCGATGGACAATCAAAAGGATCAGATTATAAAAATTTGTTCTTATAAAAACAAATATCAACTCTTAGAAAAACAAGTGCCTTGCATCTAAGTATATATACATATATAGAAGTATAAGTATGCACAAATAATGGTTTATCCTGACTGACTGATCAGGATTGACTGACTGATTTACTGACTCATCAACCCAAACCGCTGAAGCTACAAACATTAAATTTTAACTGTAGATCCACTTAAGAAACTGAACCTTCGCTAAAACGAGATTCTTTTGAAATTCGGCATCTAAAAGGGGCAAAACATAGGTTAAAGTGTTGAAAGAAACCTGATTTAATGGGCCTTTTGTTTTCTAAATTGGTGAAAATACTCGAAATAAAATATAACTCAACAGATATTTTAAAATTTTTCGAAGATCATAATTTTACGGGTAAATAATGGGTTAAATTTTGTATACGGAAAGACTATGGAAAAAGCATGGACCACTGGACCTATTGACCTAAAAATTTGTGAAAACACTTGAAATAAAAAATTAGTAAACATGTGTTTTTTAAATTTTTTTTTATACAAATTTTAAGGAGTCAAGGAAGGGTAAAATATTTGTATGGAGAAACTTGATTTAATGGAAGTTTTACTTTAAATATGGTGCAATCTTTTCAAAGGAGAAACAATTCGACACGTATTTTTCACTTTTATGAAAATTAAAATCTGACGGGGTCAACAAAAGGTTAAGGTTCGTATACGGTCTATTGACTTTAAAATTGGTAATAACACTTGAAACAAAAAAATTAATAAACACTTGTTTTTTTGTTTTTTTGAAAATCAATGAGTTAAGATTTGTATATGGAAACACTATGAAAAAACATGAAATAATAACCCTTTTGACTTTCAACCTTTGTGAAAACACTTCAAAATAATTAGACACGTGTTATTAATTTTTCTTTTTCAAAAATCAAAATCTGACAGGGTCAAAAGTGGATTAAAACTGGTATGGAAAAACATAATTTTATAGGTTTTTTGGCTTTAAATATGGTTTAAATGATGGGCCTACTGACTTTAACTATGCTGAAAGCTTTTCAAATAAAAAATAATTAGACAAGTATTTGTCATCAAATTCTCACGGGAACAACAAAAGGTAAACTTGATTTATTGGGTTCATTGACTTCCGACTTGGAAAAAGTACTCAAAATCCGAAATGATTCAACATGCTTAAAAAATTTAAAAAAGTTGCTAAAAGTGTATGTGAAAAGCTTAAAAGTTTTAAAAGTTTTTTTTTAGAGACAAGTTATTTCTATGGAATTATAAAATTCATGCGAGCCGGACCCTGTGGCCTTGGCTGATTGTTAATTCTTGTTCCAATACAAATGTTTGTATAATACTTTTCCAAGTATGATACTATTTATTCAAATTTTCGTATTAAAATCCACATACGAAATCTTATGTTAAGTAGCGCATTGAGTTATAGTGTATCTTCTAGTCCTCTAGTTCTCCTTATTTTATAAACTTGAAAGGTTCATATACATATCGTCGCTTCAGAAAACGAACGGCGTATGTGAAAAATTGCGATTTTTGGATTTTAATGCAGTTTTAATAAATTCGATGTGCTCTTTCGACTGGTGCAATCCGTTTTTACATATCTTGTTTAGTTTTTGAGATATTTAGTGTGCTCTTTGTCTTATGTTACAACATTTTGTCGTTTGGGTATGTCTTTCGTCGTATGTGGTCAAAAATTGCACATACGACAATTTTTCATACAAATTTGCTTCTTTTTTTAGTTAGCAAACAATTGTCGTATGTGGCGTCAAATATTACACATACGACATTTGTATGCGGAAAAGTGGTAAACAATTGTCATATGTGTGCATAGATCTAACGCTGTCGCGCATGTCATTTGCTCAGTCGGCTTGTGGCCGTTGAAATTGCAAGATGGGTGAGTCATCGCCTGCGCCAAATTTGGATGAAACTCTACAAGCGTGAGTAGAACAAATATTTTTGATCAGAAATGTGATGATTTATACTATTTACGAGTATTATGTTATTTTAAGGATGATGGATGATATATTGACTGATTCAACTAATAATTCTGAAGATAGCGATTCGTCATTCAAGTAATTGAATCCATTTTTTGGTTTTAATTTATTCTGTAAAAAATGTACATTTACAGAACAACGAGTCAATCATCAACCGACCTCTCATCTGACACGGAAAATCAGCAATCGTCAAGCAGGCTTAAACATTTTTACCAAAATGCAACTGATCAACTTGGCCTCAATACTTCTCCTAACGTATTGCAGCCGACGTTACGCTCATTACCTTCCGACTACACCTCCTGTAAGCTACTTCCCCATGTAAAAAATGAAAATTTTTGTTAATTGCTATTATGTTTTGACTCCAGCTGGCGCCGACTCGCCAAAATCCGTACGAAAGCGTCAAAGAAATCCGAATTTGTGGAAACAGAATGTTAGAAAAAGTCTTCGAGAAAGTGGAAAGCCATATTTGGACAGGAAAGGAATAAAGAGAGATGGAAAGAAAATAAGATTGCCTTGTGGAGAGACGTGTTTCTATCAGTGCATCAGAAATTTTTCTGAAATGGACAGAATGGAACTGCATACAAAATTTTGGGAACTCAATGCTGCGGAAAAGCAAGCTTATTTTACTTCTTTCGTTAAACCATGTGAAGCAAAACGCCGTCGAAAGTCTTCTGAGAGGAGCTTCACGCTACGTAAAAAAAGATCTTTCCGTTACTACTTTAAAGTAAACAACGAAACTTTACAAATTTGTAAGACATTTTTTCTCAATGCTCTTGGTGTATCCGAAAAAAAAGTTTACTATTTGTTTAATGTTTCCATTGATGAGCAAGGAATGTTGTCCCAATCAAACAAAAGCCATGGCAGATCAAAAACTTCTGCAGACAAAATTCAAGAAGTAAAAAGTCATATTCTTAGTTTTCCAACTATTGACTCCCATTATTGTCGCGCCACAACTTCTCGAAAGTATTTGGAAAGTCACCTGAACGTCAGAAAAATGTACGATCAAAACATATCAAAACAAAGTAAAAGACTTAAAAGCAATGATCTCATATATTGATTCTGAGACTGATAAAAGTTTCTATAGAGCAATATTACCAAACGCTTAAAAAGTATTTTTAAAACAATTTAAAAACTGAAGAGTACAAAGCCATTTTTAAGTTCCTAAAACATGTATAACATAAGAAAACATAAAAAAGTTTATTGAATGAACGAATTTGTTAATGTACGTTATGTTCCTTTTAATAAAAGTTAATGTGTGTTATAAGACTGCATTTAATTTTTCTCATTGTGCTTTATTCAAGGGGTTGGCTATTCGAAATTTTGTCGTATGTGCTATGGACAAAATCAATTCGAGCGCATTTGTAACATACGACTAATGCTTACGGAGTTAAAAGTCGAATATTTCTTAAAGTTTGCAAGTTATAAGCTAAAATCAAATAGGAAACAAAAATATGTAACATCGTTCGACTTCGAAAAATGAAAAAAATCTACCGTCAAATCTTCTAGCTATTGGATTCTAAACTTCAAACTCGAAACTGGGTTTTGCTACATACGCCGTTCGTTTTCTGAGGCGACGATATATAGAATTGATATCACAAATATGCCCTCGTTTTATAAAGAACTCATTGACAATCATTCCCTATTCGGTTTTACCCACATCACTGATTTCTTACCATCACATCTGTGCGCGACTCAAACGCGGTCATTGCCTTATCAGTCTTTAGCATGTCTACGTACCTGCAAGTAGAGAAAAACGTAAAATAAATAAATTTTCATGCTAAAAATATGATTTCATATGCATGCAAAAATATCTTCAATATTAACAACAGAGACTACCATTAAAATCGCGCCATGGCAGCTATCAACTGTTTGGTTTGCGCCGAAAGTGCAAAAACCTACTTGGCGCCGCTTATCAGTTGCCGCGCGGCCAAACCTAACTCAAGCGTTAAATCTGCCATTTCTTTAATGGGCACAATTTAAAACATTTCGACTTTTTGCTCACTTTTTGCTTTATGCTTAATGTGAACATTCAAAACAAATGTTGTGAATACGAAATTGTTTGAAAATCAGACACGAGTCGTGAGTCATGCGGCGAGTGCACTGCACTGCGGTAATTTGTTTTCAAAGCATATTAAACTCGAGATTCTTGGAGTTTGAGTTGTGTACTAGAATAATGAAATCGACAGAATTGTGTTGAAGAGAAAAGTGTTCCCGCGACTTTACATGTTTGAAAATGAGTCATGGGTCGTATTTGGGTGCATTATGGCGGTTTGTTTTGGAAGCTTTTTAGACTCGAGATTCTGTGGGTTGAAGAAGTACACTGGGATTGTTAGATCGATAATGTTGTACAGAATCGATTCCGAAATGACCTTTTCGTAGAGATTTTCCCCCATTTCCCCGTTAGACCCCATGACCTTGATGGGTTCAAGGCCAACGTTCATAACTTCTTCGTTCAAAATCTTGTCTCCTAATCTCTAGATTTTTCGAGAATAAACGCAATGCCTCAGTAAATTTGATCAAACTTTTCAGAGTTCTACACCTAAAGTAGGCAATTTCTGTATAAACTTTGAGAATGGTCCGTAAATTTGATTAAACTTGAATTGAGTTTGATTAAATTCTGAGAACTGTCAGTGAAATTGATTAAACTTCTTAGATTTTCACCTCTAAAGTACAGAATTTGTGTATAAACTATGAGAATTGTCAGTGAGTTTGATCAAACTTCAATTGCATTTGATTACCTCTAAGAATTGTCTGTAAATTTGATGAAACTAAAATTTAATTTGATTATACTTTGAGAATTTTCATTGAAATAGACCAAACTTCTCGGATTTCTACCCCAAATTTCTACTCCTACAGTATGTAATTTCTATATAAACTCTAAAAATGTTTTGTGAATTTGACCAAACTTGAATGAAGTTTGATTAAACTCTTAGAATTGTCAGTGATTTTGATCAAACTTTATTTAAATTTGATTAAACCCTGAGAATTGTCAGTGTATTTGATCGAACTTTATTTAATTTTTATTAACCTCTGAGAATTGTCAGTGAATTTGATCAAACTTGAATTGATTTGATTATGCTTTGAGAATTGTCAGTGATTTTGATGAAATTTTTCAGGTTTCTACCCCTAAAGTAGATTATGTCTGTATGAACTCTGAGAATTGTCTGTGAATTTAATCAAACTTTAATTGGTTTTGATTAAACTTTGAGAATTGTAAGTGAATTTAATGAAACTTTAATTGATTTTGACTAAACTCTGGAATTGTCAGCAAACTTGATCAAACTTCCCACATTTTTAACCCTACAGTAGGTTATTTCTGAATGAGCTCGAAAAGTTGTCAAGGAATTTAATCAAGCTTGAATTGAATTGTCATAATTGTCATAAGAATTGTCAGTAAAGTTGATCATACTTTTCAAATTTGTATCCCTACAGTAGGCAATTTTTATAAACTGTACGAATTTGGCGCTGGCTCGTGTATTAGAAAGGAAATGTTGTCATTTATTTATATTAGAATTTATACTTGTCAGAATTCATATACATATACATACATATATACATGTATGTAACAACATACATGTCAGATTTTTTTGTATCACAAATAAAACAATTTGAAAGCTGTGTTTGCCAGAACTCATTTATTTTTAAAAACATACAAATGTCAAAACTATAATGTTTGTAAATATACTGGCAGAATTTATATGCGTCAGAACTTAATGCAAAAATATAATATGTATTTATGAAAAACTTTTTACTTGTGAACATTTATGTATAGTACAACAAAAATTGTCAAATGTCAGATTTATGAACGTCAAAATACTTATGACAACATAATTATGTCAGAATACTTGTCCGAATACTTATGTGAGATTAATTTAGTTAAAATATTCATGTCAGAATATTTATGTCAGAATATTTCTCCGAATATTTAAATGAGATTATTTTAGTAAGAATATTCATGTTAGAATATGTATGACAGAATTACTATGGCAGAATATTTATGTCAGAATAATTGTCCGAATATTTATGTGAAATTATTTTAGTTGAAATATTCATGTCAGAATATTTCTCCGAATATTTAAGTGAGATTATTTTAGTAAGAATATTAATGTCAGAATATATATCATAATATTTATGTCAGAATGTATATCAAAATATTTATGTCAGAATAATTACGCCAGAATATTTACATATGTCAGAATACTTGCCCGAATATTTATGTGAAATTATTTTCGTTAAATTATTCATGTCAGAATATTTATATCAAAATATTTATGTCAAAATATGTCAGAATATTCATCTCAGAATATTTTTCAAAATATTTGGGTCAGGATATTTTTTCAGAATATACAAATATTATACAATTGAAAATATTTATGTTAGATTATTTGTCAGAATTTTCATTTCAGAATAATGATCAGATTATTCGTGTCAGTATATTTGGCAGAAATTTTTTATCGAAATTTAAATGTTATGTTTATATATAAATTATGTCCAAATCAATAAATTGTATGCCAGAACTTATAATTATGAGAATTTAAGCGTCAGAATTGTTCGTTTTCTATTTATTTGATGTCTGATTTCTAAAATTTGTATCTGAGTTAGTATAAATATGACAGGATCTATATTTGTCAGAAATCGTTGCGAAAAATTTCATATAAATTCTCAAGCTTTTATTAAAAAAGTTCTGATAAACTTTGGTGCAAAACCAATTTCAGAGCTATGAAATTGTGCGCAATTAAAAGTGACAACTTGCCAAAAGTACGTGCCCCAAACGAGCCAAAAACACCAATAACAACAACAACAATACAGCGCACGCAATTAGTTCACTTGCAATCAAAACAAGAACAATTAAAAAAAAGGTGCTGACAACAAAATTTTTGCCAGCAATAACACAAATTGTTGCCAACAACTTTTCAAACGACGCACAAAAACAACGATAAAATTTTGCGCAAAACGTGCATTTAAGCTGAACTAGCTAAAAGGGCTGAGCAGACGGCGAATGTGGCAACAACTGTCACAACAGCGTTGACAACAAAATGTACAACATTAATAACAACAACAAAAACAAAATATACAGCAAATGACGCGACATTAAACAAAATTCAAATTGCCAATAAAACATAAATGTGAGACAACAACAAAGCAACACTTAAGGAAAAACAACAACAATACAGGAAGTGAGCAAAATGTGATGCGCCGCAAATCTGGCGACCGCGTCGTGTTAATGGCGAGTTAAAATATTCGCCGTACATGTGGCAAACACTCTGTCAACATTGAATGCCCGAAGGAAGGAAGAGGCAACAGACATTTTTTCGCCTGCTTTTATGATTTCCTGCTTAACATTTTATGGGTTATCAGTAACGATTGTCGTTCATATTTAATAACGAAATTGAAGCAAACGTTAAAGTTCAGTTGGGCGCAATTCGTGTGCGACAATAAAAACAAAAAAAAATAGGGGAGAAAAACATTTATGAATTTTGTGCACAAAAAGGGGAGCGGATATAGAAATCTCGCCAATAAACGTCAAATCACGTAATTATCAAACGAACATCGGCCAAAAGCCGACAGTGGAATGTACGCGAGCGGAATTTCAAAATGTCACAAATTCGAGCCGAAGCGGAGTAAAATGCCTGACGAAGGACAGTCCAACGTTGCGGAAGACGTTTCAATTTTGGTTCATTCGTCGAAGTGGAATTTATGGAAGCGTACAGAAAATACTGTGAAATGGCGAAGTGAAAGTGACAGTGACAGTGGGCAGAGACGTTGGACAACATAAGGTTAGAGTACAGGGTGATGTAGACAACGTGGGTGGAAAGAACACAGCGTAGAAAAAAAAAACCGAAAATTCATTGATGCAAAAAAGAGATAAATTCTGACTGGCCGCTTGAAGAAACAATGAAATTCAATAAAAAATGAAAAGACACACACACACACACACACACAAATGAATGAGCAGCAATGCCAACAGCGACAATAAAAACAAAAGTGGCCAAGCACAACAGCGGATGTGCCTATTAAAATGTAAGCGAATTGTAAAAAGCAATCGAAGGATAACGACGTACACGAGCTAAAAGTGGAAGAGGGGGGCGAAGGGGGCCGAAACTGGACAGCGGCAGTTGCCGTTGGGGTCAGCGTAGCGATGCAGCCGAACAAACAAGCCAACTCGTCGCGTATGGCGAAATGGTAAACGAATTGAAACGAATGGGAAGCTGCACGGAAAAAATTCGCTAAAAGCGTTGGGAAAATTCAATTCGACGGTGAATAAAAAAAATCACAAAAAAATTAACAACAACAACAACTGAGAGGCAATAAAAAATACGCAATAAAACGTACGAAAACGGCATAAAATACAAAATTTATGAAATAAAAAGTCAGACATGCGAGCGTGAATGTGCGTGTGAGTGTGTGTGTGTGTGTGAGCCTGTGTGGGCAACAGGCGGCCCATGGCCAATGAAGTGAATGGAACTGGAGGCCAGCGGCCAACACAGACAGGCGCAATAAATTAAATCGTCCGTTAGTTTAAACAGCGGAAAAAGGCAAAAGCAACAAATTCAAATAAACGCACACATAGTGTGAGACAGAACGAATGAAAAAAACAACAACACCACTCCAATACAAATTGACACAGAGGCGCAAAATAAAAAGCAATCCAAGTCAAAGTATTAAATAAAAAATGCCAACCTGTGCGGCGGCAACAAGCAACCTGACAGGCAGGTCGAAGCACGCACATTCTTCACTGCCTCGACAACGTTGTGGCATGTTGTAGCCAAGTTTGATGTTTACATTTGAAATAAAAGGGCCGACCGTTGCTGTTGTCGTCGTCGTTGCAAGAATGCGCCAAGAATGTTTGGCAAGTGAGCTCGAAGGAGGAAAAAGGCAAAGGCCAAAGGTGTCTAACGCAGCGTATTCGTAAGTGTCGTCAGTGGGTTTTTGGCGCATGTATTGTTGTTGTTGTTATTTCGAGATTAAAAATCTCACTTGCACCAAACACAAAACGGAATGTATTAAGACAAGTTGTAGAAGACAGAAGGCCGAAGGTGGGAAGAGAGCAAACAAAAAGGCTGGTTGATTTTATGAAAATGTCGTAAATCATTTTGAGGACACAGAAGAAAATGTGCCGCCGCCGCACATAAAGAAGATAAATGCAAATGTTAGAGCGAAAGCAGTAGAAAGTATGTAAAAATGAGAAGTTTGAAAGGTGAGAAGGAGAAAGGAAAATTTTTGTAAAACGAAACTGTAGATTGGGGAAAGGCAGGAATACATGGAATTAGAAAAAAGAAAACGAAATATAATCAAAATAAATAAACTGAATGCCAAGAAGACTTGGAAGTCGAAAGGGAAAGAAAAGAAAAATAAATTGAAAAGTGCAGAGAATAATTTCAGAGAAATTATTAACAAAATTTTGTTCAAAAGGTGTGTTTGTGTGTCTGCCTCAAGGCAAAACCCACTTAGACTTGAAGACCTATGTGATAGCACAATTAATTAAGTTTAAGTGCTGACTGGTTTTCTCAAGAAAATGAGTTCAGGGAAGCCTTGAAACCCATTCAGGGCTTCTGTCTGGTTCTCTGAAGAAAATTATGTCAGGGAAACCTTGAAGCAAATTCTGGGCTTCTGTCTGGTTCTCTCAAGAAAATGAGTTCAGGGAAGCCTTGGAACTCATTCAGGGCTTCTGTCTGGTTCTCTCAAGAAAATGAGTTCAGGGAAGCCTTGGAACGCATTCAGGGCTTCTGTCTGGTTCTCTCAAGAAAATGATGTCAGGGAAACCTTGGAACCCATTCAGGGCTTCTGTCTGGTTCTCTCGAGAAAATGAGTTTAGGGAAGCCTTGACCATTCCAACCAACACCTGAACCATTCTTGACTTCTGTCTGTTTCTCTCAAGAAAATGATTTCAGGCAAACCTTAGAACACATTCTTGACTTCTGTCTGGTTCTCTCAAGCCAAACATTAATAAACTTTGCTAGGAATACATTCTCACCAAATATTTTTACGCACCGCAACACTAAGGAACTCCCACCGGTACCGCTAGGCACCCAGCAAGACCGACCTGGCCAGCCAGCTTACCTAACCTAACTTAATTTCGAGTACTTCTCCACGATCTCAAATTCATTTAAGTCTGTCTTATTTTAATGTCTCACTTTTTGTTGTTTTCCAAGTGACTACATTTGCGAAATTGTAACCTGCAATTTGTGCGCTGCTGTCAAATCTCCCAACGGAGCCCCATAAATCCAGCACGTTAAAATAAAACAATTTAAACCGAAATGAAAACTGGGCCAAAAAGTGAAATGTGAGTAACGTTTGAAAAAGCAAATTATCGCAATGACAACAAAAGTAGCGCCGTCAATGACAGCAGTGGCCATGTCGGCTGATCCGCCTGGCTGTCAATTCGACATTGTCAACAGGGCAGTGGGCGCTGCTGTAGAAAAACAAAAAAAACAGCAACGTACAGCGAAAAAATGTGCAAATAAAAAAACGATGACTATAAAATTGTTGGCATCAAGTGATTACTCAAGTCTTAGCGGCCCTTGGCGGTGCGCGTGACTGCGTGAGCTGAAGCGGGAAAATTGTGTGCGTGTGCGTGGAAGCGGCGGGTGGTATTGTGCAAGAGTCATAAAAAATTTAAATTTTAATTCCGATTTCAATGACAGCGCATGAAAAAATGCAAAAATAAATATGTCTACATACATAAAAAAAAATGAAAATAAATTAATGAAACGCGACGAGTTGTGCGCGCAACGACTTTGAAGGCCTTCGACTGCAGATTAAGTAGAAATATGCAATAAATAGGAAGGATGTGTACTTAAGAGTATTAGGCTTTATGGATGGCAATACTGTTCAAATTAAATTGGTTTAAAATGAAATAACTTTGTTAGTTGAAATCCTAAACAGTTGTATACACTGGCGCGCAAAAGTATTCATGCAGCACGTTTTTCTTTTATGAGATGCACAAAATTAACACAACTAGACTGGACATTTTATTCAAACAAACTAACTAACATTTTAGCTACCAAAATAATCAAAAAAGCACTTCAAAGACAATTTAAGTATTTGTACATTTAAATAAGTTAGTATGTATGCAAGTATCGATAACTGAATATTTTGAGCGAAGGTGATGACCTTCGAGGTCAAAATCAGTTCCTTTGAATTTCAAAAACAATCAGTTTTTAGTCCTCAATCTTAGTCCTAAGTCTTAAGTCTAAGTCCTAGTTTAGTCCTAATTTAGTCTTAGTTCTAGTCTTAGATTTAGTCATAGTCATAGTCATAGTCCTAGTCTTAGTTTGGCCCTAGTCTTAGTCTTAGTCTTAGTCTTAGTCTTAGTCTTAGTCTTAGTCTTAGTCTTAGTCTTAGTCTTAGTCTTAGTCTTAGTCTTAGTCTTAGTCTTAGTCTTAGTCTTAGTCTTAGTCTTAGTCTTAGTCTTAGTCTTAGTCTTAGTCTTAGTCTTAGTCTTAGTCTTAGTCTTAGTCTTAGTCAAGTCTTAGTCTTAGTCTTAGTCTTAGTCTTAGTCTTAGTCTTAGTCTTAGTCTTAGTCTTAGTCTTAGTCTTAGTCTTAGTCTTAGTGTTAGTCTTAGTCTTAGTCTTAGTCTTAGTCTTAGTCTTAGTCTTAGTCTTAGTCTTAGTCTTAGTCTTAGTCTTAGTCTTAGTCTTAGTCTTAGTCTTAGTCTTAGTCTTAGTCTTAGTCTTAGTCTTAGTCTTAGTCTTAGTCTTAGTCTTAGTCTTAGTCTTAGTCTTAGTCTTAGTCTTAGTCTTAGTCTTAGTCATAGTCTTAGTCTTAGTCTTAGTCTTAGTTTGGTCCTAGTCTTAATTTTAGTCCTAGTCCTAGTCTTAGTCTTAGTTTGGTCCTAGTCTTAATTTTAGTCCTAGTACTAGTCTTAGTCTTAGTCTTAGTCTTAGTCTTAGTCTTAGTCTTAGTCTTAGTCTTAGTCTTAGTCTTAGTCTTAGTCTTAGTCTTAGTCTTAGTCTTAGTCTTAGTCTTAGTCTTAGTCTTAGTCTTAGTCTTAGTCTTAGTCTTAGTCTTAGTCTTAGTCTTAGTCTTAGTCTTAGTCTTAGTCTTAGTCTTAGTCTTAGTCTTAGTCATAGTCCTAGTCCTAGTCTTAGTCTTAGTTTGGTCCTAGTCTTAATTTTAGTCCTAGTACTAGTCTTAGTCTTAGTCTTAGTCTTAGTCTTAGTCTTAGTCTTAGTCTTAGTCTTAGTCTTAGTCTTAGTCTTAGTCTTAGTCTTAGTCTTAGTCCTAGTCTTAGTCTTAGTCTTAGTCTTAGTCTTAGTCTTAGTCTTAGTTTGGTCCTAGTCTTAATTTTAGTCCTAGTCCTAGTCTTAGTCTTAGTCTTAGTTTTGTCCTAGTCTTAATTTTAGTCCTAGTACTAGTCTTAGTCTTAGTCTTAGTCTTAGTCTTGGTCTTAGTCTTAGTCTTAGTCTTAGTCTTAGTCTTAGTCTTAGTCTTAGTCTTAGTCTTAGTCTTAGTCTTAGTCTTAGTCTTAGTCTTAGTCTTAGTCTTAGTCTTAGTCTTAGTCTTAGTCTTAGTCTTAGTCTTAGTCTTAGTCTTAGTCTTAGTCTTAGTCTTAGTCTTAGTCTTAGTCTTAGTCTTAGTCTTAGTCTTAGTCTTAGTCTTAGTCTTAGTAAGTTTTTGGATACAAATTATTCAATGCATAATGAAATAATCCACATATTCAAGTACCGATTGCTAATGAGCTGCAAAAGTTCATAAATGTTTTCATTTCTATTCTTGTTTTCAGAAATGTTCAGTGTAATGTTGGCCAACCACAAGCTTTGTCACCTCAATGTAGACTTCACTTCACCGCAACTTATCAAAAACCACTTCAATAAGTTTTACATCAATTTGCAAAAAGTTTGCGCACAACTATTCGCTACTAATGAGCTGCAAATATTACAAAAATGTACTCAATTACTTTGACGCCAAGCAGTTTAATTTACCGATACATCAACCTGCTGTATCCAGCACACAGCGCACAGTAATGTCGCCCTCGCTTGGCATTCAAACAACACTTGAATGCCGCTGCTTGAAGCCACTCAAAATTAACTGGAAATATTTGCTTCCAGTTATTTATAGTCATAAAGGAACAGCAAAGTAGAGCGCGAGTGGGCGGGGCTGCGCTGAATACAACAAATGCATGCACAGTACAAAAATAATATTTTCGCTATTTAATGGCAAGGACGAAAATATTTCATTTCGAAAATTTCTGCAGCAATTAATAACAAAAGTCAGTGCACTACAAGGGACAAGAACAAAAGTCACCATTACGATAGCGCTATTTGTAAACGAAAATACAAATATAAATGATTGTAAGTAGAATTTCGGTTGGTATTTATGCTAAAAAGGATATCGATGAAAGTGAACATTGGTAGCAGTGTGAACTGTCAATTAAGCCGAGTCAGGCCAAATTATGTGGGGTTGGTAGCGAGAGAATGATCCTTTTTAAGCCTAAAGCCATAGTCAGATTCTTTTTTGGCCCTAACTGACTGCTCAGATTAACTTTAGTTATATTCCATTGCTTGCATTTAAATATTTTTCATAACCTTCACAAGTTTGAGTTATGAAGTTTGTATTGTTTTATATTCCCTCCGTTTCACTCACTAAAACTATAACTAAGACAATACATGGAATTTCTTTTAATAACACTTTTGATAAAAAAAATGTCCATAGAAAATGCAGCACGGTATGTATGAACTAATCCACTCTATTCCCCCTCCACACCGTCGTGTGCTCAATTGAATGACACTAAAATGTTCGTATTCATTTTTGCACATAAACCACGAGTGATGGCAACCAAATTCACACCACATGCTGCACAATTTTACCAATTTGGCAAATACCATTATCAAAAAATAATTAATCTGCATTGGCATTGAAAAATTGCCAAAGTATTTTTTCGCAGTGCATTGTGCAATATTTGTGGCAATCCTTGTTGTTGCCGTTGTGTTTTTGGTTTTGTTTTTTTGCCACTCGATGTAATCGCCAAATTTGAAATTATTGAACTGCGTGCAACTGCTGCCAGTGTTGCCACTGCTGTTTGTTGCGTTCATCGAGCACTTTTTGATGGGTTTTTGTGATTTCACAATGTGGCCAATGTGCATGTGTGTGTGTGTGTGTGTGGAATTTGCAACAGTGCCACACTTGAAATGAAATTGCATTTTCCAAGTGGAATTGTTGGCGTTGTTTTGCTTGGAACATTTCACTTCCCTCTCCCCCTTCTAGCCTGCACGCTCATGGTCGATGTGCAATATTTACTGCATTCGGTGTACCGAAGTGCGCATTAATATGCAGCAATATTTGTGTGTCGGTGTGTGTGTGTGTGTGGGTGATTGTTTTTTTTTTGTATTCGCAGCATCGAAGGCCATATGAAAATTTATGCAAACAGTGAAAATCTGTAAAATTATGTGGCACACAGAGCTACTTAAAATTGGAAAATTTCTGTTTCTGCTATGTTGGTGTCCACCACTTGACAACCGAATTATATGCTACGAAATTTAAAATTAAATTAAAGTGAATATTAAATGATTTTATTTTATTGATTCATTGCAATATTTTGTATTTTATATTTTTTGTATTGAATATTTTTATTACAGTTACATGAGCACCCGTTGCGCATCTATGAAAGGTAGAAGGTGGATAACACAGACGGTTGATGTCTTCGATGAGCCCTGCGCTATTTTTCATTATTACGTGCAGTGCTAGTGTTGTTCTTGTACGACTGCAGGAAAATAATCTGCTGCGTGCTGGTCTTCCACTTCATCGAGTGGGGAGGGTTAGAGCCCAACCGAAGGTGACAATTTGGCCGAAGCTGAAGCCGATTAATCGGCGCCAAGACTAACTTTTAACTTGAACCAAAGTCGAAGTTGAATAACTTACAAAAATATAAAAGTCAATGTGACGTCTTTCTTCAAAATTGTTCACCTATTCTTAAATACCCTTCAAACCAAAGCATCTTTTAGTTTGGAACCATCGATGATGATTGGTCATAGATCAAAAAAGAAGTGACTTATCTTTCCACTCTTTGCTATCAAGAATTAGCGTGAGTTCCATTTAAATGGACAGACAGATCAGATTGGTTTTTTGCCACTTCCGAATAGCGAGTTGGAAGATTTTTGATGTGAAATATTTCCACTTTCAGAGGTTTGCTATCTTCTATAAGCTGAAGGACATATCGCTTTTTTATATGTATGTGTTGTTGGTTGAGTCGAGCTTCGAACCCATGACTTTCAGATGTAACGTTCCAACACACTGACCATTGAGTGAGTTAAGGTCAGAAATTTATTATATAAAAACAAAAAAATATAAAAATATAAATGTTTTATTTAATACAAAAATTAACAAATATAAAAAATTAATTATACAAAAATAAATATATAAAAAATAAATATAAAAAATAAATAAAATAAAAATTTTAAAATATAAAAAATTAATCATAAAAAAGTAAAGTAAACAAAATATGTATGAAAATATAAAAAAATTAAATTAAAAAATTTAGAAATATAAAAAATTAATTACAAAAAAAGTAAAGGAGTAAAAAAAATATATATTCATATACCTACATAAAATATAAAGAATAAATAAAATAAAACATTTTTAAATACAAAAAATTAATTGTAAAAAAGCAAATATATGAAAAATATTTAAAAATTAAAAAATATAAAAAATTAATCATAAAAAAGAAAAAAAGTAAATTTAAAAAATATAAAAAATAAATAGAATAAAAAATTTTAAAAATACAAAAATAATTGTAAAAAAATAAATAAAGAGATAAAACATTAATATAAAAAAATAAAATAAATAAAATTAAAAAAATAAACAATTAATATAAAAAAATAAATATATAAAAAATTAAAAAATCATTCATCATCATAAAAAATCAACCATACTTTTTTACAATATTAAAATTTACGTAGCATATGTACATATTTATATAATAAGGGGTTCAGGAATTATATCCTTTTCAACAAATATAATAAGATATGTATATAAAAAATTAAACATAGAAAATAAAAAAATATATGAAACTATAAAAAACTGAAAAATACTAATGATTAAAGAAGAAAACATCCAACAATTTATTCCATTAGCACAGTTGTGTAATATTTAGAACTCATAGGCGGCTTTTGCTGTCCAGGTGCTCATAAATTTCAAATAATCAAAATCAAATTTACAGTAGCTTAAAGTTTTTTTATTAAACGTTTCATAACAAAACATTGTGCATTG
Source organism: Melieria picta (assembly GCA_964056695.1). NCBI lineage: Eukaryota > Metazoa > Arthropoda > Insecta > Diptera > Ulidiidae > Melieria > Melieria picta. The sequence continues at coordinate 84,061,457 of OZ057398.1, read as the reverse complement.
TTTATCGTCAGTTTTCACGCCCTAAACACACTAAAAACAAAATATTTTCTATTTGAAATAAATGAAATATTATTCCTCCAAAATTGCAGCGCTGTGGCAACGCTGACATCGCAACGAAATTTGCTTCGACAAAAACTAAAAATAAAACCAATTTAAGCCAAATGCTCGATTTGTGCCACTTGACATTTTTTGAGCTCATGGACAGCAACGAAAACTACAAACAATAGCAACAATGGAAAAACAATGGCAATAACAACAACGATCAATGCTGCCACACGAGTATCAGCAGGGAATACAGAGCGGAGAATCGAAGCTATTGTTGAAGTGCGGCGTTGAGCGTATCACTGACACACACTTAAATGCACGCACACACGTACGTATACGAATGTATGTTTGGATGTATAAATGTGTACGAGTATGTGTGCATACACAGAGGAAAACACACTAACTGACAAAAACATTCGCACGCTTTGGTAATAAAAGTTTACCAAAAGCGCACACAATCATATTCACACACATACTCAGACATAGGCACACATACTCTCACATGCAGAGGTCAACCTGAAAAATGGGACAAATAGAGGCCGCTTTAAGTGAGAACACAAGTTACGAGATGGAAAGCGGCCGCTGACATTGTGGAAATTGGAAAAACCAAATAAAAACCATTCGATTAACTGGGCGCGCAGCAGAAACGCAAAGGCACAAAATGCCACATTATGCCACAAGATAAATCGATAATCGGGAGAAAAAAGTTGCCACTGCTGTTGCTGTTGCTTTTTCACACTTCACGGTGAGTGGATGGTGTGAAAAACAACAACAACAACAACAACAACAATCAATGCACAAAAGGATACAAAGGCCAACAGCAGTCAAGCCAACTGCCAGCTGCCACTGTTCCTACTGCAACCGTCCTTCGTCCCTCTGTGCATTAACACCAATGTGTTTATTATGTATGCGGGTAAGAGATAAAAGTGGGAAGAAGAAGAAGAAGAAGAAAAAACATCTGCACAAAAATAGATGGCACGCAGAGCTAAAGAAAAAAAATGAAGACACGCAAAAGTTGTGCGCTTCTGCGTTTTCTTGGATTTGCTTCCTTTGCCCAAAGTCTGCTTGGGATTTCGATTTGATTTTATTTTGCAACCACAACCAACACTAAGTCACTACAGCAGATGCCACAGCGAGGGGAGCGGAACTAGAGCGAGACAGCTAGAGAGGAAGAGTAGAGGAACAGAAAGCGGAAGCGAGGAATCGCACAGGACCCACTACCACTGAATGGTGGTCGGTTAAAAGCCTTCAGCCGGGTGTTGGTAGCAGAGCAAAAGTTGTTGTAGTGTTGGGGAAAGTTTCTGAAATTAGTTTTTTCTTTGCTTCAAAATATATATTTTTTGTTCGCTTTGCTGCTCTTCGACAGCTTTGTGGCATTCTGTGTGTTTCATTGGGCTCAGTGCTGCGATTGAAGTTTTTATTTTCTTGTATTTGTTATTGTTATTTCTTGATCGAAATACGAAAAATCACAAGCAAACACAAATTTTCACTCATTCATTACATCCCAACGCAAACTATTTAGTGCAACTACAGCAATGTTTGTCCTATAGTTAAGTCACATTTTTTGGAATCCTTTATGGGTTTGTGGGTAACGGTGCACAATGAAACAATTTTCAGCAACTACTTTAAAGTAGAATGGATTAAACTGAGAGAGAAAAAATTAGAGAAAAAAATGAGAGTTGCAATGAAATTAGTTACCTTTTGGTTAACAGTAACTAGAAATTTACTGACTTTACTAAATCAGACTTTAGTTACCTTTCGGTTAGCGGTAATTAGAAATCGGTTGTTGATAATATGTCACAGCGATACCTTCAGTTTGAAACGACAACCACTTGTACAAACAAAACAGATTTGTTTTAGCGGTCAGATTTAATTCTCTTAGAGTTAGCGCTAACCAGAAATATTTAACCAAATTTGGTGCAATATTTTAGAGTCAGATTAGTATCATTTTGAGATGATATTATGTTTTCATAACTATTGTAAGTCTAACACGCAAACTTTTGTGATTTGCCCGCGCCCCCCCCCCGCCCCCTTAGCACTCAGACATTACATACGTCCATTGTACAACGACTTAACTCGTTCCCTGTTAATGTGTTTTGAATCTACCCGACTTCCGGAGAAATCTTAATCGAACCTGGGGTGCGTAAAAGTTATAAGTTTTATTATAAAAATCAATGTTTAACAGTTATTTTTCTACTTTTATTTAATGACTCAACAAATAACAGTTATTTTTTATTTATATTTTAAAACCCCTACAATAAAATTTTTTTTTATTATTTTTATTTTTTTTCGATTTTTATTTTAGTTGTCCTATGATAACAATTATTGGTGACTTTTTTTAAAAAAGTCATCAATAAAAATCAGTCAGTGACTTTTATTTTTTAAGTCATCAATGAAAATCATTCCTTGACTTCTATTTTCTAAGTCATCAATAAAAATCATTCAGTGACTTTTTTATAAAAGTCATCAATAAATAGTCATGGAATGATGACTTTTATTTTTTAAGTCATCAGTCAGTTGATTAAATCAAAATGTAACGATTAATTACTCCAAACTCGGTTACCAATAACCGTAACTTTTTGAGTTGGTTAAATAACAAAGTAACGATTAATTACTCCAATTGGTAACCGAAATATTAAGATTTGCCTTGCCGAAATGTTTTGGTTAGGAATAATACAAAAAAATTTAAATAACTTAAGTGGTTATGTTTCAACTATTGGTAATCAAACAATTGTTAAAATTATCCATACATTTACATTACTCAAGCGGTTATATTTCAGTTATTAATAACCAATATATTGAGACAGTAATGTTTTAATTATAGATAATCGGAATTTTTTTTGTATTCTTGCAGAAAATTAATTTTTATTGTTGCAGTTATGTTTTGGTTATTACTAACCCATACAATGATACTAGATTAGTGATTATGTTTCAGTTATTGATAACCGCAACATTAAAAGAAAGAGAGCGAAATTATTTGGATTGTGGTTCGGTTAACAATGACGAAAATATGTTGTTGTTGTATGAAATGTTTCAGTTACTGATAACTGACAATTTTTTTATGCAAGTGATTCGTTTAAATATAGCCAACACATTTGGTTTACAAAAGCGGTTATGTTTCATTTACCGATAACCAAATCATTAAGACTCTTGTGGTTGTTTTAGTTATTATTATGCGAAATGTTAAAACTAATAATTTGATTATGTTTTTCTTATGGGTGACCGAAACTTTATTTGTATTCTTGCAGGGACAAATTACCATTCTTGCGGTTATGTTTCGATTAATTCCAAATACTGAAACTATACACATTTAAATTAATAATAACTGCAACATTGAGACTGCTATTACGGTATTGCTTTTGTTATTCCATATTCTAAATACAGCATTCTCTACATGATTTGTCAGTTGGAGCATTGTACAGTGATTCGACTCCATACAACCGCGGGACAAAATTAGAAGGAGTGGTCCGTTCTTCATAAAATTTGGTATACTAGTTAATCATGGTCTGCTGAAGTGAAATCTCCATTTTGTTTTTTTTAAACTTTTGTAGTTTGGCAATGTCTGAGACTTAAATTTGCACATTTCGTCATTTTTGGTGAGCTATAGCAATATTATTATTATTATTATTATAGCAACGAGTGTATTGACTAGATTTTCCAGATTTTACACTTAATCAGTTACGTCGACATTGATAATTGCGATAAGTAACAGAAATTGTATGAGGACCCCTTAGTTTTGTAATAAAAACGATAATAATAGCTTTTTACAGTTTTCTCATTTTTTCATGCTGATTGCATACTTTTAGGGATGAAAAATATAAATTTTGTCGAAAAATAGATGTTTAGACCACTTTTCAAATTGAATTATTTTCTGAGATCGGAAGATATCGGAAGACGTAATTACATTATCCGTCTAAGAATGAATGCTTCTTAAAATAAAAAAAAATCCAGGGATATACTTTCACATGCTTTTTAGATATTTTCCTCTAAGTTTTGCCAATTTTCAGATTTTTAATTTAGAAAAATATTTTGAATTAAAAGTAAAGTAAAAGCCTCAGCCTTGCAAATTTTGAGAAAACATTAAAAGCAAAAATGGCCACATCATTTCTTAATCTATATTGAAAGCTTTAGCAATGTTTGGTAACCATGTATTTTTACAATTTTTTTACTCAATAGACTAAAAAACATAAAATATGTGTTTACATTTTTTTTGAAAAAAGTTTCAACTTTGAGCCGCTTTTGCACAGACACTAATTAATTTTTTGCACAGATTTTTTGGGGTTTTCTTAGTTGGAGTTTTAAGTTTCAAATGACATCCGAATCGTTAAATTATGAGACTATAAATTTTTTGAATATTGTCTATGGAACGAATCACTGTGCACTGTGACCATAATGCTTCTACAAACATTAGATATGTTTCAGCTGCATTTTTGTTCCCACAAATGCTGCTTAGTTAATACAAAGTTGGACTATTCAATATAGTAAAAAAACAAGATTTTTAAAAAACTCAAAGCGTTATGAAATGAATATTTTTGAAAAGATGTCTACCTCTCTGGAATAGCTGTCACTGTGAATCATTCTCAATAGCCGGAGTCATCTTTTGAAAATAAACCTAACTAATTTGTATTCCCAAAACTGAAAAATTTCATTAAGTGAGTGATTCAGTTAATTTTAACTGAAACATTGAGTGTATAAACGCTCCAATGTTTCAGTTACTAATAACCTGATAACACCAAAAAATATCTCTATTTTGAAACAGTCATGTTCCGGTTATTGGTAATCAGAAGTATAACAAAATGTTGCGTCATTCAATAAGTTTAAGCTTAATTAGTGAGAAAGAAGATATATAAATTTTCAAACGCTTATTTTTTGGTTATAGGTAACCAAACATGTAACATAATTTTTCATTATTCAATAGTTTTGAGCTTAATTAGTGAGTATTACAAATTAGTATGTTTGATAACAGAATTTGATAACAGAAAATGTTATGCTTGATAACAGAAAAAATAGTTATATTTTCAAATGGTTATGTTTCGGTTAGAAGTAACCAGGAATGTAACAAAATTTTGCAGCATTCAATAATTTTGAGCTTAATTAGTGAGAAAGAAGATATATAAATTTTCAAACGATAATTTTTTGGTTATAGGTAACCAAACATGTAACATAATTTTTCATTATTCAATAGTTTTGAGCTTAATTAGTGAGTATAACAAATTAGTATGGTTGATAACAGAATTTGATAACAGAAAATGTTATGTTCGATAACAGAAAAAAATATTTATATTTTCAAATGGTTATGTTTCGGTTAGTAACAGTTTTGAAATCATAAAAATTTTTTATTTTATTAAGAGGAGACGTCTTGTTTGGAGACCACCTGAACTATTTTTCAATGGAAAATATTTATTTTTTTAATATTCAACATTTTTCTCAACATCTGAAGCAGAGCTAGCAATTTATGAAAAAAGTATTAAATGAAGGTTTCGTGTTTAAGGCATTTAATTTTTTGGGGGAAGTTTTGAGAAAGTGTTGGTGTTTGAAGACCCCCTTTATTTTTTAATGAGGAATATTTTCCCAAAAGACAATATGGTATTTGATTCAATATTTTACTCAATACAAGCTTTTTATGAAAAATCCGAAAAACATGAAAAAGGGGGTAAGGAAAGGGGAAGGGGGGTTCATGTATACACAAAAAAGATGCACACTTTTAATGCAAACAACTTTGTCTTAGACATCAAAGCTCTAGCTCTTCAAGTTTTTATACTTTCCGTGTAAAAGTCTATAGGGACCTTTTAATCTTTATGTGCAAATTACAAAAAAACTCAGACGTGCTGGACTATAACTTTGTTCGGCAAAAATGATTAGTATGACGTCCTCTTTCAGAAATATACGGTCGTTACTCTGTTGCAGAAATGCTGTTGTACAGTGTTATTAGTTCAGGTAATGGGTTAGTAACTTTTTCCTATTATCCTATTTTCCTATTGTAAAATTTTGTATTTCCCGTTCAAAGACCTTAATGATTCAAACTTTCTGCTTATCGTTAAATAAATAAGAAAAGCTCATTCAAATAACTAAATTGTCTCATTCGCCAAGACATTTATTAGTTAACAAAATTAATTTTCCTTTTGCCAATGTTGTGGTTATCACTAACCAGAAGTACATATTACAAATATATCTTCGAATACATGGTTTCAATTGTCACTCTTTTCGCAACTTGGGTTTGCAACCAAGCACAAAATATATTTTTTTGCGTCTTTCATGTTGATTTTTGGCGTGAAAATCTCTTAATAAGATTAACGCGCGCTTTATATGTATGTGTGTGTAGTCGAATTGAAGTGTGCGTTTACCAGTTGGCGCGTGTCGAGCCGGCATGCGGCTGCCACAAAGTGCGCGTGTGTATGTGTGCTATGTGTGTATTCTGTTGTAGGTTTGGTTTTGTTTTGTTTGTATGGGCGGTTATTTTCGTTTTCCTGGCTCAAAAGGTCACAAGCGCGCGTCAAGCAAACACACCCAACCGCTGTGACGCTGATGTTTGTATAAAAATAAAAAGCATACCAAGTCGTTGGCACATGCAAGAAGTCATTTTCTGGCAGGAAAGTAAACCTGACTGACACTCGAACGCAGAAAGTGCGACACACAATGTTCAAAGCAATAAACGACAACATTTTTAGCTTGAAGAATCTTAAGACACTAACACGCACAGCCCATTGCCAGAACAAAACCAAACATAAAAATAACAACAACATGTATGTACAACAATAATACACAATAAGCGGTAAATCCTTGATGTGGAAAGCGCATTTGCAGTACTTTGAAGCGTTTTGCAAGTCCGTTTAGTTGTTTGGGTCGCTTAGCCGTTCGACTGATGGCAGCGAATCAAAGGAAAGAATATCTGGGGAATTATGACTACTTTGTTGCCAACACACACGCACACACACATACACATACATCTACACGCGTGCCTCTTTAGCAGCCACTCACTTTTATGCCACTCGAAACATGGCTAGGAATGAGATCCTACGCCGCTGTTGATGGCTCTTTCACTCTGCCTCTCTCCCCTCTCTCTCCCCTATCCCTCTCTCGCTGTCTAAAGAGAATCGAATTTAAGCCGCTTGATGTAGTATTTTTAATTTTATTAGGTCTTTGCGCCAAGTCGCAGACAGATAAACTAAAAGCTTTAGTGGAATTGCAGCAAATTCGAGAGGGTGAATACAATTTGGCACAAAAAGTCGAGCAGTTGACGCAGTTTTGTGGAAACATGTAAAAAGTAACGGTGAAGGATTGCACACACACACACACAGACACACAATGATGCCTGTACTTTGATGCGGCAATCAAGTGTTGAGAATTGGAAATGGCATAAAATCGAAAGCCGCTTGTGATTTCTTGTGTGCCTGTGTGCAAATTATATCAGCAGTGGAAATCGGCAGCATTAGCAAGAAACTTGAGCGTAATGCAAAAAAGTAAATTGGCGCCCAAGGAAAAAAAATCAATAGATACTGAATCAAAAAAGCAGTTTAAATATAAAGTCAGACTAGGCTTTTGATAAACATTTGTAATTTGCATAGAGTGAGCAAGTGATTAGGCTGTCGAAGGACTCAAAGAAAAGAAAAGGAAAAGACCAAAGTGAAAGCAGAAAACTGCGGAGACTGAGAATTATTAAAAAAGATTTTTTATATGCGTTGATTGAAAGTTGAGAAGAACTGTTTGCTACAGAACGTAGCAGCAAATCAGCATCCTGGCTTGGCCATGTCTGACGTAAGGACAATGAAGCTTTGTCGAAAAAGGGGTTCGATGCGATTGTTGAAGGTCCACAGCGAAGAGGGAGACAGTGTCTTCAGTGCAAGGACCAAGTTGAAGGCGTCCTATTATCTTTTGATGTGACCAATTGAAGAAGCAAAGCAGAGGCGCCTGAAGAAAACTTTTGGGTTGCTATGGTCAGTTAAGTTGGTAAGTAAGTTAAGATGATAGCGACCACACTGATAGCGGCTTAGTGGTTGATGCATTTACCTACAACTGAAACGAACGTGGTGTCCTTTTTCGGGCTCAACTAACATTGGAAGGATACCAACCATGTAGAAGTCAAACAAGTGACAAACAGAAACCAAAAAATTTAGACATATCCTTTGTTTGATTTTCGCATTTGTGAGCACACTTTCAACACAACAACAAAAAAACAACAAAACCAATTTTTAGTCATAACAAAACCAGACAAGAAAAAAATGTCAGTGTCCCCAGTGCTTTCACACTCTCTGGCGACAAAGCTTTGCATTTTTTATTAGCCTTGGCCTTAACACACACACACATAGACAGCAAATAAACTTTGCAAATAATATGCAACATAAAACAAATAAAAAGCAGCAAAAGACATGAACACTAAACGCACAAAAGACCTAAGAGAGAGAATATGAAAATTTCAATTGGAAAATGCATTGGAAAATTGTAGCAATTTAGATGCAAATCCCAAGTTGAAAACAAAAAAACATATTAGACCTTTTTTTTGCTACTATTTTGGGTGTTTACTACTGTAAGCACTGGGCGCGCCTGTTGCACCAATGCAACCAACAATCGTCAGGCGGCTGGGCAGCTGAGTGGCAAAGCTCGCATTTACTGGTAGGAGTCTACAGATTTTTGGGATTGGGATTTTTTTATAGCATTTTGTGTATAAGGAACGCCCGTAGCGTTCTGGTGGCGCTGTATGGTGTGCGAGCGCCTAAAAGCAGGCACACATTAATGCCAAAGGCCAAAAGTGTGATGCGTGCAGCGGCACAGCAACGTAAGTGTATTTCGATATTGATGTTTCTATATAAAAACATATGAATATGTATGATGTTAACAAGTATACATGTGTGTGTGTGTGTTTGTGTTTGTGTGTGTACTCAAACGTTGCATGTAAAGCTTATCAGCTGTCAACTGCGTGGGGTGCACATGAATATTTATACCAGCGATAAACATTTCAACTTCATCCTCCACAACCACACTCCCACTGATTGCCACTGGCGCCTCCAGCCTCTCCCCTCCCCCCCCCCCCCCTCGTGGCTCCGACTTCTCAGGCGATTAACTTACACTTTCATGTGCGAAATGTTATTTATGATTAAATCACTGACAAGCACAATCGACGACGGTAGCAAAATCGAAGAGCAACGCAAAATGAGGCAACGTCTAAAATGCTGCGTAACACAAACAACAACAAATCGTCGCTGCAGAAAACGAATGTCGTATGTTCCATTGAATTTCATAGCACATACGACAATCGTTTTCTCAGGCGACGAAATGCCAACAGCAGCAGCAAAAGCAAAGAATATATATTTATAATAAGAATCGTATGTGGGCGAGGGCGTGTGCCAGCAATCGTAACGTTGCCAACGTATGCTGCAAATGCTTTTCGATTTCACCCTCTGGGAGCGCAGGCTAAAAGTATTTTATCAACGCAAAAGAAAAAAGAAGCCAACTCGATAAAAAGCCAAAAATCGTTTATTTGCCAAGACGCGCTGCAGGCTGTGGCAGACTGGCTGCAGGAATCAGATGAATAATGACAAAATCAATAAACGCATAACAATAACAAAGCGAAATTTATGTTTTAACTGCCAAAAAAAACGTCGACTTTTGGCTCGGGCTTTCGTCTGCGAGGTGCACAAGTGCGTTGCTGCACTTAGGCTCACGAAAATTTTCGTTCTGTTTATCGCTATTTTCTGGCGTTTTTATTAGGCGCACATTTATATTTATGTTTGGACTGTCTTATCACCAGTGCAGCCAATAAAACAAAGATGATGTGAAAATTCTTGCTATATGCAAAGTTTTTATTGTTTTTCATCGGCAGCATTGCCGCCATGAAATCATGGATGGCAGCCCCAGAGCACTGACATCATTTTGACATTAATTATGTGTATGTGTGTGTTTGTTATAAAATTTAAATTATGTTTTTGAGGCGAGACTTTGCAATTTCCAGATATTAAAATTTTGTACTATATATTTTTTGTGCGATCTTGTTTTAACTGCTTATTTTTATTTTTTTATTCTGTTTTAATTATTTTACATTTCCAATCGTTTTAATTTCTCATATCTAATTTTTTTCAATATCATTGTTTATGTTTTGTTAAATTTATTTTTAAATTAAATTTTATTTAAAATAATTTTTTTGGAAATTTTGTTTGTTTGAATTTTTTTGAATTTGTTAATAAAAAAAAATAAATAAATGAAATGAACAAAAAACTATTTTGACTTTTATTATTAATTTTTAATTGTTTTTCTGATTGTTTTATTTTTTTAGTATTTAGTTTTCAATTTTTTTTGAAATACTTTTTATATTTTTTACCTTAATATTTCTATTTTGTGTTTAATTTATTTGCTATCTGTTATTATCACCAAACTGTTATTATTCAAAAACAATAAAAAAATTAAAAAAGTAGTTTTTACTTGTATTATTTTTTTGTTCCATTTATTTTTTTTATTTTGTCGTTTATTTCTAATATTTACTTTTTAATTCTTTGAAGCAATAATTTTCGTATTATTTTTAATTCTAATAATTTTTAACTCTAATATTTAAAAAAATTAATAAAATCCACAATCTTTTTTATTTATTATTATTATTTTGTTTAAAATGTTTATGTATGATATGTTATTGTTTTATATTTCATATGTTTTAGTTAGCACATATTCATTTTTAATTTTACTTTCCTATTGTTAATATTTTTTTTCTTAAATATAAAATTTTGTATTATTTTTATTTTTTATTCATTTTTTCAAATTTTTATTCATTTTTTTATGTTTTTTTAATTATTTAGTGTTTAAATGTTATTTATTTATTATTATTTTTCCATTTATTTAGCTACCTTCAATTTTTATTCATAATTTTAAATTTTTAATCTTTTTTATTTTTAATTTTTACTTTAAAATTTCTTGTATTTTATTTGTTTTGTATTTCATATTTTACATTTTTTAATTGGTATATTTTTGTTTTACTCTAACTTTTGATTGTTAATATTTTTCTATATTTAGTATTAAAATTTTTATTTCCTAATTTGTATTCCTATTAATTATTTGTAGTATTCCTATTCACATTCTTATTCATAATTTTTTTTTAATTTTTTGTGCTTTAGTTTTTAACTTAATATTTAGTTTTTAATTGTTTCGTATATGTTTTTGTTTTTTTTTAATTTTTAATTTTCATTTATTATTTTTAGTCTAAATTTTGTATCTAAATGTCATATATTAATTTAATTAATCTTTTCTATTTTTAATATTTAGTTTTCAATTTTTTGTGTTTCATATTTTTCCACATTTCATATTTTTTAATTAGTATAGTTTTGTTTTTAACTTTAAATTTTTTTGTTAATATTTGTCTATATTCATATTAATTATTTAGTGTTTTATAAAAACTATATTAAATAATTTTTAATTTATTTTTTTAATTTTTAATCATTAATACCTTCTATATTTAATATTTAGTATACCATTTTTTATTTGTATATGTTAGTTTTCAACTTTAATTATTATTTTTTTAATATTTTTTTATTTGTATTATTAACTTTTTTATTACTTTATTTTTAAGTTTTATTAATTTCTTTAGTTTATATTCTGTTCTATTTAGTTTTAAGTTAATTCTTTATTTTCTTTGTTTATTTGTTTATTTTTTTTAATTTTAATTTATTTATATTTTTTTTATATTTAGTTTTTAATATTCTTGATTTGTAATATTTTGTTTTTAATATTTTTGTACTTTATTTTTTTATGTCTCGTATTTTCTTAATTTTTTTCAAGTCTAATTACTTTTGTATTTTTTTTATTTAATAATTAATTTTGTTAGTTTTCATTCATTAGTTTAAGTATTTAATTTTTGTGTTTTATATATAAAAAATATTATAAAACACTTAAGTATTGAAAACTTTATTTGTTAGTATTTTGATATTTTTATTATTAAATTTTTAATACAAACTTTCAGCTGTTCGTTTTTACTTTTTATTTTTTGTTTTTGAATCTCAATTTTAAGTTTTTAAATTTTCTTTCAAATTGCAATTTAGAAAATTTTAAATTTTTAAATATTTTTTTGATTTGTATTATTTATTTTAATAGCTTTTATTTAATTTCTGTACTCTGCTGTAATACTCTAAATAATCCATGTAACGGGTAGAAAATTAAGGCCGCACTTCTCTTTCGTTGCAGATTCAACAGAACGAAGAGCCTGACGTGTACAAAGCAATTTAAAACTAATTAAAATTGTACGAAAGTACTAAAATAAATGAACAATGCGTAAACTTAATTTAGACATACAGTGCCGACCCACCAACGCTCAAACCAAACACAGACAACGACCTCAAGTTGACGCACGCAGAGCCAATGCGACGAAGAGATGCTGACAGCAGTGGGCGATTGTGGTGTTAAGCGTTAGAAAAAGTTACAAAATGCAACGCAAAAAAGCAACACCAACAAAATAGTGTAAAATAAATAAGCAAAATAAAAATGAAAACAAAAACATGAATCAAGTAAAAATCCCTAAAAAAAAATCACAAAAACCTAAACCAAAAAACATACAAAAATTAAAATAAATAGCAATAACAATGCTTGAAGCAACAGCAAATGAGTAAAAAAAATACAAAAATTCTGAAAAAATGAAAATAAATAGCAATAACATTGCTTGAAGCAGCAGCAAAGAATGGAATTAGCAGACGTCGACAACGCCACTGTTTCGTAGTTCTGGACGGTGGTTCGTTGGTTGGGCTGTGCTTTTAATTTTCAATCGCTTTGTCTCCACAGTGCGCCAAACCTACGGTCCGATCTGCTTGGCTGCCACTTGGTTGCAGGTTGTTGTTCTGTTTTTGTCCGACTGTCTTTCGCTATCTGACTGGCAGGCACTTTGGTGCGTCTATCGGCGCTACGAGCAAGGCAAGTTTAAATTAAGTTATGTCCGCCGCTACACACAGGAAACTGACCAGCAGCAGCGGATTCATCCTGCTGCGGCACTTGCACACAGACACTGGCAAAGTAGTCAGGGGCGGGGAGACACTGTGCTGTGGAACTAGTTTGGGAGAATGGAAAAATTCAAGTGAACTATGAAAGGAAAAAATGCAAAGAGTGTGGGACATTAGCAGCGTTGTGGGTAGTTACAATCGAAAGTGGCCAAGTATGACGCAAGTCGGCTAAACTAAACTCCAGTGCTGGCCACTTGAAATGCGCTCATTAGTTGTACAGTTGAACACACATCAACAGATAGGATTTTCAGTAAAGACTTTTTTCTTTTTCACCTTTTTTCTTGTTCAAACTGGTTCAATGAGTGAGCAGACTTTGATGTGGTATTACAATGGGGCCTTTATGACCTAAATGGGCTCCGCTTTGGGGGCAGCCACTTCTGCATTTCATTGAACTATTTTTAGTTATTTATAGTGAAAAGTGTGGAACTTGAAAAAATCAATAATATTTTCAATGCTTGGTTACGCAAAGACTACGTTTTATGTTAAATCTAAGCATACTTTTAGGCAGCACAATAATTAGTTGAAAAGTTCACTGAAATACCAAAACAAAATTAAATAAGTTTCAATGAATGAAACCACAAAAACAGTTTTTTTAATTAACTGTTAAAAATCGTATAAAAACCAGTAAATTAGAAAAGAAAAAACTTTTGCAAATGCAGCAAAAAATTCACTATTATTCATTACTTTTCTTGTACGTTTTTTTTTAGGTTTCATCACATTTGTTGGTCACATTTCAAGCGACTATTTCCAGTCAGATTGACACACTTCCCTCTTAACTCGTCTCCAACATTTGTGTAGTGAACTTTTCTTCGTTTCTCTTTTCTTTGCTTCAGTTGTTGCTGTTCTCTATTGGCCACAAATTTTTCTTCGATTGGAATTTGGTGCATAGTTTTTTTCTTTAATTCCCTTGCAGCATTTGGTTCTCATTGGCCAGCGTTGTATGCGTTTGGCTGTCTTGTGTAATTAGCTGAAATTTGTTATTTTTCTTTCGAATTCAAGTGAAGAAAGTTGAACAGAAAATTCAATTGGAATTTGTGCTGTTACAGTGCGAATATCACAAAGACAAACTTTGCTTTCAAACGAAAAGAGAAAAAGGACAAAGTTACAGTTTTCATTCAGTGGCACACGTAGAGTTTGATTATGAGCGGGGAGCGGGGGTTCGTACATAAATTTCGAACCCAATAACATTTGAGACCATATCTGCCAACAAACAACTTTTGACTGGGGTTTGAACCCCTTTCAAAAGGGTTACTTTAAGTTAAGATCTGTTTTATAATTACCATTACCAATTATTCTTAATGTTATCTCTTAGTCAGTAAGTCTTATGTACATTTGGCTACATAAATAAATATAAATATAAATATAATGAAGATAGGAATCACCCTGTACACAGAAATCTTCCTGCTATGGACTATGGTTCAAAGATGAACTAAGGGGTTGAAGCCAGAGGTCTACTCCAGATATCTGATAGTAAAAAACCTTTCATCTTCCGGATTTCTGTAGTATCATTCATGTCAATCAATCAGTGAATCAGGTATCTGGTATTAAAAGAAACCTTTCATTTTTCAGATTTCTGTAGCGTCGTTCAAGTTTATCACTCAATCAGGTATCCAGATATCTGGTAGTAAAAGAATCCTTTCAACTTGTGGATTTCTGTAGTGTCATTAAAGGTAATCAATCAGTCAATCAGGTACCAAGATATTTGGTATTAAAAGAAACCTTTAACCTTTAAAATTTCTGTAGTGTCATTCAAATCAATCAATCAGTCAATCAGGTACCCAGATATCTGGTAGTAAAAGAAAACTTTAATCTTTCAGATTTGTGTAGTGTAATTCAAATTAATCAATCAGTCAGTTAGGTATCCAAGTGTCTGGTAGTAAAAGAAACCTTTTATCGTAAGAAACCTTTTTTCTGTAGTGTTATTCAAGTCAATCAATCACTCAGTCAGGACAAACAATTTTATGTATATAGATAGAAAAAAATATTAACTGAAAAACCCCAATGTTGCAGCTTACTAAGTATATGCGCCTAAATGTATGCAGTAAAAAATTCTAAAAATCCACGATTACAGTAATACAAACCACAACCACAACAATGACAGTTGGAAAAGTGTAAAAGTAATGGTAACAAAAACAACAACGATTATCCACTGTCCGCGTTGTGTTATTTGTAAATATTGAAACAATCGTGTGTGTGTGTGTTTGTAGTGGTAGTAGTATCAAGAGCAGACACATACAACCTGAATTGCATTTCTAATTAAATTTAGACATTCTACTTGTTTCGGATGGCACAAAAATCTAATGTGACAGCTAAATTTAGTGCTTTTGAAATTTAAATTCAACGTTCCGTGGAGGCAAATAACTGAAATTAAGGCAAATTAAGCAATGCGCATTGAAACGTATCTATGTCTATGTGTGTGTGTGTGTGTGTATCAATGACATCAGTGAATCAATAAAAACAGTTTTAAATTTTGCATTGTAGAAAAAAAGAACAAGGTTGTTGTTGTTGTTGTTAATTTTGGCGCCGCCGCTGCTGACAGTTGTCGGTTTAACAAGCTTTATTCGTTTGCTAATGGTCGCAACAAAGCCACGAATTGAGCGCATCTATTCTAAAAAAAAATATTCATATATATGCAAAAAATAAATACGTTTGTTTTGATTTTTATTAATTTAATTCATTTGCACTGCGCCAATATTTGCAGAGTCGCAAATTAATTAAAATGTCAAAAGCACAATGCAACAAACCAACCAACAAACAAATAAATAAACGCAGAAACGATTGCATGACAGCGCACCTGTACACAAAAAACAACCACTGTTCGCATAGTTGTCGTATGTACTTAGTTGTTTTCGATTTTATTGTGCGGTTGCCGCCTACAACAACAACAACAACGGCAGCACACTAATTTTGCGTTTTAATTAAAATGAAATGTGTTTCAATGAAAAATTATTGTATAGCCTACACTTAGGCGCAGGCCATAAAAAGTTTGCAATCAAATGGCAGCAATTATCATATTTCGTTGCCAGTGCGCCGGTTCACCGCAATTATTCTGTGCGCATTCATGATTCGGCTGTTTCGTTTAAGGTTTCATAATAATTTTAATATTAATTACAAAATGATTATAAAACATTTGCCATGACGGAAATATTAATTACATTTCTAACAAGTATGCAATGTTTGTGTGTGTGTGTGCGTGTATGCGCCTAAAACTTCACACTTGTATAATTTGCATAATTTGCCCATCGATCTAAATGCGCTTGGAACTTTTTTCAATATATAACAAACGCAAAGAGATAATTGTCAATTTCGGCAAAATTTCAAATAATTAAAATTATATAGGAAATATGCATTAAATATGCGCCTGTGCATTCAGTTACCACCTAAAAGTATGCCAAAAAAATAATTGTGTTTGAAAAGTGTGCTTTGGTAGGCAGGAATTTGTGTCACTTATGTATGCTGTATATTTAATAAAATGTTTAATAAATTTGTAATTCATTTAAATTAATTTAAATTTGTGTGTGTCAATTTGATTTTCACACATTGGAAAAATTAAAAAAATGTTGCGTAAAAGAAAAAAATAAAATAAAATAAAATTAAATACAATAAAATAAAATAAAATAAAATAAAATAAAATAAAATAAAATAAAATAAAATAAAATAAAATAAAATAAAATAAAATAAAATAAAATAAAATAAAATAAAATAAAATAAAATAAAATACAATAAAATAAAATAAAATAAAATAAAATAAAATAAAATAAAATAAAATAAAATAAAATAAAATAAAATAAAATAAAATAAAATAAAATAAAATAAATTGAAATAAAATAAATTCAATTAAAATAAAATAAAATAAAATAAAATAAAATAAAATAAAATAAAATAAAATAAAATAAAATAAAATAAAATAAAATAAAATAAAATAAAATAAAATAAAATCAAATAAAATCAAAAAAATCAAATAAGATCAAATAAGATCAAATAAGATCAAATAAAATAAAATAAAATAAAATAAAATAAATAAAATAAAATAAAATAAAATAAAATAAAATAAAATAAAATAAAATAAATTGAAATAAAATAAAATCAATTAAAATGAAATAAAATAGAATAAAATAAATAAAAATTAAATTAAATTAAATAAAACAAAATAAAATAACCAAAAATAAAATAAAACAAAATAAAATAAAATAAAACAAAATAAAATAAAATAAAATAAAATAAAATAAAATCAAAAAATGAAATGATAAATAAAATAAAATAAAAAAATGAAATGATATAATAAATAAAGTAAAATTAAATTAAATAAAAAAATAAAATAAATGAAAATAAAATAAAATAAATAATAATAAATAATAATAACAAATAATATATATTAAAACAAGCTTTGATCTTTATTAATTTCCTTCTTCTCCGAATCCTTTTGAAATCACTTTATCTCAGTTATTTGTAAAACCTTCCTTTTGTGGCATACATTTAGGCGCTGCTTTTCATTAATTTCGACTACATTTTCCATAGTTTGCATAATGCCTTTGCTTTGCTTATTCAATTACATATAAATACGAAACCCTTAATCGCTGTGCTCGCAGCAGGACACCCGAGTGCTTTGTCGCTAGTAATTTAAGCAGTGCAGCTCGCTAATGCCTTTTCGCGCGCAAACAGCACGCGCAGCCTTTCGGACATTGTGCGGCGCTGAATGAATGCTTTTAATAATAAGAAATGCCAAAGACTGCGTTGCGCGATTACGCAGCGTAATTACGCTAAATGCCAACACCATGCGGCATAACAAAGGCACCAACAATAACAAAAGCAATAGCAGAAATATGCGTCAAAAGCATTCATAACAGAGAGTGGCAGAGAAAAGTAAATGGCAACTTTGTGTAGCGTTGTTTGTTTGCGGCATAAAGATGGCCAAAGTTGCAAGCAAATCATTGTGTACCAAGTTCCAAGTGTACAAAGAGTGAAGAGGTCGGAGGAAAATCGAACTAACAGAACCCGTTCATGGTGACGCATTTGGCATGCAACAACAAAATGTGGCAACATAAAATTTCATTAGAAAGGGAAGTAAAGAGCTACACTGGACGTTAAAGTTAATCAGCGCCAAACATAAACAAAATTTCCAAGAACCAGAAATCAAAGGCAACACAATTTTGTGTGAACACTGGTTGATAGGCGTAGAAATGTTTTTTGCGAGAATGAAAGGCGCACTTCATTAAAATTTAACGCCTCAATGGCAGTGAATCAAATTTCGGTTAATATCAAAACTGAGCAGAAAGTTACAAAAATCTGGCGGAAATTGCTGTATTTGACGTGTTGAAAAATGACCAAAGAAGGACTACAAAAGAATATATAAAAAAGCACAAAAAGTAAATAAAATTACAGAGAAAAAACCAACAACAGCAAAACAAAAGCATTGCGCTGCTAATTAGGAATGCAAGAAGTGATGCGGTGAGAAAACGTTTTAACAATGTCAACGACAGCGGGAAAAACATGTAAATGTCAACAACGACGGTGAATTGGAATGGGAAAACGTTTGGCGTGCAAATAGCGGCTACAACAGCAAAACAATTGACACAGCATTAAAAAAAATGTGCGCAAATTAAATGCTGTGCTTACTCTTTGCTGCATGTGTGTGTGTGTGTTGACACGCAAAAATATGAAAAGGCAAACAAAACCAAGAATTAAGCAACAAAAAGTGTTGTTGCGTGAGGTGAAAAAACGTTTACAAGGACACGCGAACGTACACACACAGACAAACACACACAAGAACACACCGCAAGACAAGCGATTTGAGTAAAGGCGGAAATTATCAACAATAGTAGACAATAAAAGATAAAAGCAACAAAGTGAACACATTGTGACCAAGAAAGCCACGCAACGCATTGAACGGCGCGTCTACTCAGTAAATGACGTCTCAGACTGCAATGTTGCTTGGTTTTTTTCTTAATTTTCATGTGTTTCATGTATCTTAAGAGGGGCCGGTGTGAGAATACTTAAAATGAAAACTCAGCCTAAAAGTATGCTCATGCTTTTCATTGTTAAATATGGTAGAGACAGATTTAGTATCATTGGTGCAATGATTGTTTTTTGAGGTATATTTTTAGGATTAGAAAAACAACAAATATGAATGAAGAACGATTTCTAACTCAACCAGATCGTGGTGAAATATTGAATATTTTGAAAAAATATTCAGAAAAAATATAGAATTTATTTATATGTAAACATTTGAAGTTATATTAAAAATTGAAGTTCAAAGATTAAACGCCAAAAGATATGCTATACTAACGACATTTAGACAAATGGTTGGCAATGTTTGTTGTTTGAGGTATATTTTTAGGAGTACCGGACTAGGATTCATTTCAATGTAAAAACTAATTTAAAAAAATTAATTTAAAAATTAAAATAAAGAAAATAATTAAAATAAAAAAAATTAATTTAAAAACGTAAATTTTTAATAAATTAAATTTAAAGATTAAACGCCAAAAAATTTGCTATACTAACGTTATTTAGACAAATGTTTGACGCAATACTTATTTATTGAGGTATATTTTTAGGATTACAGGTCTAGGATTTATTTCAATGTGAAAATTCAACTTTGTAGATTAAACGCCAAAAATATGCTAGACAAATGTTGACAAATGTTTAAGTATATTTTCAGGATTACAGGACAAAAATTCATTTCAATGTAAAACTTCACATTTAAAGATTTAATGCCAAAAAATATGCGCAACAAACGATATTTGCACAAATTTTTGACTCAATGATTGTTTGTTGAGGTATGTATGTTTTTAGGTGTATTTTTATTTTTTTATTTTTTTAAATGTGCACATCAACAACGTTTTCTGTCTTAGACATGTGATCGAAAAAATTTCAAATATTCTAAAAATACATCAGATTCATTCACATGTAAAAATTCAAGGTTACACTTGAGATTGAAATTGAAATTTTCAGATTAAACGCCAAAAAAATGCACAACAAATTACATTTGAACAAATGATGCCACATCAATGGCAAAAGCAACTTTTCCTAGCTGCCAGCATTTATCCACAAGAACAGCCAAGAGCAAACAAGGAACAACAAAACAACGTAACAAGAACAATGAAGCGCATAGAAACAAATTCAATTATAATAAAACAGACAGCATGGAGCATAGCAGACGCATTAAATATTTTAGTCAGCAATGAGAATGAAAACAAAAGAGCAGCATAGAATAATGACAACAAGAATGCCAGCAACAACAACAAAGACACAGTGCAATTGTGCGAATGTGGCAGTCGAAATGAGGCGTTTTGATGAGCGCGAAAATAGCAAATCATATTTGCACACCAGATTACATTTTACAAATGAAAGTGAAAGCAAAAAGAAAAGTCTAAAAATAAAGCCGCGCACGAAAATTACGCACAAATATAAAGAAATAATAATCATGCAAAAGACAGAAAGGCAAATTTTCATCTCTAAAATGTAACGCCAACTGGTTTGAAACGAAGCACAAGAAAAGGACACAATTCAAGGCAGCGCGCCTTAAACAATTCAAACGTTTAAGACTAGAAACAAATTATTTTGAAAACAATAAATTTTCTAATCTTACTTTTGACTTACGGATTCGTTAAGTTGTAAATTGTTTGAAAATATTACTGAGAGACTCCAAAAGTTCACAGCAAATTTCGCCTGAAGTTTGACGCCAACTGGTGGAAAACAGAGAGCTAGAAAAGGCTGCGCGCCTCAAACAATTTAAACGATTAAGCCAACACAAAAATTACCAAGGAAATAATAAATTTTTAAATTTTATTCTTGGCTTTTGGTTAGATTTAAAATGGTTTGAAAATATTACTGAAACCAGTCTTAAAGGGGCTACAAGACTCCAAAAATCCACAGCAAATTTTCATCTCTGAAGTTTGACGCCAGCTGAAACGGAACGAGTCCTTTCCTGAAAAGGACACGATTCAAGGCAGCGCGCCTTAAACAAAATTATTTGAAAATATGACTGAAACCAGTCTTAAAGAAGCTAAAAAAAACTCCAAAAGTTCTAAGAAAACAATAAATTTTCTCACATTATTTTTAGCCTTTGATTAGGTTCAAAATTATTTGCAAATATGACTGAAACCGGTCTTAAAAGAGCTAAAAAAACTCCAAAAGTCAAGAGCAATTTTTCGCCTCTAAACTTTGATGCCAATGGAAGTGAGTGTCTGTGGGTGTCTGTGTGCTCAAATTGTTCGTGGCGCCATCGTTGCTGCTGATAATAAAGCAACATTGAAATGTCTACAACAAAAATAAAAACAACTGAACACACTTCAAATATCACACAACCAATGCCGAACGTTGAACGCAATACGCAGCAGGCAACAGGGGGGCCGCAAAAAAATGGACGTGCGCGTGTATTGAATTCAAGTTGAGCCAATGGCGCGACCAGGTAGTGGGCGCCAAAAATATACCGTTAACAATGCATAAATAAGCATAAATATGCATGTCTGTGTGTGTGTATGTTTAAAGAAACAGCCAAACAAAGCAAAGGCGTTGAATAATAAAATGAAAGCGCGCGCGTTAGAAAAGGCGTCGCATCAAAGCAAAAACAATCAAATGAAAATTGAACTGCCGGTATTATATTTTTTGTATTGCTCTATATTTATTGTGTGGGTGTGTTGATGGGTGATTGTGGGCACATTTAACAGCAAAAGCTGCTCAAACTCATAGCGAAATGGCTACATTGTAATGATGCTCCATTCGTTGTTGTTGTTGTCGCTTCTTCAGTTTCGTTTTATTTTGCTTTGGCGTTGCCGACGGCAACTCAACGCCTAGTCTGGCGTAAATATAATATTACAGGATATTAATAGTAACTGTTGTAAATATTAAATGGAATGTAAATGCTTAAAAATTCATTTCAAATGGCGGATAAATAATTATTTCGAAGTTGTTAAATGTTTTTAGGCGCAATTGAAATGAGCGGAAACGATAGACTTGGAAGGCGGATTGATGTGCCAAGGTTATCGAAGCAAATTCCATTTGAAACGGAAATTATGTGAAAATTGATTTTAGGTAGAAAAATATTCATCATACTTGCAGTTCAAAATGTAATTTGGTTCTGTCATTTCATTTCTGTGTCACATCAAAATATGCCTTCACTTCTGCACATTAAAATCGATGACACAAAATGCTTCGAAATGTATACACAAAATTAAGTAATATAAAATTTAATTTAATAAAAATTAAACGATTAATTTAATTAAAAATTAAAAATAAAAAAATTTTTCAAAACAGGTAAATACAAAAATAAAAAGACTAAGCACCTAAACATGAAATAATAAATTGTTGCCTCTTCATGTTAAAATCACATAAAAATTTACCCCAAGTCTTTGCTGCAAATTCTGCGGCCCATAATTTTATACAAAAGATCAAGTTAACAATTAAAAAATTATGAAAACACAGGTCAACAAAAATATTGAAAATTCAAGCAGCTAAAGATATGCTTCAAATTTTGAACACAAGTTTGTGTTGTTCATTTGTAAAATAAAATTTTTGAACAAAAATTTGTGTTGTTTATTTGTAAAATAAAAATTTTGAACACAAATTTGTGTTGTTTATTTGTAAAAAATTCAAAATTTTAACACAAATTTGTGTGGTTTGTTTTTAAAGGTTTGTATTTGTATATCAAATTTTAAACGCAAATTTGTGTTACTTATTTGTAAAACGGTTTCTATTTGTAAACTAACTACAAATTTTAATGAAATGTCTGGTCTGAAAATTCAACAAATTTGAAAAGGTATAAATTATAAATGGCTGCTTTGTAGAGAAATTACACTGCGCTCACTAACACCATCTCATTGTCAATTTTGCCGACCACTGTCTTAAACACAGAACATCTTGGAGCTTTTAACAAAGTTAATTTGACAGAGGCTCTGGGTTCGATTCCTAGTTCGAGGTGGTTAACCCTTTCGCTACAGAAGGGACACTGGTGTCCCACGACATATTCGATTGATTCCGAAACTCGTAATTTAACAACTTTTTGATTAAGAAAGGAACTACGAAGGAAGGAGGGCCAGCGGAACAAGATATCCAGTCAATATTAGTCAGTATTAGGACTAACCTATAAGTGACCATGGGCAGGTAAAAGTTATTCAAATCAATCCTTCTGTTTTTCTATAAAGTGAATAGTCCCAACGGCTAGATCTCCTAGGTGGTCAAAGAAGAAGAATTTACTCAAGTGGGTCCCTCTTCTCCAAGAAAGTGCAAGTGAAGTCTTAGATCCCCTAGATTGTCAAAAAAGTTATTCAAGTAAGTGCTTCTTCTTCTTTTTACAGATTAATCTTTAAGAGGTTTTAAGGGCAATATCCGTTGCTGCCTTCCCCTGAGGACTGCCTGATACCTGTAGTATCCTTTGGGAGAAATTTTGAAATCAGGTTCCAGGTATAATCCAACGTCCATGCTAGGGAACCTGACGGACATTTTCTTCACTGACGGCTCCAAGACCGATACAGGTACTGGAGCTGGATGGTATCTTAATTAGAGTGTGAACTGTTCCTACTCTTTAGGAGGGCTGGCAACCGTCTTCTAGACGGAGGTTCTGGCAATTCTGAAGGTAATGGAATGGATAATCGAGAAAAATTGGCATGGGAAACGTATAGGAGTCTGTTGTGACAGTCAGGCTGCACTTAAGGCCCTGGAGAATGCGCGCGTGACTTCGAATATTGTCCAAAAATGTAAGATGAAGCTTTCGTAGAGACATAATAAGCTGCAACCTTTCTGTTGTTATGTATAAGCCCGAGAACATAATCCTTGGGGCCGACATATGACCACAATGGGCATCATTAAAGATCCAACTAGCCTGGAGGAGTTAGACAGCACAGAGCACTTTCTCTGTGCATGTCCCGCCTTCGCTAGAACGAGATTGCGCATTTTGGGTTCCGATATTATGAGAATGGACGAGGTCCATTCTTTTACCCTGCGCGGTCTCCTGAGATTCATTAAAGAATCCGTGAAGTTCGCGCAGGAAGACTTGTAGTCCCTATTCTCTTAATACCACTTTCTTTCTTTAACCCCACCTCACTATCCTCTATCATACTTTTCTTCTCGAGTCTTAAGCACAATGGGCTATCTAGCCAGAGTGCTTGAGAAATTGGACCCTCTAGAGTTCACTTTCTCGACTCGCCTCATATCCATTCCATTCTAAGTGCTTCTTCTCCCAGAGAGTGCAAGATGTCAAAAAAATAAACATGGAAGATGTACATTTTCGTTCTCTTCCTACAGAAATCATTAGAAGATATATCCAACACTTTTGCGTGGGTATCTCTCGGACAGTGACCCGTCACGACAACCATCCATTGTCCAAATAGACCATTGTTACTCAATATCAGAACATTCATCATCTTCTCAATTGGTTTGATTTTAGTGAGAGAAGTTCTCTTGTAAGTGGGATCTGTTGACATTTTTAAAGTTCAGGTTTTAGATTAAGATTTTAGGTTTAGGCACCTAAAACTATGCTTCTTACCAACACTTAATGTCTGGGAAGCATACTTAGGCCTATAAGGTCATAGAAACGGCTCTCTTCT
The DNA here is from genome assembly GCA_964056695.1 of Melieria picta. Taxonomy (NCBI): domain Eukaryota; kingdom Metazoa; phylum Arthropoda; class Insecta; order Diptera; family Ulidiidae; genus Melieria; species Melieria picta. Next base: position 84,036,904 of record OZ057398.1, on the reverse strand, counting down.
GGTATGGCGCCGATAGTCGCCAACAGTAGTGCGCCTAGTTTTATGCTACGAAAAGTGGCAAATTGCAAGCCAGGATACAAATGGCAAATTCCTCTGTATCTACATTCCTGCATTTCTGGACAAATGCACTCAACGCATGCCAACTTTTATTTCAATTTTAATTAACAACAACAAAAGGAACCCGCACTGCGACCACAACAAATGCAATGCAATCGAGCTGTAATTGTTCAAGTGGCTATTTACCGTTATTCCGTGTAGAGGGCTCAATGAGTGACGCAGCAACGCCGACGTGCATGTGCGACTTCAGGCGGGCATGCAGCAACCCGTTGATGAGCAGCATCCACCACAGACAGCAGCGTATTAATTCCATGTTGTTTCTACTCGATATGGTAGTAGTTGTTGTTGTTGTTGTTGTGATGACGAGAGTATGGCCAATGCCGATGACGTTATGGTTGCTGTTGTAAAATTCTTGGAGAGCAAGTTACGTTTGCGTTGTTGTTGTTTTTGTTTTTATTATTGTTGTTGTTGTTGTTAAGCTTTGCTATTTGCACGAGTAGCTTAAGTGGTTTTAATTTTTGTGCAAATGTAATGAAAAAATCATATATATCCAGCAGCTGTTAACGATACGGCAACAACAATGAAATCGCTGCACTTCGTTCGTTCAAAATGGTTTCGGTTTTTTCTTGAATTCAATTGTTGCTTTATGGTGATTAACACACTGGTTACTTGATAATGAGAAATGCCAGCAGTGGATTGCAGTGCGCCCCAAAGTATGCAATTACGCGTTGCGCAATTTTTGTGTTTTTTGTATGTCAAGTTTTAAGCGAAATGGGTTTTTTCGTAAATTAATTCATTTTTTCTTTGTTGTAAAAGTAATTTGAACTTAATGGGGCGGTTCTCTTGTATTTGATTTTGTTTTTGTAATTTTTTTTTAATTGTTTATTATTATTATTATGTTGCTCTTTGTTTGTTTTTCACACAACAACTAAAACAAAAAAATATTAAACAAAAAAATTAATTGAGCTTAAATAAACGCCAAGTCAGCGTTTGTTTAAATGCAAATGTGTTGCGCTGTGGCTGTTCTTATTATTGTTGTTGTCGGTTGTCGGTTAGTTTTTGTTGCTGTCAATGTTGTTGTTTTTGTTTTTGTTGTTGTTGTACAGTCCTTTTGTTCATTTTGTGCTGTGGGAATTGGAATTTTCAGTTTCGCATAAATTGCAATTATCGAAGTGAGTTTTAAAAAAAAACCTTTAAGCGCAACACGACCTGACATATGTCGAGCCTGCAGCAGAGAGCCAACAATGACACTCACAGCTGTCATTATGTCAGTGGGCTGAGGGTGGCGGAGTGCAGTGTGCGTGCGTGGTTTTATTTTATTTTATTTATTGTTTGTTAGTTTGAGTTTGTGTGCTTGTGTGTGTTTAATTCACGCCTGCTGCATGTGTAATTAATTTTTTAATTATTATCACATTTAAATTAGTTTTTATTAGTACTTAATTAACTGTTGCTGATAAATAATTGTTCAAATGGACATTTATTGCGTTGTCTGTATTGTTCGTAATACACAAATACTAATAATTTTTTTAAACATATTCAATTAATAGAAAATGAAAATTAATTTTAATGTAAAATAAAACAAAACAATAGAAAATACATAAATAATGTAGTGTTAGTGTCAGAAACTTAACAAAGAAAAATTGAATTACTAAAACATTAAACAAAAATATTAAATATTAAAATAAAAAATACTGAAACTGAGTAAATTAAAGCAAGATACAACAAACTTCAACTATTTAAAAAAAATTTTTCATTTTTTGTTCTTTTTCAATATTAAAATTTTTATTATAATTTTAATAGGTATTTCATTGACTTTTGAAATTAAAAACATGTTTTTAAATTCTTTTTTAATTTAATTAAGATTTAAGTATTTCAATAACTAAAAAAATTCACATCTAAAATATTTAAAAAGTAAATTAAAAAATGAAATTATAAAAAACTTCAACAATTTTAAAAAATATTTTCATTTTTTGCTCTTTTTCAATTTTAAAATTTTTATTAAAATTTTCAATATTTCATAAAATTTTTGTTAAATTAAAATAAAACAATTCTTTTTAATATTTTCTTAAATTAAAATTAAAATATGTCATTAAATAAAAAAACATATATTTAAAATATTGAAACAGTAATGAAATTATAAAAAACTTCAACTATTTTAAAAAATATTTTAATTTTTTGTTCTTTGCAATGTTAACATTGTTATTAAAATTTTTAATATTTCATTAAGTTTTATTAGTTAAATTAAAATTAAAAACAATGTTTTTTAATTATTTTTTAAATTATAAAAAATTTACATATTTTACTAAAATTCAATTATACTAAAAAAACACATTGTTATTAATTAGTTTTGAAATTAATTAAAATTTAAGTATTTTATCAAATTTTATTTTAAAAAAATTTTAACTTTAAGTATTTTATTAAGTTTCAATTTAGTTAAAATTAAAAATATGTCTCTTGAAAAATTATATTTAAAATAAATCTAAATATTTCATTACATTTTAATTAAATTTAATAAACATTGTTATGTAATTATTTCTCAGAATAACTAATTTTTAAGTACTTTATTAAACTTTATTTTAAAAAAATTTCAATTTAAGTATTTCATTAAATTTCAATTTAGTTAAAATTTAAAATATGTCTCTTCAAAATCATTTAAAAAAAAATCGATTTAAATTATTGAAGCAACTAAAACTTCGTCAACTAATAGTCAGCCTAAATGTATACCATAACTTATATATAAGAACATTCAAGGATTTGATGACTGTCTATAAGATAACATTATCTTTTCTATAGCATAGTTTTAGGCTTCCATTAGGTTAGGTTATGCAGATCGACATTAAAGTGATCGCTAAGAATGTGGATATTTCTAGCTATGCTTAGGGTGACATGAAAAAAAATAAAAATATACATATTTGTAGTTTTTCATTAATTTCAGGGTATCTCAAGCTGAGCTCGCGACTTTTGGTCAGGATGTTGTCCGGCTTAAAGCAAATGCGATGGCCTACAGGAAAATGACCATTTACAAGTTCAACGCTTATCTCAGTTCGAAAACAGCTCTTCACTCAAGCTTAGTAAAAGTAGTAAAGTAGGCACACAACTACAAAGCATCAATGTCAGAGACAAGGTTGGTATATCACTTTCCATTCGCCAACTTCTTCTAAAGAATGCATATCCAGACAGATCAAATATTAGATGGCTTCATGAACAAACATTTAAAACAGCAAGACAGATCTGGTCTTCGACTGACCAGAGCAGATTCAGAGATTCATTTAAAAAAAAATCGATTTAAATTATTGAAGCAACTAAAACTTCGTCAACTAATAGTCAGCCTAAATGTATACCATAACTTATATATAAGAACATTCAAGGATTTGATGACTGTCTATAAGATAACATTATCTTTTCTATAGCATAGTTTTAGGCTTCCATTAGGTTAGGTTATGCAGATCGACATTAAAGTGATCGCTAAGAATGTGGATATTTCTAGCTATGCTTAGGGTGACATGAAAAAAAATAAAAATATACATATTTGTAGTTTTTCATTAATTTCAGGGTATCTCAAGCTGAGCTCGCGACTTTTGGTCAGGATGTTGTCCGGCTTAAAGCAAATGCGATGGCCCACAGGAAAATGACCATTTACAAGTTCAACGCTTATCTCAGTTCGAAAACAGCTCTTCACTCAAGCTTAGTAAAAGTAGTAAAGTAGGCACACAACTACAAAGCATCAATGTCAGAGACAAGGTTGGTATATCACTTTCCATTCGCCAACTTCTTCTAAAGAATGCATATCCAGACAGATCAAATATTAGATGGCTTCATGAACAAACATTTAAAACAGCAAGACAGATCTGGTCTTCGACTGACCAGAGCAGATTCAGAGATTTGATCCTGCTAAACAAACTGTCCATAGGGATTATCGTGGGAGTCATAACTGGACACAGTCTCAAAGACTGGGACTGTTGCACAATAGGGGTATTCCTATATGTGGTAATACGATTAGACACACTTTACTTATCTACTTATAGCCTATTATTTGATTTTAGTATGAACAACTCTTGTCACTTGGTGCAATTTTTCAGCAACGTCAAGGATCAAAATTTTGAAAAAAAACATTTAAGCACATTTTTAAAGGGAAGATTGAAAGTAATTCCATTAATTAATTACATAGAAACTGTTTGATATTCTTATTTCAGAGTATATACTCTTCTGATCCATCCTGACTATTCTGTATCAGACCTTGAAACTCTGTCAGAAATTGAAAGTTAGTAAAAGATCTACAAAAATCTTTAAACTTATGGTTTTCTACTCTTAATTGTCCTTAAAACAATACATAATTCATATTTATTATTTTCTTTGGTGATACGATTTCTTGTACGCATCTATTAAATGATTGCGAAGAGATTGAACCACAAAGAACCAAATAGCTATCAATAAGCTTGATGTGATGTAAAAAGTTATGCAATAAAAAGAAGCACAAACGAGATTTCTGCCTATTTCTCTATTGTTCTCTATATTTGGTCAGAAAGTTGAACAAACTGCATTAAGTTCTGCTCTGACGTTATTGAACTAAAATTGTTTAACCAAAACATAGATTGGAACTATCAATTAGAAAGCCCGAAACCTGATGCCCGAAAAGGTAGGAAGTCTGAGGTGCAAAACAGTCAAAGGCAAATTTTTACACTTAGATTATGTTGAAGTGGGCAACTACATGGGTTTTGAAAAGGCTTGTTGTGAGATGAATAGAAAAGCTCCTGTTTTTTTCTATCTTCCTTCAGTCTCTGGTATATGTAAACCAGTCAGAAAACTGAACGAACTCAACAGTTTCAGATCTAACATTGTTGAGCTAAAATTGTTAAACGATTACTTAAATCGGATCTATTTGTTTTAAAGTCAGAATCCTAATGCCGAAATCACACTTTCTTACTTAGGTTGGGTTGACGTGGGAGACTAAAAGGAAACTTAAAACCAGAAGCTTAAGCTCGAAAGATTAGATGATTGTCTTTCACTTTGTTACTTAGGTTAGGTTGAAGTGAGAGACTAAAGGTGTTTTAAAAAGATCTCTCATCTAACTCTGCTATTGAGAAGTCAGAAAGCTGAACGAACTGCAGGTTCTGATCTAAGGTTCTTAAGCTAAAACTTTTAAACCAAAACTTAGATTGGAACTATTTATTTTAAGTCAGAAGCCTAAAGCTCGAAAGATTCGATGGTTGTCTGAGACATAAAACAGCCAAAATAACAGTTTGCTATTTCGGTTAGTTTGAAGTGGGAGACTAAAAGGAGACTAAAGACAGAAGCCTAAAGCTTGAAATATTCAATGATTGTCTGAGGCCGAAACCACTTTTTGCTACTTGGGTTAAGTTTAAGTGGGAGACTGAAGAGGTTTTGAAAAGGCTGTTTGTGATACCACTGATTCCAGTCTTTTCCATCTTCCTTCTATCTCTGCTATTGAGAAGTCAGAAAGCTGAACAAACTGGATCTGTTCTGACGTCATTTAACTAAAATTATTAAACAATATCAGCTATCGAAACTATTTTTTCCAAATGCCGAAGCTCTTCTGGAAACAATAATTTCAATTATAAAACAGTCCAACAGTTTTATATTGTCCAGTGTTTTAAGTTCATCTAAAAAGATATTAAAATATTTGTACTTCTTGTTGCGCAAGGAGTTGTTTCTTCTTCACTTTTGTTCAGTAACGATTTGCTTTCTTCTTCAATTTCTTTCTCCAACTATTTGCTTACAAGTTTATGTGTTCAACTGTGAATAGCGTTAAGTATCCTGAATTGAATCTCACTACTTTTAGAACTCCACATTAGTGAAACATTTATCCTTCTCAAATCAAATATACAAAAGTTGTATATCCAATGAAGCAAATTTCCTATGCCTTCATAATACAGTCAAACTTTTAGCTAACAAAAACTTTCATATTTTCTCGCCAACAAATGACATGGCACACTTCAATTACCCAAAACCAAAACAAAAATCAAAACCAAAATCAAATGCCAAATTAATTTCACTTCTTTCGCGCCAGCAAACTGATGTCTTTATATCCTGCTGACCTATGCATGTGGGTCAGCTTGATTTTCACATCTTACAAACAATTAATAATATCAAAGTGAATCGACAAGCGGCGCCGGTCCAAGAAATAATAACAAAATTGCCATCGATACTGAAAGGCCAAATGTCAAGTCGGCAAAACAACAAAAACATTAACAAAAAATAAATAAATTGCAGCGCCTGTATTGAACGACAGCACAAAAATAATCATTAATAAAAGTTGGTGTGGAAAAATTGACAAGTCTTGAGCCAGCAACCCACACAAACATAGGAAAAACGTGAAGAAAAAGTACTGCACAACAACAAGGAGAACAACAACAAGGGAAAAATTATATTGAATGAAGGCATAAATTCGCATGGCGTATGAGTGACAGCGCAACAGTGGCCAGTCATGGCCGAATAAGACAAACAAGCCAAGACAGAACTGATTGTGCGTTGAGCTGTGGCGGTTTCAGCAACAAGAACGTAGCGCAAAAAGCAACAAGGAAGCGGCAACAAAAAACATGAACGCAACGACAGTGCTGAAAGCAAAAATATCAAATAGGCGACAGCAAATGGACCAAAAAAATAAACGAAATAATGAAACTGATGGGACAAAGTGACAAAGGCGACAGATATGGCAGCCAGACAGACAGACAGACAGATAACGTGGCGAACGGACAGACAGACAGTGGGCAAACAAACAACCATCCAACAACAACACTGAGGACGGCGAAAGGATGCGCACAGCATTTCCGCAACGAGCACTGAGCGGATATGTTGACTGACGTCCGAGAGCGAGACGGACGCGGAAAGCTCGCTCCGCGCTAAGGATGCGAGCAAAGCTCAATTGATGTCTCTGTGCTGCTATTGTTGTTATCGTTGTTGTTGTTGCACACGCACAGCATGCGCGCATAGCGTCAGGCAACAGCAGCCTTATTTGTTTGCATGCTTTTCGGTTGCCAGACGTTGTGCTGGAGTTTTCGGACGCTGCAGGCCAAATGCGAAAAGGTTGAATAAAACATTAATTTCACATTTTTAGCGAGGCACTAAACTTGAATAAATATAAAGAAAAATACAAAATATAAAGTGCAGAAAATTCAAGAGAAAACAAGCAACGAGAAAAAACGGAAAACAGCACAACGACAGCCTGGGGCTGAGTTGCTGCAAATAAGCCAACAAGCAGCAATGAGGCGCCGAGTTGAGCGCAGTCAGGAGTCCTTTCTGGCAGCGGCAAAGCCAACAGGCGCTCAGCTAAGCGGCCACACAGCCAACTTACAACCGGGCAACACACAATGACAACAGTCACAGCGCAAACAAAGAATTGATTTTCGATTTTTTTCTCATCTCTTTGCATTTCAATTACTTTTATTTTATAATAGAATTTCACGCGTAGTTGTTGGAATTTCAAGATTTTGTCATAAACTTTGTTGACACGTTTTGTTATTTGGTCGTTGCACTAAATGTTATATTTTTTGTTATTTAAAAGTAATTCTTTGTTCGTTTCGTTGGCACGCGAGACACACGCAACTTTATTGAAAAAACATAAGATTTGAAATAAAATTGAAAAACACCAACGAATGTGCGCTTTTATTATCCTTTGAAGGACCGAATTTTGTGGGCCTTTGAATGTAGTCAATGTATTTGTGTTGCTTCTTCTTGTTCAGAGCACTTGAATTGCTTGTCACTGAATGGTTGCGTTGTGCGTAACTTTGCCGTTTCACACGTCCGTTTCAATTAAAAGTTCGCAGTTAACTGAATTTGGTACGAAACGACAACAACAGCATCACCGTCGGCGGCACCGTCGACACAGCGATGCCAGTCAGAGAAGAGCAAGAAGATGAAGAACAAGAAGAAGCAGCAGCCGCAGCAGCTGTGGATGCTGGCTTCGAAGGATTTCTTTGCACCGAAAGCTCAAACAGCGCACAGAGAGCGAAACATAGAGAGAAGCGAAATGTACGAAATTCTTATCAAAACTTGTTGGCTGAGCTTTGTGTGTTCACTGTTGGCTCTTTAATTGTTTTTGTTGTTGCGAGTTTTGTTTACGCAGCCACATTAAGCTTTACTTATGTTGAGACTGTATCGCATTTCAGTTGTCCCCGAACGTCAACAGCTGCGCATAAGCAATGCATTTTGCTCTCGCTCTCATATTGAGTCTTGCTGCAAGTTCGTTGCATATTTGACGATTTATTGCATGCGAGTTTTTTTCAACTCGCATGCAATTAAACTTAGAATTTATGAATAGAAGTGGCGCATTTTTGTACAAATGTGAAAATTTTGCAAACTTATTGAATGATTAAACTTTACTTTGAAGCTGTGCAAAATTAAAAAGCAATTCGAACTATAAAAATTTAAAATTAAAAAAAATATATAAAAATCAAAAAATAATACTTTTACATAATTTAACTATTCCTAAAAATTCAAAACTTTTTTACCATTGTATCTGTTTGATATACTGTTAAACGGCATTTTGTGGAAAATTTGTATACAATACTGAATAAATTCAAAAAGAAATTCAAAACATTTTTTTGAAATTAAAAAATTTTAAAAGTTCAGAATATTAAAAAATGTATTTAAAATATTATAAAAGTCTGCATGTTTGAAAAATTTTTTAATATGCAAGAAAAAATCTTAAAATTGCGAAAAAATCATTTGTTTTTCTTTTTGTTTTTCGAATTTTTGTAATATTATTAAAAAAATTTCACTTTATTTGTTAAATTCCTAATTTACAATTAAACACAAATTCGTTGAGTTTATGCCTTTTTTCTTAATTCTGAAGAAAATTGAAACTGAAATTCGCAATATTAAAATAATTATTTAACAAAATTAAATGCAAATTTAATGAAAATAAAAAAATGATTATTAATTAAATAAAATAATACTTTTACATCATCTAACAAATTCTAAAAAGTTATAAATACTTTTGTTATATTTTAGCGTGTGGAAATACTTTAAATTAAATTTTTTTTTAACAATTTTAATATACAACTTTTATAATACAGTTTCGTATTTTTGGAAGTTAAACAATTTTTCAAGGTAAAAATATCAAAAAAATTTATTAAAAATTTTATAAAAGTCTGCATGTCCAGAAAAAGTTTTAATATGCAAGAAAAAATCTGAAAATTGTTTAAAAAAATTATTGGTCTTTTTCCCTATTTTTTAATATTATTAAAACAAATTTACTTTATTTGTTAAATTTTTAAGTTACAATTAAGCAAAAATGCTTTGATTTTATGTTTTTTTTCTGAAGAAAACTAAACTAAGAAACTAAAATATAAAAAATTAAGAAAATTATTAAAAACATTATGATAATTAAAAATTAATTGTGTTTAGCAAAATTTTAATAGCAAACAATTTCCAAAAAGAAAAAAAAAAATTATCTAAAACTTAAAAATATCATTTAATTTTCCTTTGAATTAATAAACATTTTTAAACTAATGACAAACTTCTTAAATTTTTGAGTTGCATTTTAACAAATCCTTTCATTTTATTTATTTGTCATAATTTTGACTGAAACTAAAATCAAGAAAATTAAGAAAAATATTAAAAACATTATGTTAAAAAATTAAAAATTAATGGTGTTTCACAAACTTGTAATATTAAAGAAGAAAATTTAAAAATTGTTGAATTTGTTATTTGATTTGCCTCTGCATTTTACAAAGATTTTAGTACTTACTAATGACAAATGTTATGAAATTTAAAAATGCTTAACTTTTATACAAATTTTTTAATTCTGAGAAAAACTTTGAACCGAAATAACATTTTTAATCAAAAACAAAATTTTACATATTTCAAAAATGTTATTTCTCGTAGAACTGAACTAGAATAGACTAGACTAGTCTAGACTAGACTAGACTAGACTAGACTAGACTAGACTAGACTAGACTAGACTAGACTAGACTAGACTAGACTAGACTAGACTAGACTAGACTAGACTAGACTAGACTAGACTAGACTAGACTAGACTAGACTAGACTAGACTAGACTAGACTAGACTAGACTAGACTAGACTAGACTAGACTAGACTAGACTAGACTAGACTAGACTAGACTAGACTAGACTAGACTAGACTAGACTAGACTAGACTAGACTAGACTAGACTAGACTAGACTAGACTAGACTAGACTAGACTAGACTAGACTAGACTAGACTAGACTAGACTAGACTAGACTAGACTAGACTAGACTAGACTAGACTAGACTAGACTAGACTAAACTATAGCTTGACATGACGTGACTTGACGTGACCTGACCTGATCTAATTTGAGTTGAATTGATTTGATAAGACTTGATTTGACCTGTCGTGGTTTGACTTGACCTGATTTCATTTGACTTGTCTTGACCTAACCTGACTTGACTTGACATGACATAACATTTTTAAACTTGACAAGACTTGACCTGACTTGATTTGACCTGACTTGACTCAACTTAACCTGTCTTGTCTGGATTTAGCTTAACTTAGGTCCAAATAGAAAAATAAATTAAATAATTTCTAATTTAAGAATTTAACACTAAGATTCGCTCAAAAAACATGTGTTGTGCAAAATTTTCTGCCAACGCTCAGCATGTGGTGCCGCACAAACATACACACAAACTGCCGCCAACCAGCTTGGAATGCTGCCCATTGCACTCAGCCATTGAACTTGACAAATTCACGCAGCGCGCGTGTCTGGGCAACAAACAATGCTTGAGCGCCTAAAAGTAGGCTACACATTTTTTACACAATTAGGTTTACTACTCTTCGTGTCGCTGTGCTTGCTGGCGTCTACGGTTGTGTCACTGCTATTCGCTCTATGGGCTTTTACTGTCGCACCCGCCCACCACGCACCGTTCAGGGTCCTTCTGTGTGTCACACTTTGCTTTCTGCTTAGTCCTTTGCCGTAGTTTACACGCTGTCGTGGCTTTATTTGCATTCTAAGCATTTTCACATATTCGCTATTTCGTTGTTTGTTTGTTTATTTGTGTGTGTGTGTGTATTGTGTTTTTTCACACTTTTCACTTTGACGTTCGTTGGCGTTTTAAGAAAATGCGAAAGATGCGCGTAGAAAGACCGCAAAAGATTGTCGCTTACTTCTACTGCATTCTTATATAGTAATACGAGTTTGTGTGCGTGTGTGTGTCCTTACAGTGCGTGTGTGTGTGTGTGTGAGGTACGTGTTTGTTCTTCTCTGTTATTGACAATGACTGTTCGCCATGAGATAATGTGAGGGACAGTGTCCAACAACAACAACAACAAATCAGCACACGAGCGCACAGCTTGAGCTCGAGTTCATTTTGCTTTGTGCGCTTGAGTGGGCATGTATTTACATATTTATGTACGTTTATATGTGTGTGTGTGTGTGCGTCTACACTTCATATGCACTATTAGCAAGTGGCAAGAAACAAAAAATACACCAGGGCACACTTATACTGTTATTTAAACAGTTTATGTGAACACTTACGAACGATGGTGTGGAAAGCGTTTGTTGTTGGTGTACTTTTAAAGTACTAGAATGTCTGGACAGATCAACAAGTTACTTAAATGTCCATATGAAATTATATTACAAAATAGGGGTGAAAGTTTTTGTAGTAATATTTTTAGTTTAGTATTCAATTTGACTTTAGAAAGATGTAAAAGTTATGAACGATTGAACGACGTTTTGACTCTTCTAGGCATTCTAGTGTTAACATTTTGTGGCGTTTTCTAATACAGCATTCGGATGCGATTTGTTTATTTTATATAAAGAAGAAATGAAAAAAAGAATAAAATGGGGATACGAACTCAACATCTTCCGACTACTGAAGTCACACACTAGTAACTCAATGAATAGGCCAATAGGTTTAGTGGGTTTAAGTAGAGTTAAGTAGATAGATTTAGTATGTTTAAGTAAGTTTAGTTTAGAAGGTTTAAGTAGGTCGGTTTAGTAAGTTTAGGTAGGTAGATTTAGTAAGTTTAAGTAGGCTTAGTTCAAAAGGTTTAAGTAAGCGGATTTAGTAGGTTTAAGTTGGTAGATTTAGTAGGTTTAAGTTGGTAGATTTAGTAGGTTTAAGTAGATTTAGTTTAAAAGGTTTAAATAGGTGGATTTAGTAGGTTTAAGTAGGCTTAGTTCAAAAAGTTTAAGTAGGTCGGTTTAGTAAGTTTAGGTAAGTAGATTTAGTAGGTTTAAATAAGCTTAGTTTAAAAGATTTAAGTAGGTCGGTTAGGTGCGTTTAAGTACGTAGATTTATTAGGTTTAAGTAGGTTAAGTTGAAAAGGTTTAAGTATGTCGGTTTAGTAAGTTTAGGTAGATTTAGTAGGTTTAAGCAGGTAGATTTAGTAGGTTTAAGTAGGTTTAGTTTAAAAGCTTTAAGTAGGTCGGTTAAGTGCGTGTAAGTAGGTAGATTTAGCAGGTTTAAATAGGTTTAGTTTAAAAGGTTTAAGTAGGTAGATTTAGTAGGTTTAAGTAGGCTTTGTTTAGAAGGTTTAAGTACGTGGATTTAGTAGGCTTAGGTGGATAGATTGAGTACGTTTAAGTAGGTTTAATTTAGATGGTTTAAATATGTGGATTTAATACGTTTAAGGAGGTTTAGTTTAAAGGTTTGTAGCAAAATTTAAGAGAGCTAAATTTTCGCACATATATGAAGCCGCTTTGACACCACAACGTATTAGATGATAGGGAAATCGTATCGTATCGTATCGTCATTTTTGTAACTAATTATCTTCGAAATCTCGAATAAACAGCGCACGCAACTCAAAATGCGAATGATTTCGATTTTATTCATTACGTTGCTAATCTCAAAAGTCGAGAGTTTACAAATTGTCTCCAGAAAGTCAACAGCCTTTTTGTTTCTCCCGTTCCAAGCTCATCTCTAGGCCCATTACTTTCTATACTAACTAACATTAAACCGTTCTCACTATTGGGTAGAAGTCTTTTTTTATTCGAACCAGTATTTCTTCGACATCTTATCTTAATAACATTTTAACAACAAACTAGCTTTCTTCTAACATTTCTGATTTCAAAAGCAGACGTCTAGGAGCGTCTATGCTACGTCCGAACATGCTTTCATTGACCAGAAATTTGTGTTTCTATTTCTGTCAAACATTTTGTTTTACATTCACTCATTAATATTTTTTATCAGTACTTGTTTCGTAATATTTTTTTTTTATAGAGTTATCAGCAAATATTTTCGCTATAAGTGAAATGTCCCAATAAGCTCTCCAAACCGTGGGAAGACAAAATACATTTCTGTTCCTTTCACTACATTCCACTTTTTTGGATCCATCAAAAAACCAACCTAACTTAATTATTCCGAACACCAATTATTAATTATTCCAATGATAAGCTTTACATAAATAACGATTTCTCTGTAATTATAACAACACCTCAAATTTACCACTCAACATATAAATGTTGAGCAAGGCTAAAGTGAAGGACAAACGGCGTGCAAAGATTTTGTTGACCTTTTCAACTTTTCGGCGTGGAAGTGTCGCTGCGACACCACACAATCAGGCACGGCGTACCAAATACGTACAACACGCGCCACTTCATTAGCCACTCGGCACTGCGGTGCTCCGCTTCACATAGTCCATTAAAAGCAAAACATTGAATACATAACGCTGTCGCAGTGCGGTCGTTGCCTGTAATCAGCACACAAATTCCAAATTAAATTAAAAAAAAGGGAATCAAAAACCAAAATCAAAACCAATCGCAACATCACAAAATATTTATTCAAATACGAATTTCTATTCTATGTAGTCGTTGTGGTTTGGTTGTCCGATTTTGTGTTGTATTTAATTTTAATTTTGCGCCTTTCGCTGCGTCTGTGTCATCTGAACTGAACTGCCTGAACTGGGCCACGTTGAGCTGTGCAGCTTCCGCATGTCCGCTTATCGCTTGCACGCTGCGACATTTCCAGCAAAATGCGAGATTCAATTACAACAAAATACCCTGAACACCAAACCATAATCTATTGAAATTATCGCCATTTAGTGAGTACTATATTTATTTTGCATGAACTGATGGTGGCGTTTAGAAAGGCGGCGCTTTTGAAATCATGCACACAACTATTTCGTACACTTTTTGTATGAATTTGATTTTGGTGATTAGTTTTAATGTATTTTGTCTCGTCAGATTGCGTTATACAATTTTGTATTATACGGCTAAAATTGTAAACAAATACATTTAAATACGCAACAAGTGTGCTGCCAAAGTACAAATATTGTTTGATTGCTGTTAGAGGTCAATAGAAAATTTATTAAATATGCGGAATTTTTGTAATTTACTACGAGTTGATTGATTGAAAACATTTAACATTGTTCAACAATAAATTCGTTACGTCGTGAACAGATGAAGTTTGTCTTAAGAAACTCAGTTTTTAGATTTCATTATTTTATAATTTGTATGGCATTATGAATCTTCGAAATATTAGTTAGTTGAAGTCAGAAAATAAATGTATAAGTTAAATTTGTTCTATTTATTTAAATCGTATCATTTACTTCGATTTCTACCACACTCCGAAAATTCGGAGTTTACATTTTTTAACTCAGCAAGTCAACTAAAGTAAAGTTTTCATATATTTTGTAACTTATCTGTCTTTAGTGCGTTTAGAACATTCCGAATTTTCAGAATGTTCATAATTGAGTCGGTCAAGTCAGTTTAAAAGTTACGTTTCTCTTATATTTTTTATTTTTATGAATTTTAACTGTTCTTCCAATACTCCAAATTTTCGGAATGTTCATTTTGAACGCAGCAAGTAAATTTAAATTCAAATTGTTCATATATTGTAAATCTTATGCATTTTCAGTGCCTTTGCAATACTCCGAAACCGGGAAATGTTCATTTTTGAACCGATTAAGTCAATTTAAAAGTTGCATTTCTTTTATATTTTTCATTTAATTAATTTTCCTAGTCTAGTCAATATTTTTTATTTTCCAAATGTTCATATTTAAATGCAACAAGTCAATTTAGAATAAGAGAGTAAAAATAAAAGTAAATTTTTTTTCATATATTTATACTTTGGTGCATTTTAGCTTTTCGTTCAACACTCCCAACTTTTGGAATATGCATTTTTTAATATTCATTTTTATTCTAATATAAAATTTTTAAATTGTGCTATAAATGAACAAAAGTACATGAATTTACAACTAGAAAACTGGCTTGATTATGATCATTGTTAGTGAAATTTAACTTTCAAAACTTGCTTATTTGCTGTTTCTTAGTTTTTCACTACGAATATTCAAAGCGTGTATTTACTTAGCTATTTACTTACAAATGACCGAAAAGCAATGTTAAAAAACGAATTTTTAACACTACGAACAAATATTCAACTACTGTGGCTAAGGGTTTTTGATTCTTACTTCTTCAACTTTTCCCAACAACCAAACGATACACCAACGTGAATGTTCATTTTCTAAAATTGTAGGGTCTAATTGACTCAGAGTGTTTCTAATGATTAAAAAAATAGTTATGTTTCCGGAAAATTAAGGAAATTAAAAACGCAATATTCAGCAAGAATACTGATTTGAAGATGTTCCTAAAATTCGGAGTGCTATAAATAACAAGCTACAGCAAAATGTATGCTGTAAAATAATCAAACACATGTTAAAAATTATTTCTTTAAATAATTACTCACTCCGAAAATTCGGAGTCTGTTAAAATGTTTGTATCATACCAGAAACCTTAAATTATGTTGGCAGATAAGACATTCAGCAGTTAGTATAAATATTTGCGCAGCTGGCAGTGGCAAAATAAATTCAAAACTTGAATTTGTTTGCGAAAATATGATATTGCAGAAGAGTCAGAAAAAATTTGCATTCTTTTTCCAAAGCCTCATTGAAACAAAGTCGAAATGGCAATAGAAATTCCAAGAACAGCAAGATAACTTACCTGCTGTCATAACTGAAAGTACAAAATCAACAGATTATCAAAAATCGTTGTCAGTATTTGAAAATCTGTTAGTGATAATTGACAAGAACTCAGTTAACAGAAGTGAGGCGCATTAATGGCTTAGTTTGGTAAACTTTTTAGTTTGGTATAATTTCTTGTATACACTTAGGATTGCTGAAAGTTACAATTGAACAGTCAAAACAAACAACTAAATGTAGTCAAATACATTTAACAAGAGTAATGTATTGATGAAATTTAAAACATGAAGTTCTCATTGCATTTGTGCGTGTTTGTAATTTAATGCACATTAAGTTGAATTTTGTACATGAAGTTGGATTTTTGTACATTAAGTTGATTTTTGTACATGAAGTTGAATCTGAAAGCAACCGAAATTATCTGAAATGTGGCAAAAAATGTCCAGTTTTGACTTCCGCTGCAACTTTGTGATAAGTTACAAATTGGCAAATATGTGAATAAAATTTCCATAAATTCTCTTTAGGCTGTTGGTATCAATTTGAAGAATTGTGCTGTGGCACATGTAATCATGCTGTGGCCTTGCACGTTGGGGGTTTTCCATGGCAAGCATCAGAAAGACGTTATCAGTTGTTGTGAACTTGGCACAGGTCTAAACATGCCCTTAACACTTGGCTTTAATCTTTTCCCATAGTCTTCAGAGAATCGCAACGCAATAATCAGTCTACCAGAAATAAAAAAATAAACATTATATGGTAAAACTATATAGACTACCTACAAATATAGCTGTTTACTAAACCGATTTATAGGAATTTATAGGGTAACTATAACTATAAATGTTTCCGTTCACGAGAAACTATAAACTGTGCGCTTAAAAATGCAATAACAAAATATAGCTGATATAATGTTTCGATGTCGGCGAAACTATTTCACAAATTTCATTGCAAACAACAAAGGGAAATTTGTCATTTTGAGACCTGCGATTTCATTCCGCGATAACCATTTGAACTTGTCGTTCGTATTAATTCATTTGTTGTGGTTGCTGTCCAGCTGAGTTAGCACAATCCCAGACATATACATACATACATATATACAAACATAAATATGTTGCATGTGCCAAATTATGGCATTAATTTGCTATCAATTTGTACTTTTTTCAAATTTTTATGCTAAGCTGATTTCATTTCATGATCTTCATTTGTGAATTTTTTATTTTTGTATTTTTCTTCAAAAGTTTGTTAATCACCACTGCAAAAGTGGGTCACCTGAAAACATAAAACATTGGCGCATGGTTGCATTTCAAAGGGCACATATGAAATTGAAAATTAAATTTCCTGAGTTTTAAGCATCAACCAAACGGGTCGCTTGCACTTTTACAGCGTCAAAGACGTTTTTTATTGTGTTGAATAATTTTCGAAACGCATTAAAACTAATCAGCTCACGCGATAAGAGCGTCTAGTGTCTTTGAAAAAAACGCATAAAATATTTTGCGCGCTTAGAATAAGACTTTTACTTATATTTTTTCAGTTTTATTTACACATTTTTTCTTCAAGTTGTTTTTAATTTTGAATGAATGAAACACAATGAAAAACGTAATTAGACGAAATGAGCGCACAAATCGGCGTCGGCATAGAAGAAAAGACGCACTGAAATAACGGCTGCAGTTTAACATCTCTGAATGACGTACATAGTTGGAAAGGGAAGTTGTGAACGTTATAAAAAAAAAAAAACAATAAATAAGGAGAGAAGAACTTTGCACTTGAAGTAAACACAACTGGTGTTTTTTTTGTTTAATATAAATGCGTATAAATTGCGTTGAGATGGGATTGAGATTTTTCTAATACGCACTCTTTCAGTACTCGTAATTGGGTTATTGGGTCATGGACGTTGAACGTAGACGTTACAATTATTGTTTTTTTCTATGTTGGTTTAAAAATAGACCGATGGAGTTGTGCATCTGTTCTACAGAAGCTGGAATGTGATAAGCCTTAACGAAATTGAAAATCATTTAGAAAGAGATAAAAGATGGCAAGTAAACTGTAGTTAGATAAGATTCTATGATTGTTTTCTGTGTTGCTTTAAATATTTAGTCAAAAAGAGAGGAAAGTGCGTCAAATCAATATCGAATTGTAATTTTTTTTTAATTTTATGGTCTCAGCTTAAGTAAAAAAAGATTATTCCAAAATCCAAAATATGTCAGGTAAGGAAAAAAACATGTTTTGGATCTCTGCCTGTAGGTTCATACATGTAAATTTAATTATATTTCAAAGTTCTGAAAGTTCAAAATAGAAAACTTAGTTAAAAGGAGACAATTTCCCTCTTTCGTTTGATACTCAAATCTTCATCATTGCACAAACGCAAATATTAAAAAAAATATTTGCAATGTGTATGGCCTTAAAATTGTAAAGTCCTTTTAAAAGGACATCGGATCACAAAATGAAAAACCAGGTTACTATAAAAAACCTCTAGTTTTACGAATATATAAACATTTGGATGGGTCTCGACAAAATTTTTTGTTTTTTGTTTCACGATGTAATAAATGTAAAGTTGATGTTTTCACTCAGTGCTTCATAACTTTGTAATTTTCCTGTCGGTTCTATTGATCTTTGGCTTAAACTTTACACAGATAATATATCTTTTAGCTTAGGTTTTAAAATCAGAGTATATAATTTATTTTATCTATAAAAAATTATTAGAAAATTTATATTTATTACAAATGGTAGAAAATCCATTTTTTTAACTTTCACCGTTTGCATTTTCTTTAATTAATAGAAGACCAAAAGTTGAAAATTTTCGGTAAAGATACTCTGAAACCCATCCTCCAGACATAACTTCCGAAGTCTTCGCTGTCCTTTACATGATGTCCTGACTTAAAGGGGACCTAGGCATTTTCTAACCACAAAATTGTATCTAATTAATGACAACAACAGTCGCATTCGATAGATCCTTCAGTGATAAATCAGTCAAATAACCAATGCCCTCATATATCGAAACCACTTTGGTGGCTCTGAACAATTTTAAATAAATAAAAATAAATAAAAATAAATAAATAAAGTTTCTACTAATGGTGAACTGCTTTAAAGATATTCAGTGTTTTTTATTTTGGCACAATTTATCGATACGAACTACGGCCAGTAAAACTAATTTCCTTCAAAGTATACTCATTTTGAAAATTAATTTACGAAAATGATACCTTTAACTTTGTCTGCTTCGACTAAACCGGTGGTTTTAGTCGATAAGAATGCGACTAGCCAATGGACACGGGTTCATTGGTATCTCTAAAGATTTTTCAGCTCCTACAAAAAAAGTCAGTTTTGCATCTGCTGAAACTTGAAAAATCTTAGCTTTTTTAACTTAACTTTCTTCTTTCTTTACGACATTTATAATGCCAAATCTGGTTCTAAGTCACTTTGAATGCTTTCAGGCAAACATCCAGTTGGGAATTTATTTGTACAGAGTTGCCAACACTATATGTCCAATTTTAAGAGCCAATGCACTACAACTAAGCACACAAATGTCGCACTGTACTTTTGCGCATAGCCACAAAAAACAGAATTGTGTTTTATTTGATAATCACTCTCAAAAAAATTAAAATTAAATAAAAGAAATAATGAGATAAACATTTTCTGCGCCGTATAATGAACTCGACAAGTCATATTTTTTTCTTTGCATATAGACATTGAAAACCACTTTTTTCAAGAAAAAAAATAATAATAAAAAGCAAAGACTTTTTGATAAATTTACTATAGAAATTTTGAGCACTGAAATGAGGAAGCAATAACCTTTTGTTGAACTTTATACGCGCCAGCTGGACGTTGTCGATTGGGATTTTATATTTCAGTTTTAATTTTTGTTGAATTTTTTTTGATATTTTTATTGTAATTTTTTGTGATTTTTTTGGCACTTAATCACATGCGAAGAAATTTTGCAAATCTACAAAGACGAAAAAAAATATTGCGCCTATCAAAACTTTCAATGCCACGCAATTAGAAAAAATAATAATAAAAAAATTATAAAAAATATTAAAAAATTAGTACAAAAAAGATTGTAGAATATGACAAAGGATTTGCAAATTTTGACGCAGCAAAAACGCTGCGCCGAACTGCGCATTGCGAACGATTGATAAGTGCGACTTTGGTGGCTTCCGTTGAGTGTGGCCGCTGAATATGAAAACGAAAGTCAGCGCTGTGCACTGACTGCCCGGTAACTGTACGAATGTGTGTAACAGTTTACAGTTTACAATTGCGCTGATAGGCGTTTGTGCCGATATGCGCACAAATCGGCTGATGCAAGTTGGCGGCATTGTGACGTCGGGTCTTTGCCACTTTGTCAGGTTGATTGTCCGCAATGTGCCACTAAAACGAAGTGGACAGAAAAATTGCATGCAATAAATTGCAGCGAGGCTATTGTTTGTGGCCAGTGAAACGCATTGACCAAGTGCGGCGAATTGAGTGCATGGCGCACATAAAGTTACAGTTGTTGCTTTTGTTGTGGTCGCTCTTACTTTCAGCCACAACCAGTCAATCATGGAGCGCTGCGCAATGCCTTTGGCGGCGCTGATTTGTCTGATGCAAGTTGGCCAGTGTGTTGCCGCAGCGCAGATTCCAAGCTGCGTTCCGTACTTTGGCTCACTTTGATTGCGCTCGTTGTCACAAAACGGGTTTCATACACTAACTGCACTGTTGCGCTTTTCGTCACAGCCAGCGCATCGGCGGAATGGCAAATCAAGGTTGCAACATGCGGTCGACTTTATGGCATTGATTATGTGTGTGTGTGTGTGTGTGTGACACAATGTTCGCTCATCAATTTGGAGAGAGAGAGAGAGAGAGACATGGCATGAAAATGCTGAATGCTTATTTATGAACTTACCGGTGAATTATTTTAGTCAATCAGTAACTCAAATGAATATTTTTTTACATACCTGAAAGTAAAAAAAAATTCAATAATTAAATATAAAAATTGTTTAATGTAACGAGAAAATTTCAATATGAAGTTAAAAGCGTAAAGTGGTCATTTAAACTTTTCATACAAAATTTAAATGAGCTCTAAGTTCCATCAGTTCTTAAGCTCAATTCAGCCCAGATTTCTAATCACTACTCCAACTAACTAACGTAATTAACTGCAACTAAGAACTGAAACTATTTCTTCATTCCACTTATGCCAAAAATTCCCCACTAAGCTACACTAATTTGAATGTATGTTCCCGATATCTCCATCGGACATGCATCATGTGCCGCTGGTGCTCCATGTTGAATTTTATGAATTTTTAAAATTACCAAATTCTTCGGACAGGCGGAATTTCAACTTTAAAATTTGTGATTATGATATCCTAAATACATTTATCGGTAGTACTGATTGGATTAATAAGTTTACTAACTTTGATACTGCTTCTTGCTTTGATATATTTTGCAATGATCTATATGACGCTTGTTGCAGATGGGTTCCTTTGGTCAAACCAAAAGTTTACAAGTTACCCTGGTACACTAAAGAATTGAAAAAGTTGAAGAATTTAAGAAATAAATTTTACAATCGCTTCAAGACGTCAAATGACGCAAATGATAAAAACGTATTCCTAAACTACTCAAAGGAATTCGCTGTTCTCGACAGATTTTTGTTTAATAATTACATCTTAAACTTTGAATCTAGTATTAAAAGCAACCCAAAAGCCTTTTGGCTGTTTATTCAATCCAAAAAATCGCATTCGGACATTCCTTCGTTAATGGCTTATAATGGAGTTTCTTCGAACTCTACGCTTGGTATCGCAAACCTATTTGCTAATTTCTTCATGTCAAATTTCGCAGCGGATTCAGAGTCAATTGACAGCTCCATATTAGACAATATTCACTCGTCGTTTGAGTTTGGATCTTTGAAAATCACTGAAGGTGACGTTATGGCAGGTATCATAAAACTAAAGCTTTCGGCTAAGGCTGATAGTGATGGCTTCTCTTCTCTGTTTTTTAAAAACTGTGCTTCTACAATTTGTAAGCCTCTGTGTCATATTTTTAATCTCTCTTTGTCTTCTGGTGACTTCATTGGAAGATGGAAAATTGCGCATATTACTCCAGTGTTTAAAAATGGGAGCAAAAATGATATTTCAAACTATCGCCCAATTTCGAAACTTTCAACCGTGTCAAAATTGTTTGAAGTAATTGTGAAGGAATACTTAGTTTTTCCTCTCTCTAGAATTATTTCCCCTAATCAGCATGGATTCATCGCTGGCCGGTCCACTGTAACTAACCTAGCTGTTTTCACTGAATACTGCTTCTCAGCTTTTGAAGAGAGACTTCAAGTTGACACTATTTACACTGATTTCTCGAAAGCTTTTGACAAAGTGTCACACAAACTTCTTATTTTGAAATTGGAAAGGCTTGGTTTTCATTCTTCTTTTTTGAAATGGATACACTCTTACTTATGTGGTAGACTTTGCCATGTTGTTGTGGATAGCATAAAGTCGAAGTCTTTTGCTGCCACATCTGGGGTTCCCCAAGGAAGCATCCTTGGGCCGTTATTTTTTCTGTTGTTCATAAACGATATCGAGTCTTGCTTTCGCAACACAAATTTCCTGCTGTATGCAGATGATCTTAAAATCTTTCTTAGAACTCGCTGTGTTAGTGATGGGGCGCGTATTCAAACTGACTTGGATAGTTTGAATATCTGGTGCCTTAAAAATCACTTAGCTCTTAATGTTAAAAAATGCTCTCACATAACCTTTTCTAGATTGAATAATAATATTCACACTTTATTTTCCATTGCAAATAATCGCCTTAAAGATGTTAATGAGATATCAGACTTGGGAGTACTGCTCGACTCCAAATTGACGTTTGTCAATCACCTAAATAATATTATCCCTAAAGCATATGCTATGCTAGCCTTTATACGTCGAAACTGCTCTGATTTTAAGGACCCCTATACATACAAGCTTTTATACTCTGCTTTCGTGAGGTCTAGGCTAGAATACGCTGCTTTTATTTGGAATCCGTTCTATGCTGTTCATATTAATCGCCTCGAAAGAGTACAGAAGAAATTTCTAAAATTTGCCCTATTCTCACTAAACTTTCACGAACCGATTCCTTCGTATAAGTCACGTTGCTTACTTATAAATTTGAAATCATTAGAATCGAGGCGCATGGTAAATTCATTATTATTCGTCTATGATGTCATTTGTGGCAGTACCAAGTGCCCTGCTTTACTTAGTCTTATAAACTTCTTCGTCCCAATCAGAACTACTCGCACAAATAAATTATTTGTAGTAAAGCATTACAAGTCGAATTATGCTTATAATCAACCGCTTGCTAGATCATTAATGCAATTTAATAATTTGGCTTGCAGCAATGATGTCGATTTTTCCATTTCAAAACCAAAGTTTAAAGAATTAATTAATATGTTTTATACTTAGTCCAATTGTTAGTCTAATTCTTAAGTAATGTTCATCTTGTTTATTTTCTAGCCTGTAGATATTTTGTATTTCGATTGGCTTAAATAAATAAATAAATAAATAAATTTCAAACTTAACGAGTTCAATTCATGCAGTCACCAAGCGCTCCTAAGCTCAACGACTTAAAGACATTTATTTGGCATTTTTTTCTACAATAAAGTCCGTAAAGAAAATATTACAAAAAATCTTCAAGAGTCTTCACAATTATTAGTGCAGTTAATCTTCATCATCGTCTGACAATTGGCAACAACTGTGCGCAGCGTCACTGCCAGCTGACGACGCACAGTGTTGCGAGTGGCAACAAAAATGCCAACATCATAATCACACAACTCATGGTATGAGGTTTTGTTGCGAGTACTTCAATTAGGATAAACACCAAGTTTTAAGAAAAAATTTTGAACATCAACATAGAAGTTATAAGCTCTTAAATTTGGCTCTTACAGGTTTGAAGCAAGATTTTCGATACTTTTGCTTTCATTTTAAGGTTCAATAATTCAAAATAAATTATGCGCTATCAACTTGCTCATAATTTATTTTGAATTTGTTGTAAGTTTACCATAATTTAATGCTTTGTTGTTGGGGAAAAATTTTCTTGATGATAGCTTTGAATATATATTTGAAATACTAACAACTTCTTTTGTATGGAAGCACCCTCTGGTGGTGAATTTTTGAACTTTAATTAATTTTGTATTTTTTGCACTCAAGAATGTTGCCAATTGGCATTCAAATTATTCAAATCAGTTTAGTAGTTTCCGAGATACGCTGTTTCCTCGCTTACTTCACTACTACATTCACAAGTGGGCAGCCAATTTCATTGAAAATTACTAATTTTGTATGGCAGCCCCCTTTAGAGTTGTAGATAGCGAATAGATATGTATGGAAAAAACATTCGGAAGGCAAAATAAATGGGAGTCAGGCTTACATTTTCTACGTCTGGGCGTGACCTGGGAGCAATGAGAACCCATTTTATAAAAACCTTCATTTTGTATGGGAGCCTCATTAAGGATTGAAGATAGGATGTAAGTTTGTTCGAAAGAAAAGTTCAGAAGAAAAAATTAGTAGGGGTAAGTCATAGATTTTAACCCTCTAAGAGCCATTTATAAATAAATTTATATTAATTACAAAATAAATATTATGAACGTAGCTTTTGTGATCTAACATCATTTTCATTGTTAATAAAATTTTTTTTCAAATCCGGTTGTATGAGAGGTGGTTGTAATTTCGCTCCGATTTCATTGAAATTTTTCACAGTATGTTCTTTACTCATAGAATACGAAATACTATAGACGAAATTTTATTTATGTACGACTACTCTTTCTATTTGTATCACTCCGCTACATGAACTCGTAACACTGTGCGTCGCGTCAATGTCAAAACGCCCACAAACTGACTGTTGCTACAGCTGCGTTTGCCATCTACAATGCATGAAAGTTTCACGCGTGCAACACTCAGAAGCAGCTAACTCATTTCTTTATGTGTGTGTGTGTACTTGGGGAAAACGCTCATGTTGCACGATGAATTGCTGTCAGAGCAACGTGCAACAAAAATCAAACACAACACCCCACAGAACCACACAGACACACGCACACAAAGACATCAGCAAATAAACATTTCGTGCATTTGCGGTAATGTCGATGTTGTTGTTGTTGTTGTTGTTGTAGTTGTGGCATCGTGCTGTTGCCATTCATTTATATGTTCATTCATACATTTGTTCATTCATCTTCATCATTTGCTTTCAACGTCATTAAATGCGAATGTGAATGCGACTGTTGCAGTTGTTGTTGTGCGGTGCAGTGTGGCGTCCTGGCTCGATGCGCTGCTTTTTCTTAACGCTAATCTCTGCTTTGATGCCATGACAACGTGCAACTTTACAAATACGCTCAACAACAACACTGCCAATGGCCATTGGGTGTAAATTCTATTTAATTTTTTTTTTTGTAAGTATGTCGTCGCTACACGAATTTCCCCTTTTTTTGCTACTTACTACAATTTAGTGCCACCAACTTTTGGGTAGTTTCGTGTGTGTCGAGGGTTTTATGTTGCACGTAATGCAATTTTGTGTGTGTGCAACAACAACATTGCTGCTCCTGCCACCGCAATGGCGACAGGATGAACGCGAAAGAGCTCCGTTTTGTTAATGCGCTTATTGTGGTTGTTGTTGCTGTTTCTGTTGTAATTAAGACATAATCATGAAAATTGTTGTGTTGCTACACGCAGCAAAAAGGTGCCCGAAGAAGCAAAGCAAGGAGGAATCATGTGGAAAGGGCGCTGCATGTGTGTGTGAGTGTGTGTGTAGATGTAGCTGCATGCTGTCGCTGCAAGCGGCGCTTTGAAAATGTGCAACTTACTTTTAAAAGTGAATTTTCACTTTGCAACAATTAAAAAAAAAGAAATTAAAACAAGAAATGAAAAATAATGAAGCTGAAGAAATGTTGCAGTTAATTGCATTAATCGCAACTTTTCGCCCCATTTACACATTCATTCAAGTGTAATTGGCGGTTAAATGAAATTTTTTAGTCCTTTTGCGAAGTCATTAGGAGGCGGAACATTTTACCGTTATGAAGTGTGAAATTATGTACAATTTGCCACCTTAATTAGTGGCGCACGTAGTAATCTGAGCGCTAGTTGAGGCTTTAATTACGCTGGGAGTGCCAACATTTTTTGTTTGCCGATGGAATTTTCATAGGCAACAAAATCTCAAAGTCCAGTTTTTTGAAATTTAAGAATTCATTGAAGAATTGTAATTACATTATAACTAAATAGCAACGAATATCTTGAATAATGAGTTAATTAGTTGATTAGTGATTATTTTTTAATTGATCATTTATAAAATTATTATCTTTTAAATTACACAATTTATTAATTCAATTGTTAATTAATCAACTCTTAATTAATATAAATAATAATAATAAATGTTTTAATTATTAATATATTAATAAAAAAGTCAACGAATTATTTGTTTAACTAACCGGTTAAGAAGTTATTTAATGGCTAATAATTGATATTATTTTATTAACTAATTAATTAACTATCTACTAAACTTCTATTAACTAGTTAATCATTTAGTTATTAACTTTTCATTTATTTATTATCTTAGCAAGAAATTAATTTTTTAATCGATTTTTTTATTTTAAAAAAAATGTATTTATTAAAAAACTCTCACTCAATTACTTTGTCAGTAAACTAGGCAATTAATAAATATATACAGTACTTTTCGCTTAAGGGGTCATTCTCATGCGCGGACAGGAAAAATGGACATTCTTCAGAGATTATTTCCTTTGTGAATACGAGGAATTATCAAAAAAAGATATGCCACTTTAATTTATTCATTGTTATGGTACAAAAATAAAAAAAATAAAAAAAAAATTTTTAATTTTTTCGAACACTTTTTTTCGATTAAAGACACGGCTTCTGCCGCGTCATGGTCAGCTGGTGGGAATGATTTTGAGTCACAGGATTATCTGAAACATAAATTTCAAAGAAATTCTTAATCAGTATGAACGTACCTCTCGTCCGTAGCAAATTTAAATTTTTTCATAAGAATCTCACAAAATGGCAGGCATTGGAAGTCAGAGCAGTAAAAAATTGTTGTTTTTGAAGATTTTATCAATGAAAAAAAATATGAAATTTTTAACATATCAGAGTGAATTTGCTAGGGACGATAGCTAACAGTATGTAGAATGACGTGACAAAATCGCAGAGAGATCGGATGAATGGTTTTTTTTAAATCATCCCCACCATTTCAAAAAAAAGCGTTCCGAGAAAAACACGTTTAAAGTTTTGACTAACTGAATGCTTGAAGCTAGAATCCTTGTCCGCTCGTTATATAAATGTCTGTAGAAGCCGAAATACTTAAAATGTTCCAATAAAACCTTTGACAGCACCTTCTTCAAGGATGATACATTCCAAATATGTTTAAAAAAAAAATAGATTTTTACAAAATTTCACATGAGAATGACCCCTTAAAGCGAACTTCGAGGGACTGGGCAAAATGGTTCATTTTAACCGAAAGTTCGCTTTAAAAGGGGTCCGTAATAAGCGAAAACATACAGCGCGTACTTCTGAAATTGGTTCGTTTTAGGCGGAAAATCGTTTTAAACGAGTTCGTTATAAACGAAAAGTACTGTATATGATTATCTTAAAATCATTCTATATATAACTAACAATTACTAACTGGTTGACTAGTTAATAACTAAACAATTATGAATCAATGAATTATTATCTATAACTCATTCTTTATATAATTATCGGTAAATAGTTGGTGGGCTGGTTAATCAACACTTAAAATCATTCTATCTACACTTAGTTATAACTAGTTAGTTGATTAATAAGTAGTTAAATAACTAGTTAATTTATTGTTTGGTTAAATTATTAAGCAATTAGTTTAATTTATTATTAATTCATTATTATTATTAATGAATTTATAAATTATCAGGTGTACAACTTTGCTTCCGCCGTTTTTTTTCCAAAATTAAAAGCTTTATTGCGAAAAAGTGCTTACAGATGTATTATTCAAAGTATTGTCCGTCGCTAGCGACAACTTTCTCCCATCTTTCCGGCAATTTTCGGATCCCGGCTCGAAAAAAGGAGTCCTCTTTTGACGCTATCCATGAAGCAATCCATTTTTCCAATTCTTCGAAGGATTGAAAATGTTGATCTGCCAGGCCGTGTGCCATCGAACGGAATAGTTGGAAGTCAGAAGGGGCGACATCTGGGGAATACGGCGGGTGGGGCAAGACTTCCCATTTCAGCGTTTCCAGGTACTTTTTGACCACTTTTGCGACGTGAGGCCGAGCATTGTCGTGTTGGAGGATGACTTTGTCATTTCGCTCTTGATATTGTGGCCGCTTTTCTTTTAGCGCGCGACTAAGGCGCATCAGTTGCGTTGGGTAGCGATCTCCTGTGATGGTTTCACCCGGTTTTAAGAGCTCGTTGTTCATCTTTGAAGGTTTTTTCTCTTCCACCACCATGTTTGTCTTCGACATCGAAATCACCATTTTTAAAACGTTGAAACCACTCCCGACACGTTCTTTCACTCAGAGCAGCATCACCGTAAGTTTCTGAGAGCATTCGATGAGCTTCAGCTGCATTTTTTTGCGAATTGTAACAGAAAAGTAAAACTTCCCGCAAATGGCGAGAATTGGGCACATAAACGGACATTTTCGAGCGTGAATAATACGAAAACAAGAACAACTGTCACTGAAACGGCGATGACAATTCGTTAGGCACTGTCCACACTCACTTTAAAGGCATTACCATCTATGTATTTCAACCAGCCTCAGCCGGTACAGCCACCTATCGGAAAACGGCGGAAGCAAAGTTGTACACCTGATAAATGTTATGAAATAGTATTATTTATTTAATCTATGAAATAGTATTATTATTATTATTTATTTATGAAATAGTATAAATTATTACATAACATAAAAAATATCACAAAATTTTTTAGTTTCGTAGTCAGTTGAGATACTAATATTTTTTAATATTTTTTCAACTTTTAGTTAACTTATATACTATACATTTTAAATTAAAGTTATTTTATTAAATAAAGTAATATTTTATTATTTTGTTATTTGCTGTTTTAAGTTAATGAAACAATTGATATTATATTATATTTTAATATAATAACAAAATAGAAAAAATTAGAATTAATAAATAATAATTAAAATTATCAGTAGTTATAAGTTATAGTATGTAGTTATAAAATAATAAAAAAATTTATTAATCTTAAAAACGTAAAATTATAATAACAAATAATAATTCAAGGTTATTAGTCAATTCAGTAAATTCCGTAATTACAAAATAATAAATAAATTTATACATTTTTTCAATTGGAACTAACTTAATTGATTAACTAATTAAAAGTGAATAATTTTATATTTCAACTAATTTATGTTTTATTAATAAAATATATTAATTAAAAAAGTGAATAAGTAAAAGTATTCAATAAATTAAAATAAATAAATCACTTTTTGTTAGTCAATCAAATAATTGGTTCTTCAATTAATTATTTAATATTATTAAGTTATATAAATAATATTGAGTTATTTAATGCTAATTAACTATTAAATTGAATAATTAATATTAAGCTACTTAATATTAATCAATTAGATACTTAAACTGATTATTAATATAATTTAATTAGTTTAATTGATGAAATTCAAGCAATATAAATAAACAAATAAATTAATTAATTCATTTTTAATTAATTAATAACTGTAATTAATTTTTTAATTATTTATTTTATATTTATTAGGTAGTTAATTAATTTAAGTAAATTAACATTAAATTATATTAATTATTTATTTGATTAGTTAATTAAATAACCAAAAGTTGATTAAAAAATTTACTAATTTTAAATAATCAAATTTGATTAACTAAACTTGTTAATATTAAGTAAGTAATCAATATGTTGAATTGTAAATTAGTAAATGTATCAACTAGTTTAGTAATATTTTAATTAAATATTAATTATCGTTATTCATTAGTTGGCTTCATATTTCTATTTAATAAATTGCAGTATATTCAGTATAACAAACACACATTTTCTCTTAATATTGCACCCATTTGCAGACTATAAAAAATTATTTAACCCACCCAATTTAGCCTTGAATTATACTTTTGGCAAATGTTAAACGCATTAAAGTTGCAGAAGTCGAAAATATTTACAAAATTTCGCCGATTTTCTGCTGTCTGTTGGTCATTTGTAGTGCAAGCACGTGCGGCTCATTCACTCATTTAGTTTGTATGTATGTTTGTGTAGGTATTGAAATCGTCTTCGCAAACACACACATGGAAGGCGCAAATGTTTAAGTGTGTGGGTGTGTAGTGTAATCAGTTTAGCCAACGTTTGCTGGTAATTCGTCATTGTCCAAGAAATTTTAAATTTTCAACACACGGTTGCAATATGCTGTCATCATCAAGGGTCACACAGACACCCACACACTAAGCCTTACAGGCGACACATAGCCACTCACACATACACACACACACACACACACACTTTCACCCATTCACTGCTGCAGCAACAGAGCACATTGCTCGCATCTTTGCCGCATCGGCAGCGAGCAGTGTTAACGCAACTGTTGCTTTTGTTGCTTTTTATTGTTAACGGAAAGTGTGCGTCATTTTTCATGCCGCGCACAAAGGATGAAAATGTCGAAAGGAAGGAAAACGAAAATTTCAACATGTCAACATGAATAATTTTTGTCACTTGACAGAAAACAACAAATAACGAGCCGAATGGCAACGGCAAAAAGTTGCCAGTAATGACAATAACAAAACAACACAAACAGCACGACAACAACAACAACAACCAATAAGCAAGCAGCGTTAATAAGTAGGTGACGCGCAGCGGAAATGGCAGGTGGCGCGAAAAGACAAAGCAACAACAAAACGGTGGCGACGCATTAATAAAGAACAGCGGCGCACGGCCCACCGACTGCAAATGCGACGTGCTACATGCATGCAGGTGTGTGTTTGTGTGGGCGAGTGTCGGTGTGTGTGTGTGTGTGTGTGTGTGTGATAGCTGCACGTGCACCTCGTTAGCCGTTCATCATCGCAGCGCAACTCCGCCCAGCCAACAACAGTTGTCACAATGTTGTTGGCTCCATTTTTGCCAGCGATGCGTTGCACTTTTCACTAACTTCTGGCTTGGGTTTCCCAACGTCTCTTCTGTACACTTTTATGTGGTTGCTTTGCTTTTTTCACAGGTTGTAGTTTTGTAGTGTTTGTCGTCTAGTTTCCATTGTGACGGAGCAAAAAGGACATTTTCTAAGCTGTAAAAAGAAGGGAAAGCGGGCAGCAATAAGATGCTACGCAGACGTTTCACAAATGTTGTTTGAATGATATGTATATGTGTGTGTGTGTGTATTTTTGGCGCAGGTGCTGCTCATTTTTAATTTAGCCTTAGAATAAAAAGTTGACAACAAAAGCGATGGAAAACAAAAGAAATTCACTCGAAATGTTAAGACTGGAGTTGAATTAAAGTAGCGGAGGAAAATTGAGAAGTTGAAAAGAAAAGAAAGAGTAAAAGGAAAAGAAAAGCTTTCAGGTGGCCCAAGGCTTGATCCTCTTTACATTTGAACCATTTTGCTGAGTAATGAATGTGTTCAACTATCTAAAATAGCGCAACAACAAAAGTGCAGCACAGTCCCCCACTTCTCCGCTATGTCATCATCAGTGACGCACATACGATTTCATTTTGGGTTGGCATTCCGTAGGAGGTTGGAACCCCTAATACCCCCCTTGCATGCGTCACATATGTCACTCACCTTCACTCTTGTTTCCCCCCCAAAATCTTCAACCAGTTTCTCTTGCCAGACAGCTGGCGTAAGTTTGATGTATTGTTGTTGCTGACGGCTGTTGTAATTGTTGTTGTTGTTTCATTACTTGGAGCATTTCGTAATGGATTAGTTAACATCCATTGCACCTCTCCTAAGTAATTGCATGGTTAATGTTAGTGCCACAAGTATACTACTGTGTACA
Source organism: Melieria picta (assembly GCA_964056695.1). Lineage (NCBI taxonomy): Eukaryota > Metazoa > Arthropoda > Insecta > Diptera > Ulidiidae > Melieria > Melieria picta. The sequence goes on along the minus strand of OZ057398.1, from coordinate 84,005,075 downwards.
AAGAATACCCGGAATTCGATTTCTTCAATTATCGTGGTGTTGTGCATTATGAGTTCCTTCCGCCGGGCCAAACTGTCAACAAGGAATATTACTTGAGCGTTATGCGTCGTTTGCGTGAAGCTATTCGCAAAAAGAGGCCGGATTTATGGAGAGACAACTCTTGGTTTTTGCATCACGATAATGCACCATCTCACACGGCATTGGTTCTTCGTGAGCATTTCGCCAACTCATATCGTTCCACAGCCACCGTATTCGCCTGATTTAGCTCCTTGTGACTTCTGGCTATTCTCCAAACTCAAAAGACCACTTCGAGGACACCGTTTTGAATCGATTGAAGAGATTCAACGTGAATCGCCGCGCGCATTGAAGGCCATACCTCAAGGTGACTATTTGGCATGCTTCGAAGATTGGAAAGTCCGTTGGCATAAGTGCATTGCATCGGGGGGGGACTACTTTGAAGGCGATGAAATTGATTTGGAAGAATAAATAAAGATTTTTTTAATTATAAACAAATTCCGGGTATTCTTTGTACACAGTAGTACGTTCGTCCGTCCATTCATCCTTGCGCTCACTCGTCTGCTCGTCAGTTCATCCATTCGTCGTTTCATTCTTTCGTCCATTCAGTTGTCCGTTCGTCTGTCCATCTAGCCTTGCATTTGTCCGTCCATCCATCTTTCTGTTCATTTGTCCATTCACGTTCAACTGTCCATTCGTCCATCGGTTCATCCTTCCGGTTATTCGTCCTTTCGTCCGTGCACTCATCCATCCATTCGTCTTTTCGTCCATTAAATTCTCCGTTCGTCTATCCACCATCCCTGCATTTTTTCTTCCATCCTTTTATCCGTCCATCCATTTGTCTATTCATCTGTCCGTTCAACTGTCCTTTCGTCCGTCCGTACATCCTTCCAATCATTCGTCCGTTCGTTCGTCCGTTCATTCATCCATTCGTCCTTTCAACCATTCAATTGCTCGTTCGTCTGTTCGTTTATTCAGCCCTGCATTTATCCGTCCATCCGCTTTGTCCGTCCATCCATCTGTCTATTCATCTGTACTTTCGTCCATCTGTTCATACTCTCGTTCACTCGTCCGTTCATCCATTTATCCTTTCGTTCATTTAATTGTCCGTTCGTCTGTCCGCCCATCTATTCCTGCATTTGTCCGCCCAACCTTTTGTCCGTCTATCCGTTTGTCCATCCATCTTGTTTGTCTTTTCATCCGTCCATACGTCCGTCTGTCCATTTATCCATGCGTCCATCTTTCCGTTCGTTCGTCCGTTCACTTGTCCGTCCTTTCACTCGTCCGTTCATCCATCCATTCGTTTATGCTTCCGTTCATCGGTCCGTCCATCCATCCGTCCTTTCGTCTATTAAATTATCCAATTGTTTTTCCGTTCATCTATTTATTCATTTGTTCGTCCATTCGTCTGTCTGCCCATCAGCACGTTCAACTGTCTTTTCGTCCGTCCGTACATCCGTGCTTCCATTGAATCGTTTGTCCGTCCGATCACTTATCCGTCCATCCATCTTTCCGTTCCTTCGTCCGTTCACTCGTCCATTCATCCATCCATTCGTTTATGCGTTCGTTCATCGGTCCGTCCATCCATCCATCCTTTCGTCCACTAAATTATCCGATTGTCTTTCCGTCCATCTATTTATTCATTTGTTCGTCCATCCGTCTGTCTGTCCATTAGTACGTTCAACTGTATTTTCGTCCGTCCATATATTCGTGCTACCGTTCAACCGTCCACTTATCCGTCCATCCATCCATCCGTCTATGCGTTCGTTCACCGGTCCGCTCGTCCATCCGTCCTTTCATCCATTCAATTGTACGTTCGTCTGTCCATTCACTCGGCCGCTCATCCATCCATCCTTTCGTCCATTCAAATGTCCGTCCATCTATCCCTATATTTGTTCGTCCATCCGTGTGTCTGTCCATCAGTACGTCAACCGTCTGTCCGTCCATCTGTCCATCCGTCCATTTGTCTGTTCAACTGTCATTTCGTCCGTCCGTACATCAGTCCATTTGTTTCGCCGTCAGTCCATCCATCCGTTTAACCGTCCGTGCGACGGCAACTGTCTGTCTGGCTGCCTTTCTACCTGACAGGCACACCAAACTGACCGTCTTTCTGCTGGCACTTCTGACGAGCACTTCTTACGCGTCCATTCACTCCATCTCTGCCTGCATTTGTCCATCTGTCCACTAGTACGTTCAACTGTCCTTAGGTCCGTCCGTACATACGTCCTTCCGTTCATTTGTCCGTCCATTTGCCTGTTTAACTATCATTTCGTCCATGCGTACATTTGTACGTTTGTTTAACCGTCGGTCCACTCCCGCGCGGCGGCAACTGTCAGTCTCGCTGCCTTTCTACCTGACAGACGCACCACTGCTGGCACTTTTGGTGACTGAGCTTCTTACTCGTCCAACTACACAATTGTAGCTCCACTGTATTGTTGTTGCACTATTGTTATCAATTGTTGTTGTTGTGCTTTGTCTTAGTGTTGTTGCTGTAATTTGTTTGCAGTTAGCGAACAGTGAGTATGTGTTTGTGTCTGTGGCGACTTTATGTCTGTTTTCTGGAGTTGCACTTTTCGCTGCAGTTTACTTAAGCTTTTGGCGCATGTCTGCGTGTGTATGTGTCTGTGTGTGTATTTGTGTCACAGGTGGCGCCCGTATTTGTCCAGCATATCACTTACAGGCTTAATGAACATCTGGAGCTGTCGCACGCTGTGCGCTGCCATTTGTACGTTTTCCAACATTTGTTAGTGTATTGGTGGGTTTTTGTTTGTTTGTGTGTGGCACTTTGTTTTCCGTATTAATACGGACAACAATTGCCGCAGTCACACAACAGGATTTTGTATTCGTATTCGTTTATCTTTCCGCACACATAATCCGTTAATTTTGTTTGCTAGTTTGCAGAAATAGAAATATAAGAAACAACAACAAAACAGCATTGAATTGCAAGTCAAGTCGAAATGGCAACGCGTGGCACAAACCAACCAGAAATATTTGAGAAAGTTGCAAAAAACTAACGCTGAAGTTGGTAAATAATTGGATTGCTTAAAACTTGGCGAAAATATTGGCACTTTTTCTTACTTTGGCAACACGCTTTGAACGCGTGCGTGGCTATTGTTGTAGTTGTTGTTGTGTAAGTATTTGGTAAAATTAAATTATTGTCCAACGAACGATTGCGAGCAATTGAGACTGACAGAAAGAGAAAAAGTTTAGCGAAAACATTATCAGTTGCTGGTTGTTTGCTGACAAAAGAAAATTGCACGCAACCACTCGAAGTGAACTGTCATGCAACACTTACTGTGTCTCACTCACTGCTATATACTTAGTTGCCACCGACAATGTTGGCTGCTTTGTGCAGCTGATGTTTTAGAACGTTTTGCCAACACTGCATTGTGTGCTTGTTAAGAAAATTATTGCATACTTGTAGGCTGCACTTAAATTTAATCAAAGCTCAAAGTTTGCAAGAGGTGTGAGACGTTTTTAGAGAAAAAATTAAATGATAAGCGTTGTTCATATGAAAATTGCTGCACGCAGATCAAATCATTGCATACTTTTAGGGCTGTAGTTATTATTAAGCGCTGCAAAACAATGCTGTCAGAACATTAGGTGTGTCCAACCGATACTAACTTTTTAGCCAATGCCAATGCCGATTGATTGGTCGATTAAAATTTGGTCGACTACACTGGGCAACAGCCAAAATTTGTCCGAGTTCTAGTAAACCTTTTCTAAAGGATTTTTGGACGCTGATCACAACTGCGTACTCAGATTTTAGATTGTAAGAGCGGTTTGTAAGTTATTGGTGGTTTTTGCTAGGAGGTGTTTTCCATGTTTTTTCATCTTTGAATTTTTATTGGATTTATAATATGTCGAAAAACACGATAATTTTTTTATGACACAATAACCAATACTCAAGCTAAAATTTTGACCATAGTCGATTTCGATTGGTCAAGGGTTAACACGGCTATGGCTCTTCAAAGTTCAATTTTCGCGAATTTTTTATAAAAATTCATTTAACTTCGGGGTTGCAATTTTCAACTAGGAGTTAGTGTGCAATGTATAGTGTAAGGTTGTAACTTAAACTTATAGAACAGATTTTTTGTGTTGCATGTGCCATTCTGGGCCTATACTCATTAGAGTGTAAATGCGACTTCAACTTCTGAACACGTGTTTGTATTGAAATCTTCTAATGCTCTTCGCGTTATTGACGAAAGTATCTAAAGTATTTTCGCAAACGTCAACATTTGTCTTTTCATGGGCATTAACAAAATTTGAATTGGCTCATTACTGTAGGAGCTATTCTAAAAAGAGTTGCATCACACAAGTAAAAATTTCAACCACACACACTTAGCAAACTACTTGCCTTTTTTCCATATTTCATTGCGACATATTTTTAGGGCACAAAAAATGCAAAATTCGAAAGCTGAAAATTTTATGAATTGAGGGCATTTGTTGAATGTGAGCATTTTCATACTGCTGCCTAAAATTGTGCTCCGATATTATTGCACGAAAGTAAATCCTTGCTTTTGTTGCTGAATTTATGAATGGAGAACTTACATATTTGTACACATTTTCTATTACAAACATCGTATTTTAAAAATTTCTTTTTTAATTGAAAGCCCCAACATTCTTCTTTCACTAAATGACAATATATATTTTTTGGAAGCAAAATTCAAAAAAAATCAAAATTTGACTTTGCAAATGAAAAGTTCTTGTAAATTTAAACCGATTTTAATGTTTTAAATTTTAAATACATAGCTAGAGTATTGGTAATCTATGTTCAAAAAATGGCATTTTAGACTTCAGGTTTGTAGGAGCTGCATGCGTATGATTGTCAAAAAACATGGAAAACGCCCTCCGAGGAAAACAATCAATATTTCCTAAGCCGCTCTTACAATCAAAAAACCAAGTACGCAGTTGTGATCAGCGTCCAAAAATCCTTTAGAAAAGTATGGTTTGATTTCAGAAAAAAAAATAATGTCGATTTTGTTGCTCTGTGTTATTAATTGATTAATTCGATGGCAATAACAATACCAATTAAAAACAGAAGTACATATTTGTTAATTATTTATTGAAATAAAACACAAAAATCATAACAATTCAAGCAAATATTTTTGTAGATAAACCAAATAATTGATATTGAAATAGAAAAGTCTCCAACTGCAACATAAAGATGGCAGCACTTGTCAACCAAAGTTGGGGCATCCGGTTGCGTCTCTTATGAAAAATACTCCAAAAAAGGGAATTCATTTTGAATGCGCAGATGTTGTTTGACGAAGGATTGAATTAGTCGATGTGAGTGTTTTTGTGGAAATGAAGAAAATAGAGTATAAAGCAGTCATTAAAGTTTTAATTTTGAAAGACCTTAAATGGAAAGACGGTCAAAAAGACGCATGAATGGATGGTTGAACGAACGAATTGTATACTTTTGGTACCGGTGACGTGCAACGGACGAAACTATCACGAAATTCTTCCAGAAATGCAGCAACAACAAGGCATCCATAAACTAAATACAAGTTGAACGTTGTGTACAGGCACCCTGTACCAACATTTGACACTGTGAAATGTTTTATAGTACTTATGACCCTTTATAAAAAAAAATCAACAACAACAAAAACCTCATAGCAACGAAAAGCCTCAACATTACTGCAAACAGCAGCAAATACTCAATAACACCAACAACAGTAGTGGCAACAATAACTCATAGAAAAACTATCAATGGGTTGCTGTAACAATAACAAAAACAGTTACGACAACAACTTATAGTACAACAATTTATTTATCTTTATATGGAAATTCTTACACATTGGTTGACATTGAATTTATTACAGAAACATTGAAATCTGTTACAACAAAACAGCTACATATTTTCAAATCTACATGAAGAACAACAACGATATTTTAATCGTGTAAGACTCGAAATTTCACTCCTATGCAGTTTTTCTAACACAAAAGTTAGAACACAAAAAGTTGTCAAAACCCCCAAAAGCGACTTGACTTGACTTGAGTGTTGTCATTAGCGCAAATTTGCAACTTTAACCTACAACCAGACAACTTCAACGCAAAACAACAACACCCACCAACACACCAGTGCACTTTTCAAGCACTTCACTTCCATTCTCGACGCTTCTGTACTTTCTCACCTACACAAATTTTCCTCTAATTGTCATTCGACGCACGAAATTGATTTCGCAATGACTTTGTTTTTGGTTGTATTGCAAACTACTGTGTGTTGTTGTTGTTGTTTTTGTAATTTGTAATGCTGCCATTGCACACCAATGCACAGACACACACACACACCTTTGGTCCTTGGCGCTGCCACAGTTTTTCTGTTCTTTCGCGCCTTCGACAGCTGCACTGTGCACTGCTGACAGCTGCTTTTTGTTGCTACAACAAAAAGCAACTATTGTTGTTTTTGTTGTCAACTGTTGTGTTGTTGTGTTTGTTTTTGGCTGTTCAACACAAATTTGCAGCAAAGTGCAATGCGCCGTGATTGAGTTGCAGCACTTCTTGGCGTTTCTAGCAACCGCTGCCAGTGTTGTAAATAAATAAGATGCACTAAGAGTGAGCGAGAGAGAGAGTGAGAGAAAGGCAAGAGAAGAGAGTGCACATAAAATTTTCGCTGGCATGCAATTGCAATGATGAAAATGCATTTGCCGGCAGATTGCAGCAGACGACACACATTCACAAAAACAACTTGCAACACTTTTCTTAGCTCTGTTGCTTTCCTCTCGCTTCTCAACAATAATGTGGCTTCGAATTACACACAGCGCAGCAATTTAAACGAAAGTGGCTTCTTATACCGTTTGCACTCTTCTTCGAAGAAGAAGAACAACAACAGCGACAACTAAGTAATTTAGTTAATTTTCCAATAATGCTGCAAATTGTTGGGTTGCTGGCATTTGAAGTCGAATGCGCTGCAAGTCGATGCGACTTTTTTGTTAATTACGAGCTCAATTAGTCAACTTTCAACAGAATTGGTGCTTTTCACAACTAGCTTCGCTCTTAGTTGCAACTATTTTGCAGTTTGACACTTTCAGCATTTCGCAATTTTGCTGAAAGGCGGGAAGTTTAACATTCATTTGAAGTACAATTTAAATGATTTAGACTGAGGAAGAATTGACGTGATCTATGTACCAAAATCTGGAAGATACAACAAAAAGGACCTAAAACACTTTAGGTCAATAAGTCTAATAAGGATGCCTTTGGTGCGAAATTATTTAGAGAAAGAAGAAAAGAATTTCATCTAATCTAATCTAATCTAATCTAATCTAATCTAATCTAATCCAATCTAATCTAATCTAATCTAATCTAATCCAATCTAATCTAATCTAATCTAATCTAATCTAATCTAATCTAATCTAATCTAATCTAATCTAATCTAATCTAATCTAATCTAATCTAATCTAATCTAATCTAATCTAATCTAATCTAATCTAATCTAATCTAATCTAATCTAATCTAATCTAATCTAATCTAATCTAATCTAATCTAATCTAATCTAATCTAATCTAATCTAATCTAATCTAATCTAATCTAATCTAATCTAATCTAATCTAATCTAATCTAATCTAATCTAATCTAATCTAATCTAATCTAATCTAATCTAATCTAATCTAATCTAATCTAATCTAATCTAATCTAATCTAATCTAATCTAATCTAATCTAATCTAATCTAATCTAATCTAATCTAATCTAATCTAATCTAATCTAATCTAATCTAATCTAATCTAATCTAATCTAATCTAATCTAATCTAATCTAATCTAATCTAATCTAATCTAATCTAATCTAATCTAATCTAATCTAATCTAATCTAATCTAATCTAATCTAATCTAATCTAATCTAATCTAATCTAATCTAATCTAATCTAATCTAATCTAATCTAATCTAATCTAATCTAATCTAATCTAATCTAATCTAATCTAATCTAATCTAATCTAATCTAATCTAATCTAATCGAATCTAATCGAATTTAATCGAATCTAATCGAATCTAATCGAATCTAATCTAATCTAATCTAATCTAAACTTTATGAAGAGAATTTGTTAACCGTAAATAACGACTTCTTTTTTACAAACCCTTGAAGACACCTTTGTCAATTTGACGACACCTGACAAAATTTGCTATACTCGAAAGTGCATTTCAAAAAGTTAGGTTTTCTGGTTTTCATTTCGTTCAATTTTTCTTCTTAAATAATAAAAAATAAATAATAAAATAAAAAATTAAACATATTAAAAGAAACAATTTCTCAAAGCGAATTTGTAACTGACATAACATAAAATACTATAATTCCAACACTAAGTTTTGATTCATTGATTCATTAAGTATTGAACATCTTCAAGATCTCCAAAGAATTCAAGAAAACACCAATCAAATAAAAACGACTTAAAGCGCCGCTCTCAGTGTCAGTCAATACTTGCACAAGGACGCTGTAAATGCCACTTGCCCAAAAGTGTATCGCGTTCATCGGTGTGGGACGTCAACTTCAAAAGGCAATCGCGACCACACTTTCGCGCCCATCTTCGCGCGACAACACAACAATCGCCATTCGAAGTGCTTAATACGCACTTGAAAATATTGTGTGCCACATATGAAAGATGTACATACCTACTGCATGCTTTATTGTTATTGGTGGCTGTTTGTTGTTTCCGCTTTGCGGCCGCTTTTTCGCATTTTCAATAAAGCTCAGTACTTGAGTATTAATGCAACCGTGTAGCGCTGTCGCGTCGGTGGGCCGTTGGGCCGGTAAGTTGGCTGGTTGGTTGGTTGGCTGCCAGCGCAGCACAATTGAAGTAAACAACTTAAGGAACACGACAATCGTAAAAGCAAGTAAAAGAAGAACAACAACAACACGAATAGCAATAAGGATAATAACTATAACAGCTGCAACTGTAAAGGAAACAGCCAAGAATGGAAGAGTTTCATGTAATACAACGCCGAAACCGCAATGCTGCCGCCTTACGCACACACACACACACAAACATACAAATGTATTGTTGTCGCCACAGAATATGGCAAATAAATAACAACGTAAGGGCCAACAACAAAATGGAAGATATAATAAATCCTTAAAATCCACTGAATGGCATGGAAAAAGCAACAAAGCGCACAAAAAAAAACATCGAAGTGTCTGTATGTGTGTGTGTCTTTGTATAGGTGCGAGGTGCGCAGTGTGTCCAGGATGGCATACGAAAAGGATTTTCAGCGCCAACAACATAAACAAACCGCATTAAGGTACAAAGGACGACACGCAACTGTAGTTAAGCGTAAACACAGCGGCAGCGAATGAAATTGAAGAAAACAACAGCAACAAACAAGAAAGATTATCTTAGTTGATATTGAACGAAAATAGGAAATCTTTATAAACTTTCGTTTAGATTGTTGAAGTTTTTCGAAAATTATCATTTTAATTAGACCACAGAGAGATGGACAAGCAGATGAATATACAGACGGACGGAATATATGAGATGCATGGAAGGTTAAATACTTGTACAAGAATGTGTGAATGTATGTAAGGATGGATGAATGTTGGTTCATAAGAAAGGTTATAGTTGATATCAGATCACTAAGAAACGGACAAGTGTATGAATAAGATAATGGAATAGTTATATAAATGTATGAATATATGGACACAAAGATAGATGGATGTATAAAAAGATGAACATATGAAAATACGGACATACGAATGAAGAATGGATGAGTAAATAATCAGAGGAACAACCGGATGAATAGAGAGACATACGGATGGGCAGACGAGCACATAAATGAACGAATGGACACACAGGCGGATGCATGAACAGATGGATGAATGGATGTACAAAAATACAAACAGATGAAAAGAAGGACGAACGAAAAAATGCTTATAAGGATAGACAGATGTATGGATGGAAAAGAGATGTATAGATGGATGTATAAATACGTATACAGCCATAGATATGGAGAGATATATACGTATAAATGGACAGAGATATAAACAGAGCGAAGAACGAACGGATAGACGGACATGCAGATCAACTGATGTAACGATGAACGGACGAAATTAAAGACGAACAATTTAACAGAGATAAATAAACGTATTGAGGAGTAAAAGAACTCACGGAGAGATGGACATAGCGATAGACAAACAGATAGAAAGGATAGACGGACGCACGGTAGACGTTACGTATGAATAGAGAAACAGATTGATGGACGAATGAGCGCTAGACGGATGGATGAATAAATGTACAGATGAATGGATTAGGGATCAGACAAATCAACGAACTGAATGAATTAACAAATGGACATATAGAAGGATGGAAGAATACACCGGCGGCCAAATGACGGACGCAGGGTACACAGACGGGCGAAGAGATGGATATGTAAGTAGATGACATATGGATAGATGGGCAGGTGTACGCATGGATATGTATGAATAGACGGATAGAGTGATGAAAAGAAGAAAGAAGAAAGAGAATAGATGGGCATACGAATAGATAAACATATGTATGCAAACCTCTCAGAGTATGAAAAAGCTCCCAACTCGCCGTTCGGAATCGGCATAAAACTGTAGGTCCCTTCCAACCTTGTACAAATTCACACGCACAACACGGATGGTTGCGGACTAAGCTAGGCCTTAGTCTCATAATCGGGCTGTCGTGCCAGTCAAGAAGAAGAAGAAGATGTATGAACCGAAGTAAGAATAGAGGGACGAATGGATTTAGGAAGGAATAAACGAAAGAATATACCTTACAAATAGATAAGCAGACGCAGAGACAGATGGATAAATAAATGGATTATAGACAGACAGAAGCATAAAGAAACAGATAGATGAACTAGGGAACGTACAAATAAATTTACCAGCAAATATACGAACGATTAAAAGACGGACATAAGGACATACAGGTGAACGGAGAGATGGACATGTGAATAGGGAAACATTTTGATAGATGAAAGTTTGTACAGGTAGACATTGTATGAGTGTGAGATGTGAATATATGTATTGAGCGACGATCGGTTGGATAGACGAACTTGCGAATAGATGAAAGGATGAATATACGAACATAAAGATAGTCAGACGAATGGAGAAACAAACTTAGGGGGAGATTGACTTAAGTACAGGAAAACATAGATACGGATTGATATGTATGAAAGAATGAATAGACGAACATAAGGATAGACAAACGGACGAAGAGACAAACTTAGGGGGAGATTGATTTTAGGATAGGAAAATATAGATATGCATATGTATGAATAGACGGATAGAGCGATGCACAGAAAGATAGACAGGTATGCAAATAGACGGACGAACAAATAGACGAGCGGCCAAGGGACGGCCAAAAGGTTAGACAGACGGAGGGAGGAGCAGACGTATGATTATATAGAGACATGTATAGATGAGCATACATAGAGAAAGATATATGTGAATGTACAGATATATGAATAGAACAACGAAGGGATGAATATATTGTCATGCAAAAAGACGGATGTATGAATGAACCGAATCGATTAACATAACCAAGGCAAATTATTTATTAACCTTGTTTGGGTCCCAAGCTTACAAGCGGAGTGAACAAGTAGGAAAAATAGAGGAATGGAGAAGGATGGACGTATAAATAGACGAACAATTTAACAGAGAGATAAACAAGGGGCGTATGAATAGGCATTGCGTATGGATAGGCAGATGAACAGATGATTAGACTGGCATGCGAACAGACGGACATAGAAGATGAATGAAGTGGGATGAGCAGATAAATGGATGAACAATAAAAGGGGCAGATAAACATAAGACGTACGAATAGGCCATTCGTATAGGTAGACAGCCATATTGATGGACTGGCATGCGAATAGACGAACATAGAGGTGAATGAAGAAGGATAGACGTATAAACAGACGAACAATGAAACGGACAGACAAATAGGCCGTACGTATGGATGGATAGACGAACTGATGTATATACTGACAAGCAAATAGAGGGACATAGGAAATGAATTAAAAAGGATAGACGTATTAACAGACGAACAATTAAATGGACAGATAAACAGTGGCATAGGATGAACCGATGGATAGACTTGCATGCGAATAGACGAACATGGAGGTGAACGAAAAAGGACGGACGGATAGGTTGGTAGGTAGGTAAAAGAGGCAGCCGCAGACGTTGACGACTAGAGACTCACATAGGCTAGTTTGGCCCGTTGTGGTACCTCAGGACTAACTCCTGGACAAATAAATGGGCAAACAATAGAACGGACAGATAAACAACGGACGTACTCTTAAACGGGCTTACCAATAGACAAACGGACAGGGAGACAGACGTGCGGATAGACCTGACATTTGGATGGACAGAAGAGTGAACAGATGCACGAGCATAACTATTTTTATAAACTATCCTCTTCAAGCTTACTTCGGAGCTCACTCTCACTCCTCAATAAATACATATAGCCCGACTTTTCACTGTGGGGCTACAGAAAATGACAAAAGCACATCGGTGCTGGCCAAAAAGATGGCCAGCCAAACCCACAAGCAGACAAAACTGAAGGCGCAAGAAATTACCAGCCATGTGAAAAAGGAGAATCGAAAAACAACAAAACAAAAACACATTGTTGTTCTTATTATATTTGCGACACTTGTTCTTGTTGTTGATGTTGCTTTTGTTGTTACTATTTTTACAGTCGCTATTATGGCGCGCAGTCGCATTGCATAATGCGACGCTCTGCCACATTGCATAATGTTGTTGTTGTTGGCGGCACTCTATTTGTTTATTGTTGTTGTTATTGTCTTGGCACTTCAATTGCTGTTACTGTCGCAGTCACGATGGGCGCAAAAACATAAGCACACACCTACTGATGAGACTGACACTGATGACCCAATTTCGGTTGATGGCGTTAAATGGAATAAGAAAAAAAGGACACTCGAAGCATGAAAAAATCCAAATATATACGCAAAGCAAAGCAAAAGAAAAATGCAACAAAAATATGTATGTTGAGAAATGCGCATTGAGTGCTTGAAACAACAACAAACAACAACAACAAATGACAACAGTAGCGACAACGCAACTCGAGCAGAGACAAACAATAAAATCAGCAAAAATTGCAGCATTTGAACTGTGGGCTGTTGTTGTTGTTGTAATTGTTGTTGTTTTTAGCTGTTCTGCTTTGTCGTGCACACACAAAATCGCACACAAGCTGGACATAAAGAGACAAGGCGGAAAGGATTACAAAATTTATGAACATAAATGCCTGGCAAGTTATTTAAAAGTGAGTGCAAGCAGCAATAAAGACACAGGGGAAGTGTGAGGCTGAATCCGCAGGACACAGGACACTCGCTTCTATTGTCCCGGTGGGCGTACATATCCGGCGGCGAGATGCAACACTGAATTGAAAAAAAAACTTCAGAGGCTACACCGTTGCTGCTAAATGGCGCATGCCACTTGAAAATTTATGCGACAACAAAAAAAAACAAAGAACAAAAAAAAACAGCACAAAACGGGAAAACGAATCGTAAATGCTACAGCCGCAACGGCAACACACCGTCCAGGCGTAAGTCCATAAAATTTGCAGGATGTGTCGCCGGAAGTGAATAACGCAATAGCCAGCAACATGAATAAGCAGCAGTAGCAACAACAACAACAACAATGACAACTGTAACAATAACAATAAGTAAATTGCATTCGCCATGCCCCCAGCAAACATTCACTGGAGAAATGGCAAAAATGACGTTAGAAATTGCACCAACAGCTAGCGGCCATTTGTGTCAATTGTCACATGACAACAACAACGACAACAAAAAAATACTATATGCACGTTGAATGTTTTATTGTTATGTTGTCATTGTTGTTATTGCTTTATATTTTTTTCAGTGCGCTTTTGACAAACAATGCGTTAGGATTTTGTTTTTAGTTCAACCTCGATTTTAATTCCAAAGGATTAAAAATTTTTCGAAAGATTTTTTCAAAGAATTTTTCTACTTGCGTTAGTATCTTTTTTAAATTTTTGTAGGTACTTTTTAATAGCCAGAAGTAGGCGCGGCTGTCAAAAATATTTATATATACGAGCCCAGGGGATGAGGATCAACAGGAGCATCGTCATATAAACTGCCTGGTAGCTCTTGGAGGACTAAAGATATCGAAATGAGAATTTAATATCGCTACTGCCTCAACTAAAAACTGTTAGTCAATAAACAATATACGCCGACTTCAAGTAGAGTTGCCATATAGGAGTTATTTTTGCTATAAGAAAATTTTGATATTATTCCGAAAAAATCTGTTATTTCATAGATGGCCCGGCCCAATAAATCAAGTTTCTCTTAACCCTTTGTTATCTAAACAAATTTCCCCTAAGATTTTCCACAAATATCTCTCGTCACAAAGTTTACAAACCAACTTTGCATATTTAGGCAACTAAATCAACTTTTAAGCCAACTTTTAATTTATAATAAATCCAACATTCTCTAAATATTTCCACTCAAATTTAGCAGTTTCATACTACAAGTGTGAGAAAACTGTTAAATATTTAAGCCTTCATACACCTCATGGGATTCGAAAGTATAAAGTTACACTTTGTCCAAAGAATAACACAATTTTACTTATTTATAATTTCCCATAAGCTTTGAATTACACCGACAACTTTACTGTGGTTGACTTTCAAAAGTCCTGTCTAAGCTGAGTTTTTGTTGTTCTATTTGCTTTTCTGGGCAGGAGGGTAAAAAAATCAATTTTATACTCATTCAAATTCATAGAGAAAATACGAATTGTCCAACTTTTAATTTTCACCCCATGCAGCCGAATTGACTTTCAGCCAAATGGAGCATAACTAAAGCGAGAAAAAAGTGTAAATACACAAGAAAATAAAATAGAAACAAGTTGAAGTAGTTTGAGTCGGTCTTGATCGACTTAGTCGGACGCTGCACAGCAGTGATGCAACAAAACTTGTATCAAATTATAGTTTAATGACAAACATCTGTTTGAAGTTACTTTTTTATGAAAAAAATGTCTGTAACAAGTCACATTTGTGTGACAAAAACTGAAAATTTACTTTTTTACGAAATTCTTTTTAAAACAAATTTGTAGTTAGACAAATTTTTATAACCAAAATTTTTTCACTAGTCATATTTTAATGATAAAAGCGATGAAAAAAATTTAACAATGCGAATTTCTATAACAAAAATCTTCAGCAAGTCACATTTTTATGATACAAATTCGTAACAACCCACATTTTTATTACACAAATCTGTGACAAAATGGGTTCTTTTTGATGGTAAATCTGTATGACAAAAAATACAAGTTAAATTTTTGTGACAAAAATTTGTAACAAATCATATTTAATTCTGCAAGGAGTGACAATTTACATTTTTATGACAAACATCATTAGTAAGTTGCATTTTTTAAATAAAAATATTTAACATGTTACATTTTGATGAAAACAATTTTGCGACAAACAAATTTTTTTCGCAGTTTGGTACCAAGCGTCGATAAAAAGTTACATTTTGATGAAAAAAATCTGTAAGAAGTTAAATTTTAATGACAAAAACAAATTTATAACTAATCACATTTGTGACAAAAGTCCGTGGAAATTTACATTTTGATGACAAAAATTAATAAATAGTTACATTTTTAAAATAAAAATGTATAGCAGTCACATTTTAATGAAACAAATTTAAAACTCAAAGGTTTGTGACGAAATAAAATTTAACAAATCAAAATCGATAACAAATTACATTTTATTGACGAAAATCTGTAAGTAACATTTTCATGACAACATTTTTTTTAAAACCCACATTTTTGTTACAAAAGTGTGTGAGAAATTACGTTTTGATGATAAAAATCAATAACAAGTAAAATTTGTAAAACAAAAATCTATAACAAATTTACGTTTGGATGAAAGAAATTTATAACTCAAAGATTTGTGACCAAAAAAAAGTTGTGACTAATCACAGTTTGATAACAGAATCGACAAAAAGTTACTTTTTGTTGATTTTGATGGCGAAAATTTGTAACATCCCACATTTTTGTCACAATAGTCTGTAAAAATTCACATTTGATCAAAAGAACCAATAACAAATAAAATGTTTAAAACAAAAACCTATAACAAGTCACATATCTACAACTAATAGCTTTGAGACAAAAACGTGTGACAAATCACATTTTTATGACAGAAACAATAACAAGTTTTTATATATATGACGAAAATCTGCACCAACTCATATTTTGTTGACCAAAATGTTTAATGAATCACACTTTTGTGACAAAAATCCGTGACAAATCACATTTGGATGACAAAACCCTTTAACAACATACATATTTATGACAAAAATATGTTACAAGTTACATTTTCTTAAAACTATTTTATTTATTTATTTCATTTACTGCTTTAAACGTATCGTTTGTAGCAGGAGTTTCACTTAAAGAACTATTAAGCAGGTATAGTGGAAAAATATGTCGGAACAATAAGCTATGAAATAATTTACATGTTATGAAGTACTTTACAAGGTATATATACAACAAAGTGAATATATGGTACAACAATATGGTAGTCGTATTTACAACAATATGGTTTGGCATAATATAGATGTTTGTGTAATGTTATTCATTTAACAAGGTTGCTCTTAATCTAAGGCTGTTTACAATATAATAGTACAACATTTTGATCGGGTACGGGTCATGGCAATTTGCCAATGCATTTAAGTGGTCATTTGTTTGGGCAAGATAGCTCTGTACGTATCGCCTTCTAATTGCAAGGAAACTCGGACACTCTAGGAGAAAATGTTGTAGGGTTTCAAGTGTATTTAGGTTGCACAACTTACAAATATTATTTTGATCAATTTTATAAATTAAGCCTTTAATGCAAAACCTTAGAACGTATTTGGTTGACAAGCGAAGTTGGGCGAAAACCTTGCTCATATAAAATTGGTTGCGGTGAAATAAGTAAGCTGCTACCTTATCATCAAGTGCCCTAAGTAACTTACAGTTAAGAGAAGAAGTACTTGCGCAGCTGAGTACATCTTGAAATTTCAAGTTACAAGTTACAAGTTACATATTCGTAACAAACACATGTCATGACTCCAAATTTTGTGACAAAAATCTGCGACAAATGATATTGTGATGACAAAAACCTTTAAAAACATGCATATTTATGACAAAAATCTGTTACAAGTCACATTTTTGTGACAAAAATTTGTCACAACTCGCAGTTTTATGACAAACATCTCAGACTCATACAATTTCCATTACAAAAACCATAGTTATTAATATTTGTATGGCGAAAATCTAGTTACGTTCGTTACATTACATTTTTATGACAAAAATTGGTCACAAATTGCAGTTTTACGTCAAAACTCTATAGCAAGTCAGCTTTCACTAATAACACTTTGGAAGAAGTCACATTTTAATTACAAAAAGTCAAAGCTTTCGAAAAGAAATTTGTGGCGATTAAATTTTGTATAACAAAAATCTATTACAAGTCACATTATGTGACAAAATTAAGAATAAAATTTACATTTTAATGATAGGAAAACTAATTCGTGAAAGAAAGAATAGCTTAATGCCTCTCACATTGAATGCATTTACAACTTTTTGTTTTTTGGCTCCATTTTATATTTATTTTCTAGTCTGTTCATAGGTAGAAGCCATGTGCAAGTTTTACTATATGTCATGACTGATTTCTTAGGTCGTAGGAAGAGCCAGACACTCGCACAAACACGACAAAATCGACTCTGCAGCTGATTTTCATCACAAAAACTATACGTTTTCATATCGACCACACCCCATTTTGGGCGTTAAATAGCTACAACGAAACCTAGTGTACCCTGATTTGTCAGTGCAGGGTGATCGAGTGGATGGAAGCACTTGAACTGGCTGGCAGACAGCAATCGACAGCAACAACTTTTAAGCAATAAAATTTCCAACACCTACAACTACAACAACAACAAAAACAACAGTATAGTTTTAAAACAACTACAACTTTAACGACTGACATATGTACCTACGTTGGTGCAGCACCTGTGCGACGACGAAGAGCGAAGCATGCAAATGAGTTTTGCATACGAAACGAACTAAAAATCACACTTGAGCGCTGCCATAGCAGCAGAGCAAATTTTTCTGCTTTTTGATTTTTCGTAGCGTTTTTGCTATCATATTTTCCTATTTACTCGCTGCCCGAAAAACTGTCGACTATTTTCGTCATAAGTGCTGCTGGCTGCGTGTGAGGTGCCAGTGTCTGTGTGTGTGTGTTGGAGTGTGGGTGTGTGCCATCTCTTAATGTCATTTTGACATATAAATGTGAAGTATTTCCGCACGTCAATTGCAGCTGTTGTTCAAGAAAAAAAAAGAAGAGTTTATTGCTGAGAATGGGGCACAAAAAAATTGCAAAGATGAGCAGAGGAGTCCAACGCGCGGCTGCTGCCTGGCTGGCACGAGCGAAAATGGAATTTCATTTCATGTCATCTGCTTTCGTTTCATTTCATACTCTATGATGATGATTCGGTGAAATTTTGATTTCATTTCAGCATTTTTACTAACACACACACACACATGAATGCACTGACAGAAAAGTGCATGGACATATGTGAGTTAACGTGTGTTTGCACAGTCGTGTGTCTCTGTGTGTGCGTGTGTGTGTTTGCAACCGGATGAGTGCCTCGGCAGCGTCAAATGTGTTGTGTGCAGGTCTAGTGGCGAATGTAAAAAGCTTAGTTCGAGTGTGGCTTAGTGAATTGGCAACACTTTTCATTTGCAGCGCTCAGTCGACTGTACAACAACAATGCCCGTTCCAATCATTGGTTGGCCAAGTGTTGGCTGGCAAGTTAAATCAAAACTGTTGCAGCTTCTCGAAATTCTTTACCTTTCAGAACAGCAATTGACATTGTCTTCGTGACCAATGTCCGAGCAGCAGGCTGCCGATTTGCCTTTGGTTTTTGATTTATTCGATTCGGTTGGTGTTGTTTTTCCTTTGCATTTGGTCCAATTGTTGTTGGCTTTTGTCATAGTTCTGTCACAGACACATCAACGAAACACATTGACACAACGACAGTCACACAACGACACAGTGTCACATATACATACACACATACACACACATACATACAAATTGATACATTCCCATGCCACTTTTGCTGACATTTTAGTGCTCTCATAGAATTGAAATGTCATTTTGCAAAATGCTTCAATTAAAATGTTTCTTGTTGCTTCGACACGATTTGTTGTGGTTAGATTTCTGTGCGTTATGTGGGCCATTTGCTTCAATAATTTAAATTCATATCTTTGTGATTTATTTTTGCTTTTGCTTTAATTTATTTATCGACTACCAACATAAACAATATGTCTATAATTGAGAAAGTGGTCAGCATGTATGGGTGAAGTTAATAGCAATGTTGCACAGATCAAAAGTGATGAACTCCAGGCCTAACGATTGGTGCTAGAATGTAGTAGAACCAGTGGAGCACACAGAGGGGATTTTAGGGGGTTCAACCACCCCAAACAAAAAAAATTGCTATTACAAAATTCTTATGGTTTCGAATGGTATTCGGCTCAAAAGTTGTACGCAAACCCCTCCAAAATTAAATCCTATGAGCGCCACTGGGTAGCTGTCGCTTTAATATTAGTTTAGAAAAAAATTACACGCAATTTTGATTTCATCCGTTAATTCAGTGACATTTTAAAGTGAAATAACACAAACATATTACACTCTTTTATTTTTTGTGAAGGAAGGAAAGCTGCTGAGGCTCACAAAGTTACAGGGGCGGATTTAAAAAAATATTTCGGGTGGGTTCAAAAAATAATTCTTTAATATTCATAAAATGCCTTTTAATTTGAATGTAGTTTTACAGTCGATCCTAATATTTCGGGGGGTTTCAAACCCCAAAACCCCCCTTAATCCGCCATTGCAAAGTTATATGTGAAGTTTGGTTGGTGTTGGTACTAAAAGTTTCATTCTGGAGATTTCTTAACTTGTCCAAGGAGATCAGCGTTCTGACAACTAAGTCAAAGCCATAATTCAATTGGATCGTCTCGTAACTGTGCGAGAGATTGCAGAGACGTCTTGAAACGTCTTGGACTCGTAGAGAAGGTCGATATATGATATATACAAATTGAAAGAGATTTAAATACTTAACAAAAAAACATGACCTACGTTCTGGTCGACATACCAAAGTTGATGATGAAATAATCAAAGCTCTGATTAAGTCTGATCGTCATGTAACAGAGGTTAAATGTATAACACACAAAAGTTGAAAATCATTTAAAACAAATGGAATTCATAAAAAGTTCGATATTTGGGTTCCACATGAATTCAAAAGGATTCACTCAACACAACGAGTCAATATTTGCAATCAAATGCAACCAAGTCGATATTTTTTTTTAGAAATGAATCATTACTCATTTTGAAAAATCGTTCATTTACAATAACATCAAACGAAAGAGGATTATGGACAAACGATTATGGTGCAAGCTATATTGAGATCTGAATTATTATACATAAATGAGATTATAAAGAAACCAAGCGATCAGTTGAATTGTGTTTACTGTCATCAACTAATGAAACTAGGAAGGAGCAATCAAAGAATAAAGGCCAGAATTGGCCAAGGAGGAAGCGTGTTCTATCATATTAATGCAAGGAACTTGATGGGAATTTGTGTTACATTCATCATTTAGCAATGACCTTGAACAGACTGATTTTCATTTATTTGGAAGTTTGAAAGAAAGAGGTAACGAAATCTCTTGCAGAGTGATTCGATAGATTGGTTGCGCTACAACTCCCGTAGAAAAGATCGGTCGATCTGCTGCCAAATTCTCCTTGGAATGTTTCTGGGTTGTAGGCTGTGATCATGGTTCACTAGCCAATTGGTCTACTGGGGATTCCTTACAATACTTTTTACAGAAACTGCAGAGAAGAAGACGAGTGTGATTTGACTCAACTCATCCGACTTGGATCAGTTTTTTGCTGATAAGAGTCAGAAGTTCTATGCGCGAAAAATTATAAAGCTGCCAGTAAGATGGCAAAAGTTCATGTCATAAAATGTAAAAAATATTATTGATTCAAGTTCTTTTACTGCATGAAATTAATTGAGTTTTATTTTCTAAATACTACAAAAAGCATGTAAACAAAACCGAAATTACTTTCTTGACAACCCAATAATTGTATTCAATTGGTGAATATGAATGTAGTCTACTTCGCGATGGAGAAGAGGCCAAGCAGGAGTTGGAGCAGAAATTGGCTGAAGAATTCTCATATTCTCAAATCTTATACTAACTGAGCTTAAGTGGCAAAGCACAATGCAGTGAAGTCTTTTGAATTTTTATTCTTTTTTTAAGGTATGAATATTAGCGTTTTTATGTAGGTGCGTGTTTTTTGTTGTTTTTTGCTCCAGCACTTGTCTTTCTACTACTTGCTCCGTGCAACCATTATAAACCCAGACCCACATTTATGCTTCCCACTTGAACGCTTCTTCGTCTCTTGGCCTAAGCAATCCATAAAACGCATTTGCGATTTTCCAGCTCCTTGCATTGCAGCATGCAAACGGAAACGGAAACGGAAGTGAAGTCGGCAGTTCAAATGCAACAGCGCGCACAACTTTTATTTGCTTACAGGTAGCATTGCTGCCACAATCGAGGCAATGCGACAGTCAGCCTCAGTCTCAACTGCGACCAGTGCTCATCAAAAATTCATAATCAAAAATGCACGAATTCAAAATTACAAATCCACCCAAGAAAAGGCAACAACTACAACCACAGCCAGTAGCCATTCTAAGCGCAAAGTATACAAAAATGTTGTTGGGTGTGGGTGGGTGGTTGAGGAAAACTGCGTTCGAATGCCTTTCAAGGCGAAAATCCCAAAATTAGCTCAGCAGTCGGCATGCAGTTGCACATTTGCATGCGAAAAAGGAGAAAAAAGTTTTCATGAAGAAACTGGCACTTTCAAGTACCAAAAAAAACTTGGCAAATTACATTTCTCACGGGCGGCAAAATTGCGCGTTGCCGAGGTTTTGCTTTCACTCCTTTTGGCAGTGCGCAACACATGGTCAAAAGTTGTTGTTGTAGTGCAGTGCACAGCGCTGCCGGAAGTGATTCGTATTGAGGCAATTTGGCGTGGAGTAAATTTGTAAGCGTATTAGAATTTATTAGAATGCCAAATTATGGCGTGGGTTGTTTTATTTTATTACCATTTTTTCAGATCACTTTTGTTGCTTGTAGAATTTATGGTGCAAGTAATTTGACAGAAAATGGTGCAAAAATTGAATAAAATTAATACGATTCTATAATGAAACTGAAGATCGAGAAGTTGGTATAAATTTTGAACTTTTAATTAGCTTCGTGGCAGCCAGAAAGGAACGAAAATTCTTTAAAAATGAGTATAAGAAATTCTATAGGAACTACTAAAATTTTGTAATAAAATCAAAGATGCAGAATTTAATATAAATTCCATGCTTTTATTTAGCTCTTTGCCAGCTAGAAAGCAACTAAAATCCTTAAAAAAAATCACATAAGAAAATCCGTTTTCTCGCAGACTTTTGGTGCGCACAAAAATATGCAACGATAGTGAATGCCAGCTGTTACGTGTACCAATGCTTATCTCATTCTCCAGCAACCGAATTCCATGGTCCAAACTGTTGCCAATATGAAGAATTTATCGTTGCCTGCCTACAGCAGCAGCAATTGAACATCGCAGTGTGAGTGATTTTTCAGCGCTTGCATTCAAATCCCCACTGTGTATGTCTGTGTGTGTGTGTGTGCTATTTGAACGACAATGTCAGAAGTTGCATTGGGACACACAGACACGGTGACATTGCACACATTGGCCGCTGGCAACAACATGCCGCATGCTGCGTACGCAAATTTGGCCGTCTTCAACTGGCAACTGGCAGCTGGCAGCAGATTTGCCAATCGACATTTTGCATTCTTTGCACAGCCGTAGCGGAAATTAAGCGGATTTGCATGTGAACGACAAACGTAGTGACATATGGCAAAGGAATGTGAGTGACGTCATGGTAGTTGTTGTTGCATAGTAAATTGCAACCAGGTATTTTTTTCACTCCAACGACAGCTGCTGAGCGCAAAGTGTTGTCGTGTCGTGGAGCTAATGGCAACAACTGCATTGTTGTTGTTGTTGTTGAGCATTAGAAATGCTATCGATGCGAAATTTTTTGCTTTTCAGCCATCTAAAGGTGTGTTGCAGTGATGATTATAGAGTAAATGGGAAACAACCATCCAGTGGCGCACACCGGATTTAATTTTTTGAGGGGGCGGGGGTATGCGTACAAATTTTGAGACGAATAACATTCGAAACCATATTTTGTATAGCAAAATTTTTGTTTTGAGGGGTGGGGGTTCGAACCCCCAAACCCCCGCGTGCTCCCCTGTGTGCACCACTGTTTCAAAGCAATTAGCACCGCGAGCAACGATCTGGTCCTTGCCTAGTTTTTAATCTCCAGGTTGAGATTTTTTATTAGTTTTATTCAGTGACCCAAAATAACAGTTATGATTTTTTAAAAATTCGAGAACGTTGCCCATTTTTATGAGATATTTATAAATGTTGGACAATAACATTTTGTAACTATTATTCGTGACAAATATTTTTTCTGTTGCCTAATAACTGTTATCAGCAAGAAATATTTTTTCCATTGTTCGGTAACGTTTATTTTTTGAAAAATATTTTTTCCGTCATCGCATAACTGTTATGAGAGAAAAATATTTTTTACGTTGCTCGGTAACGTTTATTTTTGGAAAAATATTTTTTACGTTGCTCGGTAAAGTTTATTTTTGGAAAAATATTTTTTACGTTGCTCGGTAACGTTTACTTTTGGAAATATAGTTTTTACGTTGCTCGGTAACGTTTATATTTTGAAAAATATTTTTTCCGTTGTGAGTAACTTGTGAATGGAAATATTTTTTTTACGTTGTCTGATAACTATTATTTTGCAATATATATTTTTTACGTTGAAAATACCGGCACACAAAAGAAACAGATGTCTGGTCGGTGAATGCGACTATAAATTTTCTATGGAATTAGGTTCGCTGATCATAAATTGGATGTCAGAGTTGCTTATCCACCACATTTGAGGACTTCCCTAAGTCTTACGCCTTCTACTGGGACGGGTACTGGACAAAGGGCTGGCACCCACCACCCACACAATACAAAATTTCATCATTGATTCGATTTTAGATTCGCGATTTTTCCAAAAGTAATGGGATGGTGGTAGTCTACCACCTACCTTAGTCATTCTTGAATGTATCCTTTGGGCAGTCCACAAAATGGTTCAGGGCCTATAAGTGGGCGTATTGTATCTCTTTTGGTAATGCGTTCGGTTGGTTCGGAGCCTTGTATCCTGGAATCTAATGTAAATGTATAGAGTTATGGCCTCACACTTCATTTAGGAAATTTCGAAAATACTTGAAAAATTCTTATGAGACCATGCAGGCTTGTGGAGCCCTTAGGACCACTTGACTGTTGGATTGAACATACACATTGCCACTGGACGATTTTTCACTAAGACACTCAGCTGGAGACATGCTTCTCTGTAGGGAACTATTTTTTAAATAATTTGACATATGAAACCTAACGACATAACTTTCTTGCCAACCCAATAAAAAATAAAAAATACAAAAAATTCCACCTCTGAAAATATTCTCTTAAAAAGCTAAAACTTTAACTTATATTTTTATGAACCCCTTTCACTGTAATTTAAAAAATTTTTATTTTTCTGACACATTTTCATTGTTAAGAAATTTTTCATACATTAAAATTTTATATTCAAATCTTTCTTATTTACGACAAACATAAATTGCTTTTTAGATTTATATGACAGCGCCGAGAACGGTGTGAAATCCTGGATGCCATTGAATAAATATGACATAAATCTGGTTTTAAGCGGCCGAGTGCCCGATGAGCTGCTAACCAGACTGATTGCAGCGACACTCTGCGTTTGCGCACCAATAAATTTCAGCACCTCTGCAGTCAAGCCCGCCACATAGGCTACAATTTAACGGCGCTGCCATTTCACCTCCTTGGGCGCCACACCCGAACCACACTTCACTCCACTGCATTCCGCTCAGTGAGCGCATAAAGCGCGACAAGTTTGCAAACTGCAGTTAAAAGTTTATTCAAAATGTTACTGCAAGCCACGCGACGCTCTAAAGTCTATATCGATACACATGTTCGCACATATATGCGCAGACATACACGCATTGGCGCACCAGACCGACAGTCAGCGCATACAACCAACCAGCCACCCAACCAACCAACCAACCCGACAGCCGAGCGCGTTTATGCAGCAAGCAGTAAATCTTCAGCGTAAATTCCTTTGCACCAACTTCGCGTTTCAGTTATCCTCTTTTGTCGCTTCCGCTTTTTGCTACTTCACATGCGGATTTCAACACGCACACACACACACACAAACACATGCATGCATATGTGTCACTGTTGGCTGCTCATTTATGCATTTGAAGATGCTGCAATCACGCACTGACACACACACACACACACATACACTAATGCTCATGAATCAGAAATGTTGTTCTCGCAGCTTGTCTGTAATCCTTTGGAAATTTTAATGAGTAAAGTTTCAATTTTCCTTTTTTTTCTGGTGTGTGTGTAGTAAGTCCGCCTGCTATCGACTTGAGTTTCGCTCTAATGCATTTTTGGCTCATAGCTCTAAAAAAGCGTTATTGTTGTTGTCATCGTAACCATTGTTGTGGTTGTTGTCTTGCAGCTTTGTTTTAATGACTTTAACCGCAAATTTTTGAAGCACATAAAAAAATCTCTGCTTCTTAAGCATTTTTTTGGCATTTAATGAAAGAATAAATGAGAAGACAAGACACAAAAGGATAAAAATGAGAAAGAAGGAATTTTGGAAAATTTTAAATTCTTAAAAATTTAAAAACTCACTTTAAAATATTATAGAGTAAAAAACTCATAGCATTGAATCATTTTTGAATCATTTTGTTGAATGAGAAAGAGAGCGGATAAATTTCGGAAATTTTTTTATTCCTAAAATCTCACTTTAAAAGGCTACAGAAAACTAAGCCCTGAGTAGTAAATAATTTTTAAATAATAAGTATGAAAATATGAAAATATTTCTGTATAAAAAACAGTTTGATGCATGAGAATGAGAAAAGAGGAATTGCAAAAAATTTCCAATATTTAAAATCCAACTTCAAAAGGCTAGATAGAAGTAAACTTAGAGTAGTGAATAATTTTTGAAAAATTATTATGAAATATGAAAATATTTCTGCATGAAAAACATTTTGTTGCATGAAAATAAAAAATGAAGAATTTCGGAAATTTTTCATTCCTAAAACTTGCCTTTAAAAGACCAGAGAGAGTAGTAAACTCATAGAAGTGCATAATTTTTAAATAATAAATATGAAAATATTTCTGCATGAAAAACATGTTGTTGCATGATCAAGAGAAAGGAAGAATTTCGTAAATTAGTTCATTCCTAAAATTTCGTTTTAAAAGTCAAGAGAGTAGTCAACTCAGAGTAGTAAATGATTTTTAAATACTATGTATGAAAATATGAAAGTATTTCTACATGAAAAACATTTTATTGCATGAAAATGAGAAACGAGGAATTTCGGAAATTTTTTCATTCGAGATACAAATTACTAGTGTCCGACCGAAACCACTTTTTTGGGCCGACACCGAAACCGAAACCGAATATTTGGTTTTTTTTTAATATTCGGCCGAAACCGAAACTTTCTAGTTGAAATAAAAATCACCATATCATGCACTTTTTTCAAAAAACGAATTTTACATTAAGTAAATAAAGAACAAACAAACAAACATAGCATAAATAAATAAATACTTATTAATAAAAACAATTTATTCATTTTTTAAAAACGTAAACATGAAAAAATCACCCTTTCGTACCTTACTCGCTAATATTAAAAATTAAATAATTTAATATTATATGCTAAAAAAAAAGTTTATTTACATTGGTGGCATCTAAATTACTCCTCCTTTCACTATATATCTGCTATACAATAAAATGTAAAAAATATTCTAGAAAGTTTCGGTTTCGGCTATTCGGTCATTTTTTGGCCGAAACTGAAACCGAAACCGAAACCACTTATTTGGGCCGAAACCGAAACCGAATATTCGGTCGGACACAAATTACTAAAGCCATCTATTGAAAAAATAATGGATTTCAAATTTTTTTTATACAAAAAAATGAAAATCTCTAAATCTAAATATTACATTGAGTCAGCTTTACCAGCCTTTAAACACTACAAAATCTCAATCAATCCAATTTGTGTGTTGCACAACGTTCTAAGCACTTACATTCCAGTTCAGCGGTGCGTATGAGCAACATTCATTATTTCTTTAAATTTTTTTATTGAAAAACGAATGAATTTCTTATGCTTTCTTATACAAAAATATGAAAATCTCTAAATTTAAACATAACATTGAGTCAGCTTTACAAGCCTTTAAACCTTACAAAATCTCTGAATCTAGTTCCCTCTTTTTTCTTCCCTTTCTTTTCACTCTCCTCGATTGGCGAGCACTAAAAATCGTTATAAATACTTATAAGCAAATTTTTCGCGCATCTGCATGTGTGCAGACATTTGTTTTTTTCTTTTGTTTTTCCAACGAAAAATTCCGCTGCATACTTTGCAGGCGCAATACAGTCAAACGGTGCGCCGTTATCTGTGCGCCGCTGCCAAAGAAAAATATTTTCGAAATCGCAAACAGCAATAATGCAAAAATAAAACCAGTCATTGCAATATGCAGCGATTTATGCGTTTCGATTTGCCAGAGCAACAGTGCAACGTTTCCCCCGTCTGCGGCCTTAACTACTTCAGTGTTTGCTTGGCATTTTTGCCAGACAAAAAAAATGTGTAAACGTTTTGCTGGGTCTTCGCCTCACTGTGCTGCAATATGGCTTTCTGATTTTTCTTCTACTCGGCTACGATTTCGAGTGGTTGTTTTATCTTTTTGTTTGTTTATTCTTTCAGTGAACTTTTCATGTTTGTTGTTGCTGTGGCAATTGGTACTCACACGAAGCATTTCCATGAGTATCAATGTTTTTCGCTTTTAGCAGATTGCATTGCAGCGCTCGGGACTGCGTGTATGCGTGTGTACGAACATAAGAAAATTTATTAATTGTGAAAACATCTCAGAGCATCGAATGAGAAGAATTGGCATAGGTTACAGTTTCGATTTGCTTAAAGAGAAAATTTTTTTGCTACAGAATTCACTGACTGCATGCAATGAGTCTGAGTTGTCGATTAAATACACAGTGACGCACAAAGGATTTAATTTTGGGGGGAGTTCTCTACACAACTTTTGAGCAATTTGCAATCTTATTTGCAACTCAAAATTTTTGTAACAAATAGATAAATGAGGGTGGGGCGAGGGAGTTGAACCCCCAAAACCCCCTTGCTAAGTCAGTGCAGTGCTAATACAATTGGTGCCCAATTTCAGACAATCCAATGTTCCAAGCACTTACACTGCAGTTCATCGGTGCGTATGAGTAACATTCATTATTTCTTTCAATTTTACCAAGTTTTAGTCTGCACTTCTTTCGAAGCATTTTTCATTCCTATCCAAACGCACAACGTTTAAGCACTTACACTGCAGTCCAACATTGCGTATAAGTAACATTCATTATTTCTTTAATTTTTTCCAAGTTTTTGTCTACACTGCTTTCGAAGCACTTTTCATTCGGTAGCTAATTAACAAATGGCCTTAAATGAGTCCAAATACAACAGTGAAATGTGCACTTTAATGTGCTGTCACAATGGTTGGCAACAACACTGCAGCGCCATTCGCAATGTGAACTGTTGAAAAATGGTAATCTGGCATTTACGCATTGCACCAGGCAATCGATCACGGACGCGCCCATAAAACATTTTTAAAATATGCAACTGTGCAGCAGCTAAGCCGGTGACGAAGCGAGCGTAATGTCAGCGAAATTGTGGCGTGCTGCACGAGTACAATGGAAATGAGTTGGCTACTGAATTGGGATTAACGACGCATTAACATAAATTTATTGAATGTCCTGTGGCGTGCACCATTGTTCACACCGTCGGACATGCTGTCAACGGCGCAGTGACGTTCAGCTTTTATCGGTGCGTAATTTCTGTGCATGCATTTTTATGTATATGTATATATATATGTGTGTGTGTAGGTGCATAAGAATGCTATTTATTTATTTCACGGCTCAATATTTGTGCAGCGTCTCGACTACACTGACGACATAAGGAAACGGAACTGAAGTGCTACAGAAATGCACACAACTCACAACTGCTTGTTGGCCAAATATGTGATGTGCAATTTATATGTAAAATGCATGATTACAATAAAAGTAAATGCAACAACAAATAGCAGGAAATCAAAGAGCATGAAATCTTGGCACTGTTGGCAGCGGAATGGCGAAGCAAATTTATTGAACTTGCGCCACTGATAAGTGGGTGTCCTTTTGTGCTGTGAGTGAACAGAATGCAAGTGAAAAGTGAAATATTTGTAAAGAGTAAAGAAGAGAAAACTTAATAAATACATAAAGAAGGGAGATGGTGGCAAATTGTGTTGAATTTCAGCACAACTTGTTACATTGACCGAACGACTATGTTGCATCCAAGTGAAAATTTTAAATGCTTAATAGACTTGAAATGGTTGTAAGTTCTACAATTTGTGCTGAAGTAGTGTAAAAAGAGATAAAAGCAATAATTGAGTCAAATCTATATCTATACTCGTAACTACATATCTGCCTACCTGTGTGTGGCTATGAGAATGAAGGGCCACGAGACTTTTGATGTTCAGCTTAAGAATCTTAAAGTGAGCCATGTCAGTCTTAGACCATCTCTCAATGGCGCTTAACTGGATAGCAGTCAATTTATCAGACGGTCTGATAAAATGATAGGACGGGATTCAATTAAGAAGGGTGTAGAGGAAAAAAAAGACATGTATGTTGAATAAAGTGGAAGGTTGTATAAATTAAAAAAAAATTAAAAATTATTTTAGCTAGTCAACTGTGTAGTTCAAATATAGAAAGACATCAAGAAAACATCAAGAAGACCTCAAAGCATAGATCTACATATGTGTTGTTCATAGATGTCATGGCAAGACACCTACCACTCGTTGTAAGGACTTGAAAATTTAATGAGATCCAATACAGATATTTTTTAATAGTTTATTTGCTGTTTATTTGCACTAATTCTGCCAGAAAATTATTTGTACACAATTTATTTAATTTAACTTATTTAATAGTTATTTAAAAAAGTTATTTTTTTCTTTTGAAGTTTTGTATTTTTTTTATCCTCTTATTTTTTTATTTTTTGTTTAAATTTTTTAATCTAATAAAATAATAAATCTTATTCAAATTGAATAGATTTTTTCGCAAAATTTATATGGAATCACTTTTCATCATCGTCATTATTTGAGTTTGAAAAGGATTTTCATTAAAAAAATATTATTATTATTTATTTTTACATAATTATTTTTAATAGTTATTTTAGTTATTTTTTTTCTTTAGTATTTTGTTTATTTTATTAATTTTTTTAATTAATAATTATTAACATTTTTTAGTTTTTTCTTTGTTTTATTCATTTTCTTTAATTTTTTATTTTAGGAAAACAATAAATATTATACAAATTAAATCGGTTTTTTCGTAAAATTTGTTATGGAATCACTTTTAATTATCATCATTTTTTGATTGAGTCCGGAAAGGATTCAATAAAAAATTATTTTTATTATTTTTTATTTTTATTATTTTTTTTTACATAATTATTTTTAACTTTTTCTTTAGTATTTTGTTTAATTAATAATTATTAAAATTTTTTTGTGTTTTCTTTGCTTTTTTAATTTTCTTTAAATTTCGTGTATTTTTTTAATTTACACAAATAATAAATCTTATACAAATTAAATCGATTTTTTCTATGGGATCACTTTTCATTATCATTTGATTGATTCTGGATCTGATTCATTATTCATCGTCATTATTTGAGTTTGAAAAGGATTTTCATTAAAAATTTTCTTTTTCTTCTTACAACATTATTTTAATTTTATTTTTTAATTAATTTAATTAATTTAATTAATTAATTTAATTTAATTTAATTTAATTTAATTAATTTTAATTTTTTTTTATTTTTTTAATAATAAACTAATAATTCTTATTCACGTTAAATTTAATTAATTTTTTAATTTTTTCCGCAACATTTTCTATGGGACCACTTTTCATAATCATTTGATTGATTCTGGAAAGGATTTTCATTAAAAAATTAAACAGTCCACAGGTTAAAAAGCCCGAAACCCATCAAAAAACTATTTTTAAAACAAAATCACGTCCATAAAAACCAGAGATGACGCCTTATGAACTTGAAATTAGCAAAACGTAAAAAATAGCTCATGAAGAGAAGAGAAAGTAAAAAACTGTTGCATGTCAAATACAGGACAATAGCAAACAACAACAACAAACAAGCATACAACAAAAATAGTAACAAATAAACTGAATGAAATTAAGAAAACTTTTTCCTTTTTATTACTTTTACTTCCTGCTGATGATTGTGTTTTGCTGCTGCTGCTGACTGCTGATCGTTACTGATTTATTTGAGCTACATACGTTCAATCAGACGCCGGCTGTGTGCATATCCTGATGCCTTGTTAGCTTGCATATCCTTATGCGACACAGGCATGCTTGTGTGTGTGTGTGTGTGTGAGTGGATGCGTGGTATTTATTCATTTGACATGCCGAACGGGCGGCTGCTGCACTTGGCGGATGTTTACAATTTGTTATACAACTTTTTTGTTGTTGTTGTTGTTTTCTGTTGTTTATATGCAGACATTCGCTGTCACACTTTGCCGCCGCCAAGGCACGTAAATTCTCGCTCATTCTTGTGTTTCCCGTTTTTGTCGCTAGTTTCCTTCCTGCACGCGCAGCATACATTTGTATGTGTGTGTGTGTGAGCTTTGTATTTGTGCTCGCTAGCATCAGCGCCCGCTGCGTTCTTATTCGCAACTTTGCGTCAATTGCGACGCTTTGCTGTTCGCATTTACCTTTCGACGTCCTTTTGCTTGAGCGCTTAATCCCGCACGCTGCCGTGACATAAGTCGCCTCTAAGCTACTTTTTCAACTCGCCGTTGTGCTGTCTCGCTGCTCTTCTTCTCGCTCTTTTCTTAACCTCTCTTTGTTCCGTTGAGTACCGGCTGACTGTCTGCTTTTGTAACAACTGCCTGCTGTGACACGTTGCACACACACACACACACACACACACACGCACATTCTTTGCGAAAAGTTTATTATGTGTTGTGCCTGGCTGTTGTTAGCGCATTAAACCAACAACAATAAACGTAACAGCGAACCGTACAGCGCATAAAAGCAAGAAAAACAACAAGCACAACATCGACAACAACTTGTGCAACTTAAAAACATTTAAATTGTTTTGTTATTTGCAAAAAGGCAGGTGGAGCTCAACGCGCCGCGCCAAAGTTAAATGGTGAATATTTCCCCTAAACGGGTCGTTGCACATTTAAGAACAACAAGAATGCCGTTATATGGAAAAACTATTTCGTAATGATGGCAAAGTTGTGAAAATTTTAATACGCGTTGAGTGGAAAGTGCTCAGATGGTAGCGAATGATGAGATGATCGCCTGAAAGTATGCAGCGGAAATTTGATTTAGATAATGAAAATCGCATGTAAGCAAATGACTTATACAAGTTGTGACTGAGATAGGGTTGCCTATTTGTAGGGATTCCCGAGCGGAGTTTTTAATTGATCTCTTAACCCATTTTCCCACAAGAGAGAGCCGGGACCGCAAAATGGATGCCGGTAGCGTTGCTTACATGTAGGGGATTCCCCTATTTGCGGGTAGCATTGCTCAGAGCGGAGTTTCCACGAATTCTTAGCTGACTTCATTTGTCATTGGGCCTTTGAAGTCTAAGGAGAGACGCCTCCAAAATGGGTAAAGGTGCTGGAACTGATCTCTACTCAGACTTACTACGGACCTAAAGGTCATTAAGACTTGCAGACCTCCGTAAAAATTTCCAAGCGGAGATTTGTGCGTTCTGAAAAGTTGTTGAACCCATCCGTGACAGTGGAGTACCACCTACAGATGTCAAAGATTCCCTAAAATCAACTGTAATGGAATCATATTGCTGCATAGGTAATGCTGAGTTACCATATCTCTCTTGCACTCTTCAGGAGTGGCAGGAAAGAACGCAGCAGTCAAGAATGCGAAATACTTAATAGGTCGCCTTGTCCGCTACCGAGGTGAATAAATCTGTGTTTTCCCCCATATCCGCCTTGTATATGAACATTGACCTTGTCCTATCCATCCCATTTCCTGCGTGGCGCTGATGTCAACCGTACATTCCATGAGGACTAGAAGCCAGTTAGATAGAGACACCTTCTCTATAGACGAACTGGACATTCCAGGTACATATCCTCAAATTTTAATCCTTCAGTATTTTGCTGTGATCGTCAACATAGTGAGATCCTTCGGAGGCTTTGTAGCAGGACCCGTTTGCGGCAACAGCCGAACACTTTGGCCCTCACTTTCCTTGTACCGTCTCTGAGTTGAACTTCTGTTGGGTCTATTCCCATCAAATAGCGCCTCTCATCCAGTGATTTCTGCACAAGCCGTGGAGTTGAAGAAGCGTTTAAAATAATACAGCAGTTTCTGTGCCACTAGACAACTCTGAAGGAATATTGGTTTTGTATCCTGGGTTCAAGATTCCTGAGGGATTTGGCTAGCGCAGCGAAATTTTGAAGAGAGATTTTGAATCTGCTCTTCTTCTGCTATGAAAAGGTTGACTAAAACTGTTGATTAGCTCCAGAAGAAAGCAATGAGCCAGTTTTTGGCCTTTTCCATTGACCATTCATTTGATCATTTTCTACCTAACCTAAGCTAACTGAAAGTTCATTTGACGTTTTTGTAAAATTTAAAAATCCTTATACTTTTCATGCTTCAAAATTTATTACCTATATCCATTTAACTGATTCTTCTATTGTTACTGCAATTTACTTTAAGTTTACATAACTTTTGCATTAGTTTTTATTTAAACTGCTTCAACTTCTCTTGCTCAGAGATTTATGACGCAAAAATTTAATATCGTCAAAAATATTGTTGAACGAAACCAGAAAAAAACTTCCATACGATAAAGCAAACAGCCGCACAGTTTTTTAACCCAACAGGCAGACAGGAAGCAAGAAATTTGCGGTTACTTTCTTTTCCTTTTTACGCACGTTTCAATTTCATAAATTTTCAATGAAGAAAAAACAGCGTAAATGGCAAAAACTGAGAAAGAAAAATCTGTAACGGGAGAAAGGTGAAAAGTTGTGGGCCAAGGAGAACAAAGCAAAAAAAATTCACATGCTACACGAGGGACGAAGAGGAAGGAAAAGTATCAAAAGTATATTTTACCGAATGCTACAACAATAATAATAAGGACAAAAAAATTTATATGCGCTCACCTTTCGTGCAGCAGAAATATGAAACTCGCCAAATTAAGGCAATCAGGACAAGTTGTACGTACCTGCAAAGAACAAAGAACAGAGAGATGGATGGAAAATTAATTACAAATTTGCAATTTACTTATTTGTGTCATTTTTATGAACGATTAAAATATTGCAACAACAACAAAAAAGAATTTAAAAAAATTATGAGTCAAAAAGGGAAGAAGGTATGAAATGAATGAATAAATGAATGAAAGTTGCTGCTTTTCAAGGAATGTGTTTTCACAGAGTTTATGAATTGAAGTTTATGAATGAATTGTTATATAAAATATTAAAAATTTAGGAAATTTCGATCTATTTAAATATTAAAAAAAAATAGCTGTATTTTCCCTAATTCCTTTCTAGTTTTGTAAATCAAATATATAAAATATTAAAAAATTAAAAAATTAATAAATAAACAGAATCTTCAATTCATTTTAATATATGAACTTTGCCAGATTTATTTAATTAAAAAATCATTTTTTTTAATAATAAAAAGCAACTAAACTATTTAATAATAATATGTAAGATATTAAAAAGCAACAAAAACAATTTCCATTCATTTCAATATTTGCAAAACTTGCTGAGTTTTGAAAAAACTTGATAAAATTTTTTAAAATATATATAAAAAATAAGCAAAATATAACAAACAAAATAACTGTTTTCAATTCATTTAAATATTTGAAAAACTTGCAAAACTGCCAAAAAATATTTACAAACTTTGGTATATAAAATATCTAAAATATTAATAATTCATTTAAGTATTGGACAAAATTTGTTACATTTCTTAAAAAATAAAACATTAAAAGTTTGCTTAGTCAAATATTTAAAAATGTCTTAAAAAAATTACAAAATTTGCTTAATAAAAATTTTAATATGTTGCAAAGCAAAAAAAAAATTAATTTTAATATATAAAATGTTAAAAAGGAACAAAACTGGTTTCCAATTATTTGAATATTTACAACATTTTCTGCATACACATTTAAAAAACAGGTGAAATATGTGGATCACAATGGGCCTCATAGTAGGCCTCCGAGTGTGTCTCTTATAGAGGCAGCCACCATAACCTAACCTAACCTACAAAATTTTCTTAACTTCCCAAAAAACTTTATAAACTGAAGTAAAAAAAAGTTATCTGCTATCTATCAATCAATTCATTTGAATATTGAACAAATTTTGATACATTTCTTAGAAAAAACTAATAAAATGTGTTTAATAAATATTTACAAATATTGAAAACTAACAACAACAACAATTTGAATTAACTCAAATATTTTCAAAATTTTCTTTATATAACTTTATAAACATAAAAAAAATTATCAACAATAATTTTAATCAACCAATCAATTCATTCAAATATTTAACAAATTTTACAGTATTTCTTTGAAAAACCTTATAAAATGTGTTCAATAAATATTAATAAATGTTTAAAACTAACAACAACAATTCAACTCCTTTAAATATTTGCAAAGTTTTTAAAAAAAACTTTATATAATTCGTTTTAAACACCAATAGTTGCCAGTAATTGTTCTGGCTATCACCTAAAAGTATGCACATAAAGTTGCAGCTGCTGTCAGCACAATTATAACTGCAATCACACAACTTCAAATAACAATAACAACAATAAAGAGAATAAGAACTCTTGACACTTCAAGTGCTAATCACAGTCAACGTGTGCAGGAACCCAACGAAGGCAGTCACATTTCCGCGCCAAGTGCGTGCCAACAGCTGACAGATTGCAAAAGTGCAAACGACACTTTGAGAAGGGACGGTGGAATGAGTCGAGGGAGGGGGAAAAAGAGAGCTGAGGAGAATAAAAACTGCACTCTTAGACGTGGAACAGTAGCAAAGGGACTGCAATAAGCAGTTCTGCTGACTGTCACGTAGTGTGGCAACAGCTGCGGCAAAATGTTTTGCAATAAACAGAAACAACAACAAACAACAACAACAACGATATAATCAAAAGAAATCAAAACGAAAAATATCAGCAAAGTAACTTAAAACACTTGTCAAAAGTAGCTAAAGATGAGAAAAGCGAGTGGAATTTAAAAAATTCCAAACTCGAAACGCAACTAAATGGATATGGCTGAATCACACAAATACAAACACACACACACACAGATACAAAGGCACTTATACAGCAGCGCAAAGGATAAGCGGCACAAATGCAGTTACGGCGTCCCGCAGCCAACTTAACACAACTTGGCTAATACGAGAATGCGCGCTGGACAATTATGAACAATTGTCACCAGCGAGAAGGAGGGAAACAATAAAAAAGGTTGCAAGAGGGAGAAAGTAGAAGCTCAAGGGAGAAGAAAGAAGGATGAGAGAACAAAAGATGATAGTTGGGGAGAGGGGGGAAATGCGAAAAGTAGCTCGTAGCAACCGAGCGGACTTGGCAAAAGCGTAGTTGGCAAAAAGCTTGAAAACTCATTTCAACCGCAGCGTCAACAACAACAACAATAACACCAGCTGCCGTCCGAACAATGCGCTTTCGATTACAACTGCTCCGAGTGCAATAAAACAGCAAATTTTCTTCGTAGCAGCAAAATGGCACAAAAGCGCGCCGGATAAGTCGCTGCCATTGGTACACACACACACACACACACACATACAACGCGCGTGGAAATCACTTTTGCCGCTCGTAAGCGTGTAATTGGGATTTCTCGTGCTGTGCGGCGAATTATTTCCACAACATTCTATGGCACTGCTCGCTTTGGTGCTTTTCCTATTACTTTTCCGCTTATTTTATACCATTTCGATTTCTTTGCACATCTTTCCAAAAGCTTTTTTCTTTTAGCTGGGCCGCCCTGCACGTGTTTCACTCCTCCTTGAACTCTTAATCAATTTCAGTTGCTAAATTTCTCACGCTGCTCCTCTCGTCTTCCTTCCTTGCTTTTTTCTTTATTTGGTCTGCTGTCTACACTGGGACCAGTTGGTGTTGTGTGGCGGTTAGTTGAATACGAGCGAATCCTTTGCAGCGCTCGACCAGTGATGGTTGTCTATGTGATTGTTAATCCTTTTCCAGTGGTTGCTTTTGTACCCTACACCGAGACGGTTGAGATACTCACAACAGAAGGCATAGTAACGATTAAACAAGGGCAACACTTGATAAAGCGTTTTTGATTAGGAACGTCTGAACTTTGAATAAAAAAAAGTTGAAAGTGAGATTCGATTAAAACAGGAGGCATAGTAACGAAACAAGGAACGACAATTTTAATCTATGAACCAGTTTGACTCTGAGACTCTGAGCAGTTCAGCTTCTGTTTTGCTCAAACTAATCAGGAACGTAGACCCAAAACAGTATCAATGGCCTTCCTATACTTTTAGACAGTGGAATAGAAAGTGTATTTTTTTACCACAGATTTTTTAAACTCGAACTTAAAGTTTGCAGTCAAATGGTGCATAGCTGGTAGGCCATAAATATATCGTTCACGACCAATAAAAACACTTTCGTTATTTCCTCCCCTTTTCCTCTCTTCCCTAACGCCATATTCTACTTCACCAGTGCTGTTGCTGTTGCGCTGATTATTGTAAATATTGTTTAATTCTTTAGTGCACATTTGTTACTGTTGTTGTTGCATTTGCGGTGTCGGTCTGTTGCTGTCATAATCCTCTGAGTGCGTGTCTGTGCGGCGGCATTTGCCAGCATCTGGTTGGCGAGCAGACAAACGGGCAGACGGTAAGTGCAACTTGACAGTAATTGAAAGTTGGAAATTTATTTATGAATGAGCAAACTGCGCGCGCAATTCACTGAATGGATTAAGCGGGCGGATGGCAAACGCTCGGCTAATGGGTAATTGTTGGTAATGGAAAAGGACTACTACAGCATTTGTTCTGTGACTTCAGCAAAGCGCAACCGGTGCAGATTTAGTACAACAGCAAAAGTTTTCGCATAAAAGTGAACGCTGGTCATTGGGCAGCAAAAAGGGATGAGAAATTTTTCGCAATGATTTGCAAAATAAAACAAATGGAGTATTTGAAGATTGTGAAAATTGTGGGGGCGGAAATCTAAAAGAATTATTAGAGGACTAAACTATGTGTGAGAATTTGTTGTGATGAAATGGGCAGGACGTTCAATGAAAATAAGACTTGCACTTGAAGCAAATGGTTTCACATTATCTGAAGCCATTTGATTCAAGTGCAAGACTTATTTTCATTGAAACGACTCACTTGGATTTACAGAAAACTCAATCAATAGGTTTAAAACTTATGCTTTAAAACTTATAATTTAAATTTCATGTAATTCATTGTAATTTCATGTTTTTCTTTTCATTTGTTATATAATTTATTTCAATTTTTTAACAATTTAATTTTTCTTTTATATAATTTGATTTAAATTTATTAATTCAATTTTTTCTATTTTTTTCTAAAATTTAATTTTAATTTTTCTTAATGATTAAATTTTTCTATCAACTAACTTTAATTTATTAATTTAATTTTTTTCTGTAATTAAATTTTAATTGTTTTCAATAAACTAATTTTTTGTATGATTTAATTTCAATTTATTAATTCAATTTATTAATTTAATTTATTTTATTTTTTTATATAATTTAATTTTAATTTTTTTCAATAGTTTAATTTTCCTATAATTGAATCTTAATTTATTAGTTAAATTTTTGTTCAATTTCTTTCATATAATTTAATTTAATTTTTTACAATAATTTAATTTTTCGGCAATTTGATTTTAATTTATTAAGTTATATTTTTAATGTTTTATATAATGTAATTTTTATTTTGTATAGTTTAATTTTACGATAATTGAATTTTAATCTATAAATGTAATTTTTTCTATAATTTAATTTAAATTTTTTTATATTATAATTCAATGTTTATATAACTTAACTTTCATGTATTACTTTGATTTTTTTTATTTTTTCTATAACTTAAATAAACTTATTTTCAATAATGTGATTTTTCTATTAATGAATTTTGGTTTATTAATTTATTTTTGTTTTTTTTATATAAATTAATTTTATTTTTTTAATGAATTCTATAATTTAACTTTCATTCATATAAATTAACTTTTTTTAATTTTTTATATAATTTAACCTGTTTTTTTTAATTAATTGAATTTTAAGTTTTTAATTTAATTGCTTTTTAAATTGTGTATACAATTGAAATTTAATTTTGCTTGAATAATTTAAATTTTCTTTAATTTGATTTTAATTTAATAACTATTAGTAATTTAGTTTTTCCATAATTTAATTTTAATTTATTAATTTAGTTTTTTATTATTTCAGTTGAATTTTTTAGTTTATTAGTTTATTTTATTTTATAATTTTAGTTTATTAATTACATTAATTACATTTATTTCATTTTTCTTTATAATTTAAATGAATTTTTTTTCAATAGTTTAATTTTTCTATAGTTTGATTTTAATTAAATAATTTCAGTTTCTATATTTTTTTAGTTATATTTTTTAATACTTTCATTTCTTCATAATTGAATTTTAATTTATTAATTTCAAATTTTTTAGAAATGAATTTGAATTTTTTCAATAATTTAATTTTTTATATAATTTACTTTTAATAATTAAACCCATTTTCGGCCGCTACCAGAAATAGCCAATATTTTTTTAATTCCTTTTAAGGACTTACATTTAGGACCTTAATCAAGAATATTTTTGGATTTTTTTGTGTTTTTTTTTT
Source organism: Melieria picta (assembly GCA_964056695.1). Lineage (NCBI taxonomy): Eukaryota > Metazoa > Arthropoda > Insecta > Diptera > Ulidiidae > Melieria > Melieria picta. The sequence goes on along the minus strand of OZ057398.1, from coordinate 83,965,014 downwards.
TAATTTTTTTTTATAAATTAATAAAAATTGAATTTAAAATAACAACAAATATATATGTATATAGTTTTAGTCCAATAATAACACAGGGCAACAAATTTCGACTTTGTGTCTGCTTTTCTGGGTTTGACATCAGTGCTAGGGTAATTAGGGACCGCTGATTTCGAATCCGCAAACCGTTTTCAAAACTTAGTTTCCGTTTTCGCAAAAAAATGGGCGTGTCACTTTTTTTTTGAGGCACCTAATTTTTTAAGGAAATTACCCACATTTTGATGAAAATGACTATGGTACATTTTTGCTATTATTTCGATGCGAATGTGTATTTCGCCAAATAATTTGGCTGTCTTGTGTTGCTTGATGTTTCCGCTTTCGTGTTATACCTTACTCGATAGTTGATTTACGTAAAATGTGCATGTTTTTTAACATCTAAGAAAACGCCTTGAAATTCCATATTTTCCGACTTTGAGGTCCAATTACCGTGGAATTTTAAAACTCATAAAAATAAATTACATTGGAAAAGAAGCCGTGACGTGTTGTAAATGCCACAAAGTGAAAATCATGTCAACCGGTTGGTTGGTTTAGAAATTACAATCCCAAACGTGAAAAAAGTCAGGGAAAATTTGAAAACGAAGTTTTGAAAACGGTTTGCGGATTCGAAATCAGCGGTCCCTAATTACCCTAGAACTGATGTCAAACCCAGAAAAGCCATTTTGCTGTTGATCAGTGTAATCAAGCATGAAAACAAACAATTGTTGGCTTACATATGTACATACATGACGACTTCTGTCCAATGGTCGATTTTTCGACCACTGAAAAGTACGCGGTGCTGAGAGGTAAAAATATTTTCATAATCTTATGGATATCAATTGATTGTGGTAATTTGGTCTTTAGGCTTCGTAAATAATCAATAATAAATCAATAATTTGAAAAGGTTATATATTTTTCAGAATATTCAAAATATGATTAAAAAATGCTTTTTTTCGTGCCAACATCTCTAAATTTATCTTTTTTAAAAAAAATTATTATTTCGGGGGGTTACCAAAAGACCAAAGCTATTTTATGCATCAAAAGTTCAAAGATATAATGTCTTAGTGCAGAGCTACTCTCCTTCAAAGTGGCTGGTCGAAAAATCGACCAGCGGCCGAAAATGGGTTAATAATTTAATTTATTTTTTTCTATATTTTAGTTTTAATTGTTTTAAGGAATTTAATTTTTTATAATTAAATTTTAATGTTTTATTAAAGCTTTTGTTTATTTTTTATATAACTTAATTTAATTTTTCAATAATTTCTATAAATAATTTTTCTTATACAATTTTTTTTTTAATTTTTCATATAATTCAACCAATTTTTTTATTGATTTAATTTTTTATATTTGATTTTAATTTATGAATTAATTTTTTTTATTTTTTATATAATTTGATTTTAAGATTTTTTCAATAGTTTTGTTTTCCTATAATTTTATTTTGTTTTATTAATTTATTTTTCGTTTAACTTTTTATATTAATTTAAATTTTTCAATAATTTAATTTTTGTATAATTTTGATTAAATTGTATGCTAATAATTTTAAGATTTAAACATTGCCCAACTTTCAATTACTCCACAAACACTTCAGTGAAAAGCAATAAATCTTTGCATATTACTTCTAAGTTTACCTTACTTGTAAATTCCCACAAATTCTTCATATCTTCTGCTTAAATTTCAAACTCAAAAAATGTGTATTAAATTTTTTTTGGCAATTTTAATAACACACAACATTTTTGTATGTAAAGCAAGCACACTACTCCTCGCCGTACGTCGCTGTCAGCCAAATCTTGTTCAGCGCACAACTCAACTTTGGTGAACCCGCCCGAGGGACAACAAGCAAGCAGCCATTCAACCAGCCGCACAGCCAGTCAGCCAGTCGAGCAAACAACTGAATTGAAGTAAGCAGCGCATTCAAGTTAAATGAGAAAAGTGACGTGCCCACTGCTGCTGCCACCACCAACGACGACGATGACCGCAATGTCAGCACAAAACTGAGAAATTGTAATTCGCGCACAGCGACCACCAAACGCAAACCGAATCAAAGCAAAGCAACAGCCTGACAAGCTGACGGATATCCTTGCTGCCTGGTTACTGCCAGAAACATTAATGAATTCGTTCTAGTCGTTGTTGTTGTTGTTGACGTCGACGCGTCGGTGTCGTGGTTGTGGTCGCGACCGCTGACTGCTTAGCCCAGCAAAGCAAACTAATCAGCTGCACATTTAGCTGCTGTCAAGAGTTGCTAGCTGCAAGCTGCACCTGCGCGTGCACCACAGCAACAACACAATAAACCACAACAAGGAGGCAACAACAAAAACAATAACATTGGACACAAGGCAGCCCAAAGTCTAAAGAATTGCTGGGCAGTGGGACCAGAAACTCCTGGTGGCACCATTTGCCGACGCAAAGCAGTGCAACAAAGCAAAATAACAACAAAATCCATAACAACAACAAAGCAAAGCAATAATACAAACGCGCAGACAGCAGCCAGCGGTCAGGTGCGCCAACCTCGCCGTTGTTTTCATACAAAACTTTTGAGGTTTATGCCGCAGGCGCTGAGCTTCCACGCGCCCGCATTGCTTTCTTGTGTTTTACTTTGTTCCCTTCTTCGGTTCGACTGTGTGGCTATTGGCTGATTAGGTTAGCGTGCAACAAAAAAATCAACGCCCAAACAACACAAAGCAAATTCCAAAGGACGCAATGCAACGGAGAGCGACCGAGTTGGGTTGGAATGGCGTAGCAGTTGCGGCATGCAGCATGCGGCACGCTGAAACAATGGCAACGAAATGACGATTTTCCAGTACCGTGCTGTTACTTTGTGTGCCCTACGCTTTCTCTCCCCTATCACTTTGCTTAGCCTCTATGCAACCATAAAGCGCGTCATGCCGGCAGCATTGCGTGTTGCATGCCTCGTTCAACTTCGACGAAATTGCAGTGGGAATTTTTTCATTACTATGCGTTGCCCGGAAGGTGTTGATTGCTTATGCAAAAGATGCCAACACGTGGTACGAAGAACAAAAACCCAAGCTGCGCAAAAAAATTATAAGCATAGTTTTAGGTGCTGCGACTAGCGGGCAGCGTATCGGCAGCAATAGCAGCCACTGTGAGGTTGCAAAGTGTAGAATTTGCAGCCGGAATGCTGTTGGCGAGTGTTGGAATTTCAGCGGTGAATGTTAACAAAGTGGGATCAGGCGAATGGTGCAGCAACGGCATAAATTAACGCAACTTTAATAATGCAAGTGTGCAATAGCGCCTAAAACCGTTGCATAGTTTTAGGTGCAGTAAAATTGTAGAGGGGTAAGGAAAGAAAGAAAATCTTAATTAAAATGTATAGAAAATAGTTTTAGGAAGTATAAGTAAAATTTCGGGGTAGCATTTACGCGAAATTTATGATAATTGCCAGCTGTGTTGCATACATTTAGAAAACTTAATAAAGAGTTTGCGTTTAAGTTTTTGAAGTATTGGTTTTTATTGAATTGTATATGGAATAATTTTTCGAATGTTTTGTTATAAATTTGTATAAAAATTTAAGGGAATTGTTTGAAAATCGCAAGCAGTTTAGAAAATTGTTAGAAGTTGTAATATTTTGGGCGCGTAGCAAACTTTTAGGAAACTTGATTAAGTTTCTGCGTTAGTTTTTATATTTTAGTTGGTTTTATTGAGTTATGAATGAAATAATAATGGGATATTTCGTTAGAAATGTTTATAGCAATTTTCGGGAAATTTTTAAAAATTAAAATCAGTTTAGAAAATTGTTAGAAATCAATTATTTTAAATGCATAGCATACTTTTAGGAACCTTACTGGAATAATTTTGGGTAATTTGGTTAGAAATTTACACAAAACATTGTTAGGAAAATTTTAAAATCAAAATGAACTTGGAAAATTTTTAAGAGTTGCAATATTTTGAGTGCGTAGCATACTTTTAGGAATAATAATTAAGTTTCTGAGTTAATTTCTACGTTATATTTTTTTATTGAGTTGTATATGAAATAATTTTGGAATGTTTTGTTAGAAATGTTCATAAGAATTTATAGGAAATTCTAAAAAACTAAAATCAACTTAGAAAATCGTTAGGAACTGTAATATTTTGAATGCATAGCATACTTTTAGGAACTTTAATGGAGTTTCTACGTTAGTTTCTACGTTGTGTTTGATTTAATTGAGTTAAAATTTTCATTGAATTTATTGGGTTGTGTGTGAAATAGTTTTGGTATATGTTACTTTGTTAGAAATCTACATACAAAAAATTTGGAAAAAAATATTCTGAGTGCGTAGCATACTTTTCGGAATCTTAATTAAGTTTCTGCGTTAGTTTCTACGTTGTTTCATTTCATAAGAATTTTCGGGAAATTTTTACAAATCAAAATCAGTTTATAAAATTGTTAGGAATTAAACTATTTTTAGTGGGTTGTATACTTTTAGGAATTTATATTTGTAGGAAACTAAATTAGTTTTTGCATTAAATTCTATTTGTTGTATTTGTTTTTATTGAGTTGTATTTGGAATAATTTTGAACTGTTTTGTTAAAACTTTTTAAAAGAATTATTAGGATTTTTGGATTTTGGAATTTTTGGAAATTTAAATTGGGCTAGAAAATTGTGCGTAGCACAGTTTTAGGAAACTTCATTAAGTCTCTGCCTTACAAATTGTTGAAAATCAGAACTGGATTCTAAAATTTTTAGGAATTAAAATAGTTTAGTGTAAATGTTTACTTCAGCAAAAGAAATCTGTCTTAGATTTACTTTCCTTCTATCATTCTTACTCTCAAAAGTATGCAATAATATATTGAATTGCATCATGTCCGCTGTACACCGAACATAAACAACGCCTTGAACTATGCAAAGTGATCATTTGAAGCATTAAAACAGAGCAAAATTCAAGGTTTAGCAATTCTGATGTCACACTTATTCAATCAGAAAAACAAACAAGCACCAAATCTGAATAACAAGGACAGGGAAAAGATGAAAAGTAGCCAGCTTAGCGGCGCAGTAGAAGCAAAAAGCAGCTCAACAAAGCTTGTTGTATCATTTCGGTTTCAGTGCGACACATTTGTCGTTTTACAATTTTCACATTTCATTTGGCACTTACAAAGTTTGCATTAATACGCGCCCACATCCCGCGGCTGTAATGAAACGACACCATTATGGTGCTTAAAGCGGATTATGCGCCTAAAAGCTTTGCCATTTGCGCGCACACTAACACATACAAACACACACACACACCCACGCCCACGCAGGTAGCTCGAAGTAGTGAATGAAGACGCGCTCACGCTTTGATGCACAAATGTTGCTTGCCAAATCCATAGCAGCACTTTGAACGAAATTGAAAATCTCTAAGGTGAAATTTTTTTCATCAGTTTCTACTATTTGCCAGCAGGTGACGGAAGAAATCTTGCTGAAGAAATACCTTTTTTTAGAGGAAAGAAAATAAACAAAAAAGCAAAAAGTTTCATGGGCCTATTTTAGATCGCACTCAGCTGCAATTTTGAAGGTCAGACACAGACAAAGACACAAACACACACGCACACATATATATACTCGTCCTTTATCATTGTTGCACCTGACACATTCTTTCTTCACTAGTTTTATTATTTTATATACGCCCGCTGGTTCTAAGTACTCTCTGTCTCTCCCAACTTTATTCTTCTTATTTATGCTACACTAATACAACAACAACAATAATACTACAATCCACTAGCAGCACAGCTGCCACCGAGCAGTCAGTGAGTCGCGCAAATCTCTCGTCGGTTTTAGTATTTGATTAGATATTTGACATTTCCCACACACACACACACATACAAAACACCCACACACAATCACAAGCACACTTATAAACACTTGTGCGTGTGTGTGTGTTTTGATTTCAGTTTAAGGCTGCTGCGGATTTGGTATCAAATCCTTTATTTCACACATCAAACATTTCGCATGCGGATTTGGAGTTTTTACTAACATTTTTGTTGCTCTTATTTGCAATTTACGCCACACGACTCTACTACGAGTACTTGCTCTGGCTGGGCTCGACTGGCTGTTGACTTCAATATCTGAACTTAAATCGCACACATTTTTCGACAGCATTGAGCAATTCGATGTGTGTGTGTGTGTGTGTGTGTGTGTGTTTGTGGATATATTTGCGCTTGCAAATGTATCAACATACACCAGCAGCGTCTTGTTTACTCTGCAACTGTGCAGATTTTCATATTTTGCCACTTGCTGTGCACAAATAAAATGCGATTATCCTTGGCAGCCAGTGTGTTGGTGTGCTTGTATTTGTGTGAGTGTGTGTGTGTGTGTGTGTGACCAGACTAAATAAACTGCAACATTATTTTAATAGCAGTTCAATGTGTAAATATTTGCGTTTTTCTTGCTACTCTTTATTGCTTTTAACTTAAATAACAACAACAACAAAACGCTCAATAATATTTTCAATTAATATTTAACTTTTGAGCGCTTTCTGATTTCAAATATTGAAAGTTTAAAATCAACAAGAAATAGTAATTTTTTAAGGTTAACTTAAGTTAGTTCTTGATGAATGAAAAATGAAGACACGGCTTTGCAACTGTGCACAATTTTCCAGACTTATGCAAACAAAAAATAGATTATGTAAGTATTTTTTTACTTTCCGATGGTAAAAATGGATTGGATGGATTGACAAAAATGAAAAAACCAAAAATTACTTACAACTACAGCTGACACTGAAATTTAAGGAGTTGAAAGCAAGCAAAAATGTGCCACGAATTCATATAAAAATGCAGACAATTTGCAGCAAGATAAACCAACAATGCAACAAAAAACACAACGCAACAGTAGCGCTTTGCTGATTAGGAGACAAACATGGTGAATTCTCCAAAGACGCACAAGTTAAAAGATTTGCTGCAGACACAAAGCGCTTAACTCAAAAACAAAACCAAAAAAAACCAAAGCAGATATTACTTGAACTTTAGTTTTCAAAAATTACACACAACTTTTTTGTATGTGCGCCACACACTGTTGCTGTGTGCAGTGTAGTTTTTACTACATTAAAAATAAAAATAAAATTTTATAAAAATAAAAAATGAGCTTCAGTTATACATTTGATATTTTGGTGCTGTTCTACGTTGCATACTTTTCGGCGTGAACAGTGGAACTTTTCCATTTTAGTTAGCATTTTTTTGAAGATTTATGCCAACGTTTGTTGGCGGCGAGCTCGAGTAACGCAAACGCGTAGTAATTCAGCAGCGGCAGCAGCACGCCTTGGGAGGAGACACGTGACAGGTGCAGGCGAAAAGCACAGACAAAAAACGCATACATGGAGCCAGAGTAAAATGCAACCAAAGGAAAATAGAACGAACGCATTAACTTTGCGCGAGCGAGCAGGTGCATTGGCGTCAGCGTGTGTTGCACGGCTGCATGTGCATGTGCTGCATTTGTATGCAATATGGCGCAAGTGTGAAGGTAAGAAAATATTATGACAAGAAATTTCAAGTTATGAAGCGGAATTCGTGCGCGAAAATTCGTTGTAATAAAATTAAAGATAAAGTGAAAAGTAGGGCAATACTAAAATTTTTTGAAAATATCAAATCAAATGGATGAAACATTAACACAAAATAAAAATGAATAATTAGAAAAAATAAATTAAATTAATAAAATAAAATTACATAAAATAAAATAAAATAAAATAAAATAAAATAAAATAAAATAAAATAAAATAAAATAAAATAAAATAAAATAAAATAAAATAAAATAAAATAAAGTAAAATAAATAAAATAAAATAAAATAAAATAAAATAAAATAAAATAAAATAAAATAAAATAAAATAAAATAAAATAAAATAATATAAAATAAAATAAAATAAAATAAAATAAAATAAAATAAAATAAAATAAAATAAAATAAAATAAAATAAAATAAAATAAAATAAAATAAAATAAAATGAAATAAAATAAAATAAAATAAAATAATAAAATAAAATATATATAAAATAAAAACAAATTTTTTTTCACAACTTTATGAGTTCAACTCATTCTCACATATCTAACATAAATTCTTGAAGTCAAAATTCACTTCATATAAGTTCACTGTCACGTTTCAGTGACCGTTAAATGCAAAAATTAGTTTTTTATGAAATATGTTTGTTGTTGTATCTTTGCGATTTTTCGCTACAAACTTTTCTACGAACTTTTTATTTGTTTTCAGCTGAGTTTCGATTTTGTTTGCTACAACTTTGGGTGCCTTCATGTACAATGCAATGCAAAGCAATCTGCATTTTCAACTCACAACGTTCCTTCCCCCTCACTCAACCTATTAGCCTCAGTGCCCTTTACTGTTCGACAAAACAATCAAAAATCACTCACGTACCGCTCAAACAGCCACAACCACCAACACAATCCCTTTCACACACCCATATCGTAGACGTGCAATGTGTGATTGCGGCGAAATTGCACAATGCACGCGCACAACGGCGCCAAGTTGTACACGTGATTCGCTGCGAGTGGCTTATTATCCTTTTGCCAAAAAAATAAAACTAAAATAGGATTCAAATGAATGCCACAAAACGAAGCGCAAAAATTGCCAAAAGTGAAAGAAACGCCGACAAGAGCCGAAGCCAAAAAGGCAAAATGCACACTCACACACACAATTGCATTGTGCGGCATTGTTCGTGCGTGAGTGAACGCACACACTCAAACGCATTTTTGGAAACCAAAAAAAAATTTTAAAAAGTACCAACAATAGCCAACGGAAGCAGCTGTTTCCGCGCGCCAACGTATCCTTACAGCATAGCGCCGCACCTTCGAGTGTGCTGAAAAAATGCACCCAGAGGCTGAAGTGTTCAACTCTTTTTTTTCTTTTTTATTTGCAGTAGAAGTGTGCTGAATTGGATTTCAGCAGCGCTGAATTTAATTAAATCGAGCGGAATAGCGCTGAATGTCAATGAATATAAATAAAGGCGATTCAATTGGAATGAAAAATGTTTAAACTTTTCAATTTGGGCAAAATAAGGCAATTTAACGTGTAGTGGGAACAGAAAATCTGAACGACACAAAATCATACGCTTCCGACTTGAGAGGCCACTTACATAATTTATTCTTCCACTTTACCCCCTAATAAATTATAATTTAAATGACCCATAGAGCGTCCTTTGCTAGGATCTGAAGACAGCAAATATGCCAAATTGAATGGAAAAGAACGAGTTTGTTGAATGGATTGAAATTAAACTAAAATTAAAAAAGTTTTTCTTGGACTTTTAGGCCAGCTGCGTCCGAAGGAGGCTACTTGTTTCTACTTAATTCTTATACAACACTTAAATGGTTTCAAGCTCAACTAAAAGTGTTAGGAAACGTTTAAAATGAGTTAAATTGCAGTATGAGGCATGAAATTTGGATAGAAGTTGCTTAACAAATGAGCTGAAGATGAGCTGAATACTGTTAACACTTATATAAGCCAGCGGAATAGCGCTGAATGCTGCAAAGATGAACTAAATTGAGCTGCAAGCAGTTTAAGTCAGACTGAATCTAAACGGAAGACAGTTTAGACAGCAATATCCCAGCTGAATAGCTGCAAAGTTGAACTTAATCGAACTGAAGTAAAAATATCAGATTATTATGCAGAACCAATCCAAAATTTATATCAAACAAGACCTAAAGATTACATAAATTCATAAAAACACAAATTTAGTGAAAGCTGAATACAGTTTAAACTGCAATAAGCCAGCTGAATAGCGCTGAATGTTACAAATAACTACTAAATATACTTATAAAATTGTCAGACTGAGACCACAGTTCAATTAATGAAATAAAAACAAATCTAAAGTCACTCTGACCCAGCTGAATATCAAAGAATGTAATGAAATCAAGCTTAATTGAGCTTTGACCAGCTGAATATAGCAAAAGTCTAAAACTGGTCGCACACTGAGGTTAAATTTAAAATAAGGTTAAGAGCTGAATGCAGTTTAGACTGAAATAAGCCAGCTGAATAGCGCTGAATGATACAAAGTAGTACTAAAAAGTCCTCTAGGTAGCTATATAAAGTAGTCAGTTTAAGACTGCTGCTTAAATAAAGATATTAATAAAAATATAGAGTTAGAATTTCTGAGTTTAATAAAATGAACATCAAAAAGTGTTGAGCTTTAAGCAACTGAATGTAGAACAAGTCCAACTGAAATAACAGTTAAAAATTTGTATAAATACCTTTATTTAGTGGGAGCTGAATGCAGTTTTGACATTAAAAACTATCTCAATAGCGCTGAATACTAAAAGAGCGGCACTAAAACAGCTCAAGCTTATAAAGTCAGATGGTCAGACTGTTATGGAAGCTTCAATTAATAAATTTATATAAAACTTAAGCTAGAATGACTTAGCTGAATTGCATAGAATTTTGCAAAATCAAACTAAGTTAAGCAGCTGTGTTAGGTAGAGGCTGATGTTTGAATACATTCATAAATATTTAAATTGAATGTCAACTTAAGGGGGTCTTCCGCAGTGACGGCTTCAAAAATTCGAAATTTTTTTTATTACATTTTCATAATCTCAACGTATTTACAATTCAAACTGTGAAAGTATTTTTCCAATATCTCAAAAATTCCGAAAGTTATGGGATGTCAAAGTCGGCGCGCCGACCGCAAAATTATCTTAACCCAAAACTTAAATCCTCTTTTTCTCGAAACCATGTTTTTCAAACTGGTAGACATAATATCTCAAGTTCTACTAAGCCGATTTGCTTCAAATTTTAACTGAATATTCTACATACATGTCGCTATCGTACTGTCTAAAATTGTGTCTATACAATAAGTAGTTTTTTCTTAATCCAACATTTACTTTGAAAAAAAAACCCTCAAATCACATTTTTTTTTTAAATTTGCATAACTTTTCTAAATTTCAATATTTTTACTTTTCCGTAGTTCACACGATAGCTGACGTTACACAGATTCTAAAAAAATTTTTGTTTTTTGTTTTAGACTTCCGAGACAGCTGCAATCAGGTCTACCGTTTTCCTCTGCGCTGGAAACGACTTAGTTTCAACTCGCTCTGGAAGCCGTAATTTTTGTGTATGGCAACAGTAAAAATTATTTTGTATACATGAAATATGTATAAATATATGGCAGAAAACCAAAATTGAATATCTTTTATATTTTCTGAGAAAAAAATTCTTGAAAATCTACCAGAAAAAGGCGCGTCACTACGGAAGACCCCCTTAATACAGTTTAGACGGTACTAAGCCAGCTGAATAGCGCTGAATGCTACAAAGCGACGGTAAAAAATGTCAAAGCAGCAATTTTAGGTACCCGACCTGATCCTACAGCTTCAGTTAATAACTTAATATAAAATTTAAGTAAGAATTATTCAGCTGAATATCACAGAATTTTAAAAAGTTGAACTAAGTTAAGCTTTAAGTGTTTGAAAATCTGAAAGTATTCTCAAGTAAATACTAAATTTAACATAAATTGACATATTCCTAACCTAAATTACAACTTTGTAAAGTTTAGACGGTAATAAGCCAGCTGAATAGCGCTGAATACTACAAAGTAGCACTGAAAAGTGCTAACAAAGCAATTTTAGGTTAACAGACTGATACTGCAGCACAAATTAATACATCTGTATTAAATTTAAGTAAAAATTATTCAGCTGAATATCATAGAATTTTACAAAATTAAACTAAGTTTAGTTTTAAGTGTTTGAATATAGTGAAAATCTGGAATTGATTTCAAGTAAATACTAAATTTAATATAAATTGACAAATACCCATCCTTATTTAGAACTGAATCCAGTTTATATGGTAATAGTCCAGCTGAATAGCGCTGAATATTAAAAAGTGGCACTAAAAAGTGTCAAAGTAGCAATTTTAAGTCGGGGGACTGATACTGTAGCTTCAAATTATAAATTCATTTAAAATTTAAGCAGGAATTATTCAGCTGAATAGCACAGAATTTTATAAAATTAAACGAAGTTAAGCAAATGCAGTAAAAAATTACGTTTTAGGTGGAGACTAAAGTCACAATAAAGCTATAAAAATTTAAATTTAATCACAACCGAATACAATTTGGGCTGTAATAAGCCAGCTGGATAGTGCTGAATACTTGGAAGTCGCACTAAACTGAACTCAAAGTAATAATATCAGAATTAAGCTGAGTACAGTGCAGACTGATGAACAATGATGAGCAAGTTGAAAGCCTGAAAATTGTATCAAAGAAGAAAATAACTCAAAGAGATAAACGTTGGCTGGCTGAAGCTGAAAGCACCGGTTGGAATGTAGCTGAATGTAGCTAAATACTACCAATATGCGGCTGAATATAGCTGAATATTAGTGAAGCTTAGAATAATGTGGCTGAATGTAGCTGAATTTAAGTGAAGGTAACTATATGTGGCTGAATGTAGCTCAGTTTAAGTGAAGCTAACTATATGTGGCTGCATGTACCTGAATATAAATTAAACTAATAATATATGCGGCTTAATGTAGCTAAATATGAGTGAACCTAAGAATATATGTGGCTGAATGTAGCTGAATATAAACGCAGCGAACTATGCGTCTGAATGTAGTCGAATATAAGTGCAGCCATCAATATGAGGCTGAATGAAGCTGAATATAAGCGAAGCTAAGAATATATGTGGCTGAATGTAGCTGAATTTAAGTGAAGGTAACAATATGTTGCTGAATATGTTAGTATCGGTGTTTATCGAAATATAGCTGAATATGTCTATATGCTAAAAAATGTAATATGTATATCTTTATATAAGCAACATTTAGTTAAAATCAGCTGCAGAAAAAATAATGAACTAAGTGGACGACTGTCTGCGAAATCCGCTTAAAGTAATAGAAATGTTCTCCAACTGGAAAATTAAAGAAGACTGACAGTAGTTGAGTGCATTTGAAACCCAGTGAAAGCCGCTAACCACACAAATGAGACAATTTCACGGTGTGTACAATGAAATTTGTCCCCAAGGAGCTGAAACTGTCGGCTGCCATTATAAAACTAAATGGCCAGCAACGCGCTGACGGCCTCCGCAACGCCACACACAAGCGACTGCAAGATTAAATGCAAAAATGGCGCACAAAACCCGACAAGGATGCGGCTGAATTGTTAGAATGAGTGAACATTGCAGCCGAAAACTATGAATATGAATTTTTGCTAAAGACCAAAAACAGCAACAACAAACACCAAGCTGCACCAAACGCAAACCCAACTTGAAATTATGCGCTACTCAGTTGTTGTTGTTGTTGTGCCGTTTTGTTGCTGATTGCGGTCAAGTACTGGTTACACTTTTTGTTGTACGTACTTTTTGTTGTTGCTATGAAAATTTGCCTAATTGTTGTGCAATTAGTGGTGCAGACGACGACGACGACGACGATGACGACGCCGCAAAAGACGAAATTATTCAGCGCCATTGTGGCAAATGAAACTTTTAGACGTGCAATAAAAACGCGAAATTGGCAACTAGGTGGCTGCGCCGAAATTGAGTGTTGCCACCTAAAAGTAAATTGCATAGGCGTTAAGTGGCAAGCATTGGGCGCTTTAAGAACGACAAAGTTTGGTGCATAAAGAAAAAAAATTTCCAAGTTCTGTTGAAAAAACGCTGCACGGAAAAAGCGTCACATTCCTTAATTGACAACAACAAAACAGACAGTCATTCTCTATTGCTACCAAATAGCGACAGAAAATTGATTGCCTTTTCACAGTTGCCGCTTATCGTCGACTGCTTTGTGGTTTTCCTTAACTCTCGTCCTGTCGCGTCCTGTTCTGTCCTGCCGTGGATACGTTAATAGCACTAGTCGACCTACTAACATAATGAAACGTTTTCATCATTTGCTGCCGCTACAAATTCATTTTGCCATCTCTCGCCTCGACTGACGAGGCTGCCAGCCGTTGGCACAGAAATTCGTTTCAATGCGTTTTTGTGGTTTCATTCGCTGTCAAAGGGCCCCAAAGGCGATGATGGCTGGTGCTACATACTGGCTGCGTATTCACAGCAGCAACAACAACAACAATAACAAAAACGACCACAATGGGTACCAACACACCTGCCAACACTGTAGCCAGAGATTGCTGTCACAGTTGTGTTGACATTCTTGCATTTTCAGTTCACAACAAAGGCTCAAAGTCTCACCCAAGTCTATAAAGTCCCATGCACACAGACACACATCCACACTGTCCCATCACACACACTCACACATGAATGCGTACATTTTGCGCATCGCTTCGTGTGGTTTGCGGCGTACGAGAATTCACTTGTGTCAAGCTGTGAATGTTTGTGTGGGTGAGTGTTTGTGTGGGTGTGTGTGAATGTCGGCATGAAAAATGTCCGCACTATTTTTGCGGTCATGCAAAGACAGTAGACAACACAGCAATCGATCGCTGGGCGATTATTCAGCATGTTTACTAATTGTTGTGCGGCTCTGCTGTTCGAACCGCAAACCGTTGGCTGTCCTACAAACCATGAGAAAGCTTAGAGTTGACTTAATTTAGTTTTTGGTGGGCGTTTTGGGTTTCTCGAAGGAAACGAGCGAATATTGCAAGGAAAGTTTTTTGTAATTAAAAAAAAAAAAATCAAATATAACACTTGAGACTTTTATGTTTAAGCAACTTTAAGTAAATTGTATTTCCATGTACAATTTTTGGCAGTTAAGACTTTTACGTCACAGCAACTTCAAAAAAATTGCGTTTCCATGTAACAATTTTTTGCATTTAAATTTGTAAAGCTATTTTTATTTATTTTATTTCTATTTATTTATTTTTTTCTACTACTTCTTACAATTTTCTGCATTTTATTTATGGAAACTTTTGCCTTTCACTTTTCACTCATTTAATTTTAGCCACCCAAAAGTTGGCTTTGCCGCAGCATACAACATTGGCAATTCCCAGGAAGTGCAATACTGACATTTAACGTCATTTAAACCGTCTGAAAAAATCACTGATTCGTAGTCTTTTGCTGCAATTGTGTCAATTTAAATTTATTTTGTGCCATTGTTGATCAAGAAAATCCAAGTGTTGGCATGTTACAAAATAAAATTTCAACTTTTATTTGACTATTTTTGGTCACCCAATGTGATACCCTGACACACTACACACCCAGTAGGATTTTGTGCGCATTATGCTGGCGGTATTCACGATCTCTGAGAAGCTATTGTGGTAAAGAAACAAATTTACTATGAAACAAAATCAACATAGAGCTTATAAGCAGTAAGCTAAACTATACGCTGCACAGTGATTCGTTCCATAGACCAAGTTAAACAAATTTATAGTCTCAGAATTTAACGATTTCGATGTCATTTGAAAGGAAAAACTCCAACTAAGAAAACCCCAAAAACTCTTTGCAAAAAATTAATTAGTGTCTGTGCAACAACGGCTCAAAGTTGAAACTTTTTTCACAAAAAAATTTAAACACATATTTTCTGTTTTTTAGTCTATTGAGTAAAAGAAATTGTACATGGTTACCAAGAAGTTGCTAAAACTTTTAATATAGATTAAGAAATGATGTGGCCATTTTCGTTTCAATGTTTTCTCAAAATTTGCTTCACTTTTAATTAAAAATATTTTTCAAAATTAAAAATCTGAAAATTAGCAAAACTTAGAGGAAAATATCTAAAAAGTATGTGAAAGCATGTTCCTGGATTTTTTTTTATGTTAAGAAGCATTCTTTCTTTGTCGGATAATGTAATTATATCCTCCGATATCTTCCGATCTCAGAAAATAATTCAATTGGAAAAGTGGTCTAAATACGTATTTTTCGACAAAATTTATTTTATTTATCCCTAAAAGTATGCAGTCAGCATGAAAAATGAAAAAATCTGCACAAATGCAAAACATACATCTATTACTATTGTTTTTATTGCAAAACCAAAGGGTCCTAAGGCAATTTCTGTTACTCTTTGCAATTATCAATGTTGACGTTACCGATTAAATGTAAAATCTGTTGCCTAGATTGGTGCTATAGCTCTCCAAAAATGACGAAATTTGCAAATTTAAGTCTCAGGCATTGCCAAACTACAAAAGTTTAAGAAAACCAAAATGGAGATTTCAATTCAGCAGACCATGATTAACTAGTATACCAACCGATAGTTAATGTTGCTTCTGTCGACATACGAACCCACAATCCTTGCACCAAACATTCAAGTAACACTTCACATTTGTTTCTAAAGTTACATTATTCCTACCTTTCTTTTCTACTATTTATATCTTTATTCCATTCCCAATAATGTTAAGCAACAACGACAAATTTTACAAATGCCCCAAAAATTCTCACTTCAGTTCAATGCGAATCCTTTTGTTGCCACATCAACCCTTCTCATGTGTGTAACACACACATACACACACATTTTTTTATGCATCCATGGGGATTTGGAAAGCTCAGCTGCATATTGTTGCCATCCACCAACCAAATCAACCAACCAAATCTAACAACCTAAAAGATAAAAATGTTTAACTATTTTCTTACGCATTGAAACCCGAAAATATTTACTTCGCTAATCTTTTGATGCATTTAACTACGTTAGAGATTAAATTTTTTTTTTTTGGTATTGTCTCTTTTTCGTTTCGTACGCTACTTTAAAAAAGAAAAGAAACCAGACCTGGACTGCCATTTTGTTTATCTTAGGGTAAATAGTCCCTAAATTAAAGAAAGTTGGATTGGAAAATGATTCGAAAATCTTAGATCAGATCAAATCAAATGATTGGATTAGCTGATTAGATTAGATAAACTTATGTTCGTATTATATTGCAACGATGAAGCACTCTGTGCTGTGCTATGCATGAATAGCATACTTTTAGGCATGCACTTTGAAGTACGGCCGGCATGCTATAATTATGGCAAGGATGGTTCGCGAAAGGTGATGAGCTGTGCTAGAACAATCGAGATAGAGAGTACAACTAGAATGTGCAAGAAACTTCGGCGCGATAAGAAAACTAGTATAAAAGCAGCAGTGTGCAGCGCAGAGGGTCGAGTCTGTGTTGAGCAAGCAAAGGGAAAACATGCAATAGTAGTAGTGTAAAGTAGTAACGAGTGTGAATTTGTAAATAAAACGATTGTTGGTTTTTGACTGCGTTGGCGCTGAATAATTGAAGTTGTTTTATTTTCAAGCACAATTAGATACGAACTAAGTAGTCATTTTCGTAACAATATTTAACCCTGGTCAGTGGCGTAACTACCACCGGTCTTACCGGTCTCAGAAACCGGGGCCCCGAGCACCATAAGGCCCCCAAAAGTGGCAAGAGGAAAAAATTTTTTTTCATCTTTATATCAGAAAAATGTTCAATATGCAAAAAAAAAAATTTTGGTGTTTTTTCGTTATAAATATTCGTATTATTAATGTGTAAGGCAGGAGGGGGGGGAGTGAGAAAAGTTTGAATGATTTAAAGAATTCTTCTGGTAAGGGCCCCTTAATGAAAATCTGACTGGGGCCCCCATTTCTATAGTTACGCCACTGACCCTGGTGAATCTGTTGCAGTTCAGAATCGCTAGGTTTGAGTCCATACTATACATACGAGTATGAATGCGCTTAATTATTACAAGTAGTCGATTAACTCTACCAAATCCCATGATAACTTGCCTATCCCCCAAGTGCCCAGTTAAGTAACAGGAGAGCCACGGTAACAAACAAGTCTCCTGGACATAGGACGATCACCTGAATGACTATCTTAATGGTGATATAGTAAGCAGTCTAACGCAGCTTTAAAGGTGCTAATGGGCAGCAAAGCTGCAAGAGTTCTTGGTCTTGATTGAGGGGCCTTGGATAGCTGACTTAACTCGATAACTTTAGGCAACTTTTGGCACGTTTAAACCTTATCGAGGGAGGTGGAATGAAATGACCAACTGTAGGTAGTATAGAACAGTCTTTAAGATGCCAATGGGCAGCGAAACCGGAAGAGTTCCTAGCTTTGATCGAGTAGTCTCGGATATCTGACTGCACTGATGGCGGAATTCGATAACTTCAGGAAACACTTGACACATTTAAACCTTGTCGAGGGAGGTGACATGGAATGACCAACTGTAGGTAGTCTAGGACAGAGTTGAAGGTGCAATTAGGCAGCAAAGCCGGAAGGGTTCTTAGTCTTTATCGAGGAGTCTTGGATAGCTGACTGCATTGTTCGCGGAATTCGATAACTTCAGGAGACACTTGGTATGTTTAAACCTTGTCGAGGGATGTGGAATGGGATGACCAACTGTAGGTAGTCTAGGACAGACTTTAAGTTGCAAAGCCGGAAGAGTTCTTACCCTTGATTGGGGGTCTTGAAAAGCTGACTACTTTGATGGTGGGGCACTTGAGGCGAAATGTGGTAAGTTTAATCCTTGTCGAGGGAGGTAAAATGGAATAGAACGACTAACCGTGGATAGTGTAGAAGGTCTGTAGATAGTCTAGTAAAGCCAGAAGAGTTCTTGGTTTTGATCGAAGAGCTTTTTATAGCTGACTACATTGAGAACTGGGTACGGTAACTTTAGGAGATACCTGACACCTGACACCTGACACTTTCAAACCTTGTCGAAGAAGTTACCAGTCGAATCTGTGCTTCGAAGAAGACGAGTTACAGTAGTGAACGGCTCTGACCGGGAGAGAACTGAGAGAACAAGTTACAAACCATTAGTCATAGCCATCCACAAGATATAACGAGTAATTTAGTGACAAGGGGAGACAAGTCATGAACTTCATGAGAAAAGGGAAAGCGTCCACATCCAAAACAGTGTAGGATACCGAGTATGTCTCTTACAGAGGCATCCACCATAACCTGACCTAACCTTTTCCACCTCTAGTGTTAAAAAACAGTTTCTGGATCAAAGATCTTTCTAAGGAGATTTTAACCCTCGAAGAGCTAAACAAACCTCGTTAACTTGCCTAGAAGTAAAATAAGAGCCCTAACAGTTATTTTTAATGATGACTTAATCAAGACTTATTCACCATGGATCAACTTATAGATAAACGGGGCACTGCATGGGGTAGGATGAATGGGGGAAATGCAGAGAAAACGGTGTCTAGGACATTAGGTGCTCTTGTCCAGTTATCTCAAGACTACGACTTACTTACTTAGGGGCCTGGTTTTTTTTCTGGGTTAGAAGAGATCCCCAAGCGTGACATCAAGTCGCTACTGAACTTCTCACCAATCACCTTTACGTCGATACGCAACAGGGAGGAGGAGCTCTAACTGGTATCGCTAGGGACCTAATAGGGTCTATGCGTGGCCAATTTGGCCAGCCAGATTACCTATCTAACTTTTAGGTAGCATATAAATGTGTTTTGCATAGAATGAAGAATCATCAGTTCATCGGATCACAAACTTCGACAATTTACATAATATTTTGCACAAACTTAAAATTTTAGACAAAAGGTACAAATGATTTTGAACTCACCGAGCTGATTTCCTGAACTGTATGTCCTCTTGTTCAGAAATTTAAAGCAAATATCGTTCGGACAGAGGTGCTACAAGTGAAATAATCCTTTCCTTATGAATTAGGGTATTCAAATAGGTCAAAGAGGTAATCTAATCTGATCTAAGAACGATTTTATTTAAGAATGAAATATTTTAATTTTCTTCATCGATTTGTGCAAATAAAACAGCGCAAAGAAGTTATTCGAACTCTCAATTACTATATAAAAATTTCTTCATCACAAATTTAAGTAAAAATACTTGAACTTATTTCTTAGATATTTACAAACAAAAACGGTACAAAAAAGTCCTTGGAAACCTCGATTACTGTAGGAATATTTCTGTAATACTTCAAGAACTTCAAGTAAGAATATAAAAATTAATCTATGAAGGACCCAACCAGCTCAGACAGACTGTACCAAATGCTAGTTGTCGCTGCATTGCCCACTGCGTTGTTGTTATCTTAATGGTAGTTGTTGTTTTTGCTTTTGTTGTCGTTATTATGCACACATGTGCGGCTTATGCTGCACGATAATGACCATTTGAAAACTATTAGACCCATGAGGACCATTGACTCGAAGCAGCGACAACCGCACACTCTCTCACTCTCTAACACACACTCACACACACACATAGCGACAAACACTCAACTATTGCCTACTGTTGTGCATGTTGAGCAATGAATTTGCGCATTTGTGTGTTTTTGTATGTTTGTTTGTAATGTTGCCAAAGAGAATTGTCTACACTACACTACACGCCACTAGATGAAACAAGCACACTCACGCTCAGCTGCTCCAAAGTAACCGGACCCGGTCAAGGGGTTTAGCGTCAATGCAGTGCTCAAGCACAGAACAGCGACAGCGATTGAAGGACTCACAACAAACACAGCGGCACACAAAGTCGAGACAAACAGACAAACAGTTGAACGGATGGACAGTTCAACGAAACAAAAAACCAACAAAATGCCAAATTTTTGGTAAAAGTTCACATTGTAGCGTGGAGTTACGAAAGGGAGAAGAAAAAACCTGCAAGGCTGCATCAACTGCAATGCGGGCTATCAATGCAGTTGGTTGTTGTTGTTGTTGCAGCAGTTCAACTGCACTGAGTGTCGATATTTTGTCATCAGTGTTCAGTGACAATTGTTGGTTACTTGGCGCTGCGCTCAGCCTTTAGCCGGCATCCAAATATCATTTGGGACTTTGGGGCGCACAAAAAACCGTTAGTAAAGAGAAAGCTATGGGGAAGTGAGATGGATTTGTAGTGGCTTCAGCATTGCTACAAAGACAATGAAAGCGGAAACTGTGATAGGGGTGCGGCGCTTCGGTGCTTACAGCCAGCTGTCTGTCACCACGGCCAAATTGAATCAAATGATTCACACTCGGTCAAACAAGCTGACACTGTGAAGCGAAGCAGGCAGACATTTTTGTCTCTTTTCATCGACAATGAACAGCGTTGTCACGCACAACAATCGCAATCGAGTGATGCCAGCGGCTATGGAAGAGTTGAATGGCGACTCGGGAATTAGCAGCAAGTCATCCAACTGACAAATGAAAATGTTTGTTGCTAATCCTGAACACATACTCACAAATTAAGTTAGTGAAAGCAGGTTTCAAATTCAAGAATAAAAATCGATTCAAGCTGTATTCATTAGCACATCCGATTCTTAGTGTTGAGTGAGTTCTTGCCTTTTTTATATATTTAATTGATAAAAAAATTATTGAGTTACAAAAAACCATACAACTTGCGCTCAGATAACACTACTCGACAAAAAATGGGTCAATGGTCAGAACTTTGAAATTTAATAATATTTAGATGTATGAATCTACTGACTGAGATCCAAAACATTTATGTTTTCCATACCTGACATATTTTTGTCCTGAAAGTTAAAAATAGAAAATTTAGTTAAAAGGAGACAATTTTTCTCTTTCATTTGATACCCATATCTTCATCATTGCACAACCGCAAATATTTAAAAAAGTATTTGAAATGTGTATGTCCTTAAAATTTTAAGGTCCTTTAAAAAGGATTTTGGGTCAGAAAATGAAAAACTGACTATGCCAGGATACTTTAAATGACCTCTAGTTTCACGTCTATATCAACAATTGGATGGGTCTCGGCAAAAAAAAAAATTGTTTCGCACGGTGTTATAGATGTAAAGTTGGTGTTTTCACTCAGTGCATCATAACTTTGTCATTTTTCTTTAAATTCTATTGATGTTAGGCTTAATATTTGCTCAAATATTATATCTTTCACCTTAGACTTTAAAACCAGGAAGATAATTTATTTTATCTATAAAAAAAACATTCGAAAATTTATCATTTTTGAAATCTGTCGATAAATTCACTTTTTTACAATTTTCACCGTCAGTAACTTCCCCAAATATCATCTGATTTTGACAACCTTTATATCGCTGGAAAGGCTATGGTATTGTCTTCTGACCGATGGACAGGTTGTGTTAGTCGGATGATTCGTTTACGAGATATGTGCTCATAACTGAAACAACAGGGAAAAAACTGGTGTCTCGAAGATTTTTCGAAAACGCTTCTTAAAAAAATTTTATGATTTTCAGTTTCGTGTTCGGCGGCCCAAAATTAGTCCAGAAGACACTTTTATTTTTAGTTGCATTTTTCGTGTCGAGTAGTGTAATGCAAAAACGGGAAGGGGATGAGTTGCCAGAGGTTATCAACCTTTCGATAACAAACCTAATGGGTTGCCAACGGTAGCTTTCAATAACATTTTAAACACTTAAAGGTCCTAATCTAGGACCTCTGTGGTGTATGTGGTCCACTTGGGTGGGTTTTAGTCGGTAAGATTGCGGCAGGCTGGCTGGACTTAGTTCTACTTACAAAAAGGCTCACCTTTCATACAACATTAACAAAATTTCGAAACCTTGGGACTCAGACAGAATTCTTCCAGTTCGTCTCCTATTGATAAAAAAATATCTTTTCACTTTTTCTATCCGAATGAGCAATTTGTCTCTTATACCACTTTCCATGATTTCTATTAATTTTTTTTTTAATTTGTTTCAATCAAACATTGCTTTTTTATTTCAAAAACCACAGGATATCTTCTATGATTCTCAAAAAAAATTTAACAAAAACTATTGACTTCAAAGTTAATCTTCAAATATCGCTTCTCAGACAGTCTTTATTGTCTCGTGTCTCTCTGACAGCCTCTTAGAGTAAAGCTATGACTTCAATCAGGCCAAAATCATCGTGGCATCAAAAACTTAGTCTCACTTGAGCGCCCAATGTTGCTTGTCAAGCACAAATCTGATTATAAAAGACATTGGCGGCATTCACAAACAATGACAAATGTCTTAACAGCACAAGACATTCACTTTGAACAGTAACAAAGTTACAACTGTGGCGGTTTTCACGAGCTGTAGTAAATGTCTTAACAACAACAACAATATGCATATCACTGACAGATTTTTCAATTTCTGCTCATTTTTTCTTCTTTTTAAATGTTGTCTAAAGTTTTTGACAGATCTCGGTTGCCAGATCTTGCAAGTCTAAAGTAAACAAAAAGCAGCTGATTTTGAAAATAAAAAGTCTGACCACTTCAGCTCGCTTTCAATTTTAATACAAACTGACTTTTAAACCATTAACCCTTTCGCTACAGGTTTTTACTGGGAAAGTTAAAATTATAAATTTTACGTTTTAGGCTTCTATGTGGTTATGTTAGCAACATTCCATAAGAAATATTTTAATTTTTATACTCGGACCCTGTATTTTAGAGTGTTTTTCTATGAGAGCAACCACATCGTTGTGGCTGTAATAATTACTTAAACATTAAACTTTTTACGCATAACGAAAATTTGAATATTTCTTCATTTACTTCAGCCAAAATGTTCTTTAAAAAAGTATCTAAATTGAAAGAAAACGTCAAATTAAAAAGTTATCTAATTTTTTCTGCTTCTTCTTCCTTTACTATGTCAAGATATATCATTAAAAACCGTATATACTTCTCTTCTTTTAACTTTAATATTCAGTTTTTTAATTTCGTATTTTTCCTAAAACTTCAAACTATTCTAAGGACCAACAAAAAATGTATTCTTGAAACTACAGAGGGTTCAGACGTCCACAAAGTAGCAATGTGCCATATGGCAACAAAATAGCGAAAGGGTTAAGGATAGAACCCTTTAAATGGATGTAGAATGTGGAAAATGTTAGCAAAAATTCAAAATCTTGTCTACACGTGTCAATTGGATCTGTGACGCATATGTCATGCTGGTACTGAATGGGTTTAAAAGATGAGTGAAAAAGATCGAGGAAACCAAATTTCTTTTGCCGACCCAATAAAGTGAACTTTAAAATTAAAATTCAGTAAACAAAAATTGCCCTTATACTACTCTTCTGTCACATATTGTGAATACCGCTATTAGAACTTTTAGTTTCGCTGCTGACGCTCCAACGCAGGCAATAAAATTGAACGTATGCAGCATGGCTGCTGAATTCCTTGCAGATATTTATCCTTTATGGGGCTTTCATTCACTATATTTCTGTACAAAATGTTCTTTTCGTTGTTATTGTTGTTGTTTTGTAAATCAAGCTCAATAATCATGCAACAAAAAATACAAAATAAAAAAAATAAAAT
Source organism: Melieria picta (assembly GCA_964056695.1). NCBI lineage: Eukaryota > Metazoa > Arthropoda > Insecta > Diptera > Ulidiidae > Melieria > Melieria picta. Next base: position 83,941,069 of record OZ057398.1, on the reverse strand, counting down.
GCCAAATCATGTGCGCCAAATAACAAATGAAAATCGATTCGTATAGCTTTATGCCAAATTCGAGCGAAAATAAAATCCAATTGACAAACACACAACAACAATAACAAATCAAATATGACAACAATAACAAACAGCAAACTTCAGACGAGACAAAATCAACAACAATGACAAAAAATACTTTTTACAAAACAAATAAAGAAAACAAAAAGCAAGAATCGCATCGATGAAGGCGGAGTAGCAGAGAAGATAAAAAACATAGATGAAGAAAACAAAACTAAAACAAAAAAAGATATAGGAAAAAGCAAATAATCAAAAGTCGATCGTAAAATTTTATGAGCCAGAGAACATTGTAAAAAGCTGCAACAACAACAACAACCAGCACCAGCATAACAAATCCACATCAGCCAGCCAAAAGACAATAACAACACTTTTCACCAGCAACAATAAACAAACAAAAACCGAATGGAAATAATGTAAAACAGCTGAGGGACTTTGGCGCATTTGGCAAGCGCCACGCTTCGACTGTTCCAGCCATAAGGATGCAACGGGAAATTTTGTGCCAACGTCAACAAAAGTATTTTTACTCATTGCAAGTGTGTGTGCGTGTGTGCGTGTGTGGGTGTGGTTTAAGTGTCAACCACTTCTGCAAACAAAAAGGAAACAACGCACAGTTGGAATTAAGCGAATTACGAATGTAAATTAGACGAAAATCGCATGCGAACACTTGACATAGATTCGAATGTAGGAGTAGTCGAAGTGAGTGTTGGGCGTGTTGGAGCGTTTGAGTGACGCGCCTTGCCGGATGGAGTTGTGCCACAATTGCACATGCCACATGCCACATAACTACGACATAGGGCAACCAAATCGCTGCATTCGACTACGCATAATCACGTGTCCCAATGCACATGTGAGGGGGGTGTGAATGTGTACGCGTCGATCTAATATACATATATACTTACTTATATATATGGTACGTGGCAATGTGCTCGGTCGGTTGTAAATATGGCTGCACTCACACACACCAGCACAGCTATTGGCCACTTCTGGGCCCCTTTTCTCTCTCTCTCTTACACTATGTATGTGTGTGTGTGTGTAAGTGAAGCGAAAATCTTATTAAATTGTAATCCTTCGGGACTTGAGTAGACAATTGTGCACGCACACAAACATGAGTTCGAATTTGCGACAGGTGCGTCACTCAGGTGGCTGTAATTGCATAGAGTTACAAGTGCGCCTGTAGGTATGCCACAAATTTTGATAATATCTGGTCGCTAGCTGATATGGCTGCAATTGACTCGCAACCAATGTTCTAGTTGCATACTTTCAGGCTACTTTCTATAAGCTGAATGCCTAAAATGGTTCGATTCATTAATTACACTGTGCGTGAAATTGGCCCTCAAAAATTTAGTCATGGGGGGGACCTACTGGGTGAGTTTTCTTTAGGTATACTGAGTTGAGATCCACCAGCCGTTTGGTAAGATTGGCTCTAGTTTAAGAGGAATAGGTCCTATTAGCATTTAAACGTTCGAAGACTTAAGCGACAAACTTGACGAAAATTACCAAACTTCAAGGTCGGATTTCTCATAAACTAGAGCCAATCTTACCAAACGGCTGGTGGATCTCAACTCAGTATACCTATAGCAAACTCACCCAGTAGGTCCCCCCCATGTCTAAATTTTGGACTTGCACAGTGTTATTTATGGGATGTTTAAGGGCCATAAAATTATAGACTAACTTAGATAAGGTAAAGTTGGATATCAAATCAGTGCTCAAGTTAGCAAAAAACACAGAAATTCAAAGCAATATTCTACTTTACCGACTCATAACGCCAAGGAGCATCATCAGGTACCGCTAGGACCCAACAAGGACTACTCGTGGCCAACTAGTTTAACCCTTATTCTCATACCCAAACTTACTAACGTCGTTTGGCACCCGGGGTACCCGGGTACCCATTTCATGAAATTTTTAAGTTTTCAATATAGAAAACAAAATTTTTTAAATATATGATTTGTTCGCTTTTCACCTAAATAACGAGGATCCGGAAGGTAAAAAAAAAATTTTCATTATTTGTCAGTTTTTTTCACGAAAATACATCGCAGTGGGCACCCGGGTACCCGGGTATGAGAATAAGGGTTAACCTAACCTAACTTAGTTTCGGTTTCCCAGTTCCATTTATTTATTTATCAAAAACTAGGAGAACCCGGACGCGCCCGCATGAATTTTATGATTTCATTGAAGTAATCTTGACTCACTTTATGATTTTATCTAATGTTATGACAAACTTCTAACAAACTTTTAAATCATCTAAAGTTGATTTCGGACACTGGAAGACATATTCTGGCTTTTTTCTTATTTTTTTTTTTATTTATACCCAATAAATCAAGTTTGCCTTAACTCTCTCTGGACTCCATCAGATTTTGATTAACAATACTTATCTAATTATTTCTTTTCTAAAATGCTTCATATCATATCATCAATCATATTTTTCCCTATAAACTGTTAACCCTTTGTTGACCCCCTCAAACTATGAAAAAATACTTGTCTAATTGTTTCTCTTCTGAAATTCTTTCATTATCGTTTACTTATAGTGTAATTATCGGCTTCATTGATTGTCCAATTTTACTTGAGCGGATAAGCTTTAATGTTCCACAAAGAAGTCTTCGAATTGTTTACCCTTTTTATGGTGAGCACTTTAAAATTAAATTTGCAAGTAATGCACCGATTTCTCGAGCTCTTCGTGAATTCAATGCATTATCTATTTCTCATCAGCTAGACTTTTCTTTGCCTAAATCGGCTTTTATTGAAGTTCTTAATTTAATAGTTTAATTCATTCATTATTTAGTTTGTAATGTACATTGTACGGTAGACTTAATTGCTTAATTTGTACATTATATGGATTTGATATTATCAATACCTTATACTAGTCTGTAAGGTACATTGTACTGTAGACTTAAAATAAATAAATAAATAAATAATTTAAGTCAATAGTCCCATTAAATCATATTTTCCCCACACAAACTGTTAACCCATTGTTGACCCCATCAGATTTTGATGAAAAATACTTGTCTTATTTCTTTTCTGAAATGTTTTCACCATATTTGAAGTCAAAAGTCTCATTAAATTACCAGCTTTCACCAGGTTTCAAGTTAATAGACCCATTAAATCTTGTTTTCCCATACAAACTGTTAACCCGTCGTTGATCCACTAAAAAAACAACAACAACACGTGATAAATTATTTCACATTCGAAGAGGTTTTACCAACTGTCAGGTCAAAAAACCCATTAAATGTTTCTTATAGAAACCGTTAACCCATTGTTGACCTCATCAGATTAAAAATTTTTTAATTATTTCCCATTTGAAGTGGTTTAAGTAAATGTTAGGTCAAAAATCCCATTAAATGTTTTTTCATACAAACCGTTAACCCAGTGTTGACCCCGTCAGATTTTGAATTTTGAAAAAAAAAATTTTTTTAAAACAACAACAATACATGACAAATTATTTTTTAATTGAAGTGGTTTACCAACTGTTAACCCATTGTTGACCTCGTCAAGTTAAAAATTATTGAATTATTTCTCATTTGAAGTGGTTTTAGTAAATGTTAGGTCAAAAATCCCATTAAATGTTTTTCCATACAAACCGTTAACCCATTGTTGACCCCGTCAGATGTTGATTTTCGAAAAAAATTAAAAACACGTACCCAATTATTTCTCATTTGAAATAGTTTTACCCACTGTTGGACTAAAAAATCCCTATTAACTAAATCATGTTTCTCCATACAAACTTTTAACCCTTAGTTTAGCCTAAAAGATTTTGATTTTCAAAAAAATTTAAAACTCTTGGGTAATTATTTTTTATTTCAAGTGTTTTCACCAATTTTTAAGTCAATAGGCACATTGGTTCATTTTTTTCATACTCTGCCCGTATACGAACCGTAACCCATTATTGACTGCATTAAATTTTAATTTTCGAAAAATTGAAAAATGCGTTTTAAATTATTATTGACCAACTGTTAGGTCAAAAACCCATTAAATCATGTTTCTCCATACAAAATTTTAACACTTAGTTTCAATCTGTTAGATTTCAATTTTCCAACAAATTAAACAAATTTTTTAATTATTTTTATTATTTTTTTTTTTACTCGAACAGACGCGCAGGGGATGACCCCTATTAATGCGAGGCATTGCGTTGGTTCAGAAATGATTTTAGGTATTTTCACCAAGTTTGAAATAAATAGGCCCACTTTATGTTTCTTCATACAACACCTTAACCCATGTTTTGCGCGTTTAGGCCGCAAATATCAAATCATGCATTCATTTACTTATATTAAAGTGGATCTACGATTCAAATTTTATTTGGGCAATGTTGAATCAATCAGTCAGTCATTCAGTCAGATTAAAAATTTTATGTTTATAGATTTGTTTCTCTTCGGTAAGATTTTTATTCAATGACTTGAATTGAAATTAATTTAATCTCCACTTTACCCTCTGACAAAAATCCTGTAGCACCACACCTGTTTGCATATCTGCCTTGCACACATGTTGGCAGCAAGTTTACGTTAGTACTTTTCGCCGTTTTCCCCGCACTTGTGACAAGCGAGTCAAATGCGAAAATCAAATAATCCATTTTATGTTTACATTTAATATTTTGCTCACCCACACATGTGCATTGTTGCGCCTCAGCAATAAGTCTTGAACAATGCTTAATGTTTATGTAGAACGGCGCCGGCAACTCGAGCCAAATAATGTGCACATAATACACACACACACACACACATACAAACCTACACATGCACGACTGCATCAGGGTAAACAAATAAGTGAGCTGCAACAATGCCAGGCACTTCCGTTCCTTTCCTTACTTCTGGTAGTCGAAACGACTCACTAATGAGTCGACGCAGTGCAGGTAAAATCCACTGTTGGGTTAAGCAGGCAGGCGGCAAATTACGAACGAGGCTGGCATGTTTGTTTGTAATGTGTAAACTCAATTATGCATGAAATCTGCTAATAAAATTCACAAGGCGCAACTTCAATTTTCGGCTTTGTGCAGGACGCGGGACGCAGGACGTCGGGACGCCGAACGCAGCTGGCTGCAGCGCATTTGATGAATTCGGGGCGTCAAGCTGCAACTGGCGTTCTTGGAATTTTTGAACAGCTGATGCAAGTCAGACATTTCAGTCTCGGAATGAGGACTCTTTGACGCCTTGATGCGAATAATATCTAAAGTTATGCTTTTGGCGTTCAGCTGTGCGTGCTTTGACAAATTTTTTTTGTTGTTGCATATTTGTAATGTTAATGTAATATGTATGCGCGTATGTGTGATTGTATATGTGAGATTTGAATTACAAGATTAATACAAATTTTCTGAGACTAACATTAAATCATTTTCTTTGACCTAACTTTAATTCACAGTTGCTTAGCTCGGGGAAAGCTATGACTTATAAAATTTGTATGCTTATACTTATTTTTGCTACAATTTGATTTTCCTGACATTTGGTTTTTTTGTTTAGAAAATTTTCAAAAAGCGAAAGCAACAAATTAATTAAGCTTCGCAAATTTTGTACTCACAAGTTGTGAGCATTTGACTTGAAAATTTATTCATGCAACGATCATGAAAGAATTACAACTTGGAGCCCCCAATCTATGAAACGGACGAACAGAAAGGTGGATAGATGGATGAAAATATGGACGAATTTACGAATAAAAAGTTGTAAAGTTGAACTAATACATATACCAATTTTTTGTACTGAAAAGTTATGAGCACTTGAATTCAAAATTGATTTATGCGGACGAAAAAGCATGAAAAACGGACAGTAGATAGATGAACAGATGGATGAATAGATGAATAAAAAGATGCACAGTTAGACCAACCGGATGACCAGGATGACCAGAAGAACGTATCATTATGTATGTCATTATGTATAAGAAGGTAGACTCATATAACCACTGATTTTCAGATAAATGAATCGTTAGATTCATAGATGATTTAATGTCCGATAGGCAGAGGAAACGATGAACTTACGAATGGATAGACAAATGAACAGATGGTTGGATGGTCGGATTAACGGATTAACACTTGGATGGTTAGACTCATAGATGGATTTTTTTTTTGTAGAAGACAATACCAATTGCTCAAACATGATTTGTCCATTGTACTTAAAAGATGAATAGATGGATTGATGTTTAGAAAGAAAGAGGAATCAATGAACCAATTTTCGGATGAACGGTTAGACTCATAAATGGATTGATGTTTAGATAGACAGAGAAATCGATGAACCAACAAATGGATAGACAGATCAACAGATGGTTGGATGGTCGGATTAACACTTGAATGGGCGGACTCATAGATGGATTAATCTTTAGATAGAGGGATCGATGAACCAACGGTTGGATAGACAGATAGACAAATAGACGGATGGTTGGATGATCGGATGAACGGATTAACACTTGAATGGTCAGACTCATAGATGGATGAACGGTTTAACACTTGAATGGTTAAACTCATAGATGAATTTATGTTTAGATAGACAGAGAAATCGATAAACCAATGGATGGATAGACAGATGAACAGATGGTTGGATGGTCAAATAGACCGGTGGTCGGATGAACGGTCTAACACTTTAATCGATAGGTAGACTAATAGATTCATTAATTCACGGGCGGGCAGATGAATGTACAGAATACATAGACGAACCCATGAACGGATAGATGGACGAACAAATGGACAGACACAAAAATGGAAAATTTTATTGATGACCGAATGGACGAAGCGATAAATGAATCGGAAAATGAATGGATTAATGGGCGGACGAACGGGTAACAGATGAACAGACGCAAAGAGGATGGATAAATGGATGGTTTCGTCGGTCCATAAGAATGAAGATGATGAAGACAGATGAAGAATGATGAAAATGAGAAGAACGAGAATAAGGAAGGCAGAACAATAAACGAATCGATGTATAGATTGTTAGACGTACTGATATCAGATGCGTAGATGCACTAAATGATGGATAGACGGAGGAATGAATGGACGGACGGACAGAAAGACAAATGAACAGATGAAGAGATATAATAATGGACAAATAAACCGAGTGCCGAATGAAAAGACCTTCTAATGAATCGATGTATCTAGGGATGCCTGTACATATGAATAGACTAATAAATCAATTAACAGACGGACGAATATACGAGGGAAAGACAGATGAATGGATTACTTCTTTGGCTCACAAGAAGAATAAATTGTCAGAAGTCAGTTGTCAGTTGGTCGAATGAACTGACCAACTCATGAATCGATAAGTCTATCTATCGTTACATTGATTAATATTTAGATGAACGAAGATAATGAAGATGATTAAGATTCAGATGATAAATAGACGAACAAATGGATAAATACATGGACGACAGATAAATTAATGACTTCATGCGCCCATAGAATGAACAGAAGAATGAATTGACAAATAAATCGAAGGGTAGATTGACTGCTTCAGCTCATACGATGAACAAATGAAGAGAAAGAAGGGTGGATAGTTGGCCGGATGGATGGACCAAAAAATGAACAAATTAATGAGCTAGTCGCATCGTAGTTTAGATAGTTAGGTCATAAGTTAGGTTAAGTGCTAATTTTAAGTTCTATCTAGAGTTCACTGAGGTTTTTCTACAAGTTTTCCCTCAATCATATTCTTATAAATCACTAAATGTGTATTCACAATTTCTCATGTAATAACGTAGTTGAAAAGGATATAATTCCTGAACCTCTTATTATATAAATATGTACATATGCTATGTAAATTGTAATATTGTAAAATAAAGTACTTTCATTCATTCATTCATAAATAGACACAGATAAATAAACGAACACACCAACTAACTAATGGACAGACAAGCAGATGAACAGACAAAAGGAACAGAGAAGGATAGATTGACGGATGAATGAATGACTTTATCGACTCACAGGATGGTCAGTTGACTGGATAAACGAACTGACAAATGAACTAATGAATGAACTGATAAATTAATTGATTGATGAGTAGACATCTAAATCAATGAACACACGCACGAGTAAACAGGTGAACAGACGAAAGAGGAACGAATGGAGTCGGATGACTGAATAATTTTTTGGCTGCATGGGCACAATGTCAGTTTTGACTAATGGTACCAAAATAGGTAAATCTTTTCAAGTAAATGACAAAGTATTTGTTGCATAAATTGCATGAAATTAAAAATACTGTTTCAAAAATTGTAAAAATACTATTCCATCCAGATTTCATGTTTTGAAAGGAGTAAGGTGTTTATGATGAAGATGAAATATTCTTTTTGGTCATTTTTTTTTTTATTTCACTCTGGTAAACTTGATGATCTTGGTTCTGCAAATCTAAACCTGCTTCCAATCCAGTACGTACCGAGATTCATAGTTCTACAGACCTGAAGCTTCTAGTTTATAAAGACATTTCTATAATATATTATTTCCATCTGTGAAACTTGCACCACTGCCTTTTCTGCATGAGGAGGAACTTAAATAAACTTAAATATATTTTCTGAGATCTAAAACTATCAATTCTACCACACTTCCTTCTCAACAACAGATAATAGAACTTAATTTCAATATTTTTTCTAAGCTTTAAATCCTGAACTATTCCACTAAGTACTCAAATAAGTGAAATCCACATAAGTCAAACTTATGTAAATAATCTCTTCAACAACGATTTCTTCATCTGACTTTTCTCAGGTCAATTAATTTGTCTAATTTTCTAGTTTAACAATGCAAAAGCGGCATAACTTCATTCGACTGTGTGCAATTGAAACTTTTTAATAGGCTTCCCAAGTTAAAGGAATTCTTCAGTGCAAAAATTCCCCCATTAATGCAGACTGCAGCACAACTTTTTACAGTGGCGGCACTTTCATCATTCCATTTCGGCCGCAAAATTTGGCATGGAACCGCGCAAAGTCAAATTGTCGGCATTTTCAGTGGCATTTGCAGCAAATTTGCCACAATTAGGCTACTCACTTACTCAACCCCCTCGACCTCCCCTTTCCGCTCTCTACCCCGGGGCCATCTTCATACCAACACACAATTTACATGAACGATTTTGCGCCGCACATTTTTCAAGCTTCAACATTTTGCATTTTTCTCCATGATTCCCAGTGCACGTTGTAAATCGAGTGCATGTTGTTTTTTTTGTCAATGTTGTTATTGTTGTTGTTTTTGTATGCAGCAATGGAAAATGTTGCGCTTCAGCTGACGCACAAAGTTGAGCACACTTACGGTATTTAAGCAAATACAATGGCAACACTTGCAGCAATTCCGTGTGCAACGCAGGCACACACACACACAGACACAGCTGCCAACTCAACATTGAGGCGTACATATACACACACACACACACGTTGCATATCCTTTACGGATTAACAACATTTGGAGTATCAGCGTTGTCAGCTTTTTTGCTGTTGTTCAGCTGTTTGTGTTGTTGTTGTTGTTGTTACTGCCGCTGTTGCTGCATTTCCCTGACGCTGTCGTTCGTATGCGTGTGAGTGTTTGTATCTGCTTGTGTGCTTTTGTTGCAACATGCCAACAGTTGTTGCTGCCGCACAACGTTGTAAAATTAAATGCATGTTGGCGCTGTTTTTGTTGTTGTTGTTGCTGTGTATGCACACGTGGGTGTTGCTGCCACATGGCAACAGTTGTTGGCATTTTGCCAAACGCATTTCTGCTATTTTTTTTGCCCGATTTGCCATTTGTCTGATGAGAAAATTAGGAGCAAATTTGACTGCGAACGGCAAGCGGACGAACTGATGGGGGGGGGGGGGGGGCGGAAGAACGTGCGATATTGAATGACGGAAAATGCGAAGCATTCAAGTTGAGTTGAAGCGTGCAGTGGCATTGAAATTTCGCGACGGCTGGAACGAATGTCGACGGCAACGATTGGCTGCTTGAGTGAAGTGCAAAAGAAATTGAATAAATGTCTCTCGCATTGAGCGATTGAAAAACCGACTGTCGTGTAGAGTAAAGCAGCGAGTAGAGCAGCCGATTAGATGGGGAGCGATTGACTGGAGGAAAAACGGAAAATAAGGAAGATTGTGCCAATCACGAATTCAAGTCAAGTGTACGGCACAAGTTGCAGCGATGCGTTTGAGGCCGCAAACCATTTGGGAAATTAGGTCATTGTCAGTCAAGTGATTACAATTTAAACGACATGTCAAAGCCAAGTAAGATTCTACTAATAGTTGCGACAGGTCGCCTAAAACTATGCCACGTATAGTGGTTTCAAAAGCGTATTAAAGAACGATAGCAACTTTTTGTTGCATACTTTTAGGTCAAAGAAAGAAAAAATTTTGAAAATGATTCATGATGTGTTCAAAAGAAAATTGTTTTGACTCATAATTTTTCCGTTTTGTGAAATATCACATCAGTTCTTTTGAAAATTAGACAAACTTCTTAAAAATATGAATCCTTTTATTAAAATTAGATTAATTAATCCTTTTGAATAAAACTCTTTTTAATGCAATCAACAGAAATAAACATATTTTTTTAATATACTGGAATTATTAATCATTTTGAATAAGATCCTTTTTTATGATGATGACAGTAAATGATTTGTATTATTTTTTATTTTGCTGGCACAACTTTTTTAACTCCTTTACGATCAACTTAAAACCACTCAAACACAATTAAAATTTTTTGTAAATGAAATTTTAATTAAAGATGAAACAATTAATTGAGACTGATTATGTCTCAATGGTGTGAAGGAATTAAAAATGCATGCCAACCATTGATCAAAGGAACATGCAAAATGATTCCTATAAACGGAATTATATACAGATGGTTATACCGGTGGACGAAAATGAATGACGAATGGATGGAGATTGATAGACAGATTGCCTTACAAATGAGTAGATTTAGGGGCAAATGGACAGACGCACTTACAGATCGAATGAATGAACTGAGAATACAGACGTACGGACGGAGGAAAGGATGAATCGACTGCGAGGCAGTTAAATAAACAGGCTAATAGACAAATCGATTAGCAGATGAATGAACATAGAGATGAACGGATGAAGGAACTGATGGATGGACGGCCAGACAGATGAATGGGCAAACTGATAGACGGATTGATGAACAGACAAATAAAAAGACAGATGAATGGATAAACTGAGAGACCAATGGACAAATAGACGGAAGTACAGATGTACGCAGTGGAAAGCATTAATAAACAGACGGAAAGATAGTTAGATGAATATGTCCGTCCAACATATAGATGGACAAATAAATGAACAATTTGACTAATGAATGAACAAGTAGTCAAAAAAATAGGCGGACGGAAAGATGGACAGACAGGTGAACTGACAAATAGATGAACTAACGAACAAACAAACAAACAAACGGGACAATAAGATGACTGGATGAACAAACAGACGAATTAACAGATAGATCAACAGACAGATGGATTACTGAATCAAAATTTGAACAAACAGACTAATGAACGAACGAGCAAACGGACGAGATAATAAAATATGTAATTGGATGAACGAACAGACAGAAAGATCAAAAGGCGCACAAATTTCCTAGTAAAAGGGTCACACAAAAAAAAAAACTGATGAATAAACCAACAAATAGATGAACGAACAAAGAAACGTATGGAAACTGTTTCAAAACAGTCATTCAATTATGGTGAGCCTAATAGTATGCTACAAAAATTATATAAAAATTATGTAAAATTCAGTCAGTTATAAAATTTGCACTTACCTCTAAATTTACACTCCGGTATGCGTTCATCGCTGTGATCCTCGCAATCTGATTCGCCGTCGCAGAGAAAACGAATGGGAATGCATTTGCCGTCGCCACATTGAAATTGCTTCTCGCCGCATTTGTTGAAGAGATTTTGTGCTGCAATAATAAAAAACACAAGAAAATTAGTTAAATTCGATTAAATACAAAACAGATTCAAGAAATTCAATAGAAGGGATCAAAGTTTAAAAAAAAAATAGATCAAAGATATTTTTTCAACAATATTGAAATTAAATAAAATTATAATTTTTTTGATTAATTAAGGTTGAAATAGAACTTGAATAGAATAATTTGATAATTGTCTAAGCAAACTTTAAGTGAGCATAAGTTCATAAATAAAAACAAAAACTAAATGATTTTCAATGCTCAAATGTTGTGGACGATTTCTTTACATTTAAACTTCAATACAAGTAACCAAAAAATTAATTAAAATGTTATTAAATTTTTTTTTTAATTTTTAAGTACATTCGGGGATTTCAATGCCGATTTGAGCAAAACTTAATCAAAGTCATGAAAAGAATTTAAGTTTACCCAAAAAAAACAAATGCCGCACAAAAAGTAAGTAACCAAAAAATTAATTCAAAATTTGTTTAAATTTGTTTTTTTAATTTTTAAGTACACTCGAAGATTTCAATGTCAATTTGAGCAAAACACAATCAAAGTTATGGAAAGAATTTAAGTTAAAAAAAAATCCGCACAAAAACATAAATAAGTAACCAAAAAATTAACTAAAAAAATTCTTTAAATTTTTTTTTTTAATTTTTAAGTACACTCAAAGATTTCAGTGTCAATTTGACCAAAACAGTATAAAAGTTATGGAAAAAATTTAAGTTAAGAACAAATGCCGCACAAAAGAGTAAGTAACCAAAAAATTAATTCACGATTTCTCTAATTTTTTTTTTTTTAATTTTTAAGTACACTCGAAGATTTCAATGTCAATTCGAGCAAAACACAATCAAAGTTATGGAAAGAATTTAAGTTAAAAAAAAAACAAATGCCGCACAAAAACATCTGCCAAATGTCATGACAACTGAAAACTTCTGCGCATCTTTTTTTTGGCCTAAAGTTTGCTTAAAGTTTAAGTCGTTGAGTGAATTAAACAAAAATCGTTAAAAAGAAGAGTGAAGGACGAAGAAGAAAAACGACCGCCAAAAGTGTATTTTCAAGTTGTCAACTGAGCTGGCGATACGACGCACAGTCATGCAACTTTGCGCCGCTCACTAACTGACAATGTAGACACTTAACTGCATTTTATGTGCCAATTTCTTTGCCTTCCTTCTGCATGCAATTTTCGCTTTTCTTCGTATATTTTTTATAATTTTTTTTACTACATTTTTTTTTTGTAGCACATGAAAATGAAATGTCAGGCAAATATTCAATTTGCACCAAAAGCGGAAAACTGCAAGCAAGCCAGCGCCGTTCCCAGACAGGAAGAGAACGACAGCGCGCCGTCAACACACACACACACACACACACAGACACAAAATGTTGAACGTTTGTTGTGCCAATATGCAACAGTGAGAAGTGGCAGTGGCCGTAGTGGCCGTAGTGGCGGCAGCAACTGTAGAGCAGCGCCACCGAGCGATGTGGCAACTGTGCGACAGCAGTGTTGTCAACTTGACATGTGCCAACGGGCGCTACAGTAGGTTGGTTGGGTGCATGGGAAGGCAGAAGACGAGTGGAATATAGTTGAAACACAAAATGTTAAAACAAAATACAAATTTTATTTTTAGGTAAGACAATTTTTTACCTCAATAGCATTCCACAACTTTAACCCAAGCATTGAGTTTTACATTTTTTAAATACCCCAAAGATAGTCAAACCACTTTTCACAATCTTTGAGTCTTCACAAGCACTGATAATGCCACACATTGCTTGTCACTTTACAGTTTTGCACATTTTGGCTGCTTCCTTCTCAATTTGATTCCAAAATTTCATAATATTTTCATAGTTGTTGTTTGCTTCTTACTGTCTCCTGCTCCCCAATGACGCCTCAGTGCAACTCTGGAGAAAGCCAAATCGAAAAAGTTCTGCTCAACTTTAAGTTTTTTTTCGATTATGTGTTATTGCTGTTGTTATGCTTGCGACAAGTACGACGTGCAGTTTTGTTGTTGAAAATTTTCAATAAAATATCATTGTGATTTTCTGCGCATTTGCACTTTGCAAAATGCCATTTTTCACTGCAACAACAATTTGAAATCATTTAGAAAAGTTTGAAATAAGTTTACAACCGTCGTGCATCGTTTGCGTTTTGTAACAATTTGACACTGTTGACGCTCTGACGTTCGAATATTTTTTGTATCTTTGTTGTTGCTATTGAAAACTTTTCTGGACAGTACTTGAAAGAAAATTGATGAACAAAATGGTTTAAGAAATTGCTTAAAGAAGCTTTAAAAATTTACTTTTATAAAGAAGAGCAAAAAATTTAAGACAAATTGTTGTGTTTGCTCTCTCGAATTTTAGAAAATTACTTGTACTTGTCTCATAAAAAATAATTTATTTATTTTTTGGTATATTTATTGTTTTGAAAACTTTTCTGAACATTATTCAATGTTTACAAAATGTTTTAAAAATTAATTTAAAAAAAAGATTTGAACAATTTTTTGTCTTTACCCTCTCGAATTGTCGAGAATTTCTTGTACCTGTATTCATAAAAAATTATTTAATTTGTTTAGTATATTTATTGTTATTGAGGACTTTTCTGGACACTATTCGATATTTAAAAATGCTTCCAAAATTAACATTTTTTAAATAGGAACAAATAGCAAAAATTCGTATCGTAAAAATTAATTTTTTTTGTTTTTTGATATAAATTTATTATTAAGAACTTTACTGGACATTATCCGATGCTTAAAAAATACTTCGAAATTGTTTTTGAAATGTCGAGAATAACTTGTACTCATACAAAATTTTTTATTTACTTTTGGTATAATTATTGTTATTGAGGATGTTTACAAAATGCTTAAAAAAAATTCTTACAAAAAGAATAGCAAAAAGCAGCAAAATTCTACTCATAAATATTTAATTGGTAATTTTTTTGCTAAAAAGTTATTATTGAGGACTTTCCAGGACATTATTCGATGGTTAAAAAATACTTCAAAAATTGATTATAAAAAAAATTAAATAATTGAAAACTAAATTGTTTTCTTTAGTCTCTCGAATTATCTGTAATTTCTTGAACTCATATAACATTTTTTATTGATTTTTGGTATATTTATTGTTATTGAGATGGTTTGAAAAATGCTTCACAAATTGTTTTTTTTTTTTAATTCAAAAAACAGCAAAAATTCTACTCATACAAATTTATTAACTAATTTTTTTGGGTATAAAGTTATTATTGAGGACTTTCCTGGACATTATCTGATGTTTAAAAAATACTTGAAAAATAAAAAACTTGAAAAAATTGTTGTCTTTTTATGAAAAGATCAAATAATTATACAAGATTTTAATGAGGACTTTCCTGGACATTAAAATGGATGTTTAAAAATACTTCAAAAATTTGCCTAAAAAAAGTCCAAAAATAAACAAAAAAGTTGTTGTTTTTACTCTCCCGAATTGTCAAAATTTACAAACCGTTGAGCCACAAAAAATAATTTATTTATTTTTGGCATATTTGTTAATATCCAGGACTTTCCTGGACACTATCCGAGAAAAAAATGTTGAAGAATTGATAAAAAATTCCTTTTTTAAAAAGGAGCAAAAAATTATAGACAAATTTTTGTTTTTTTACTTTTTTGAATTATTTAGACTTTTGCTCATAAATAAAAAATATATATTTTTGGTATATTTGTCATTATCGAGGAGCTTTCTGGATACTATCCAAGGGAAAATTGCTTAAAAAATTGTTTAAAAAAAATTAAAAAATTGAGGCTTTTCTTAAGAGCTAAATTAAAAAAAACCCTTTATTCTTTTGAATTATATAGAATTACTTTAACTTGTGCTCATAAAAAATTATATATTTATTTTCGGTATATTTGTCATTATCAAAGAATTTCCCGGACACTATCCGAGAGAAAATTGTTTTAAAAAAATATTTCAAAAACTACGTTTTTTTTTAAGAGCAAAAAATTTTTAGAAAACTGGTTCAGTTTACTTCTTTGAATTATTTAGAATTACTTGTAATTGTACTCATAAAAAAGATATCTTTATTTTTTGGTATTTTTGGCATTATCGGAGAATTTCTCGGACACTATCCGAGAGAAAATTGTTTAAAAAAATATTTTAAAAACTGTTTTTTTGTTAGGGGAAAAAAGTGTGAGAAAAACTTGTTTGAATTATTTAAAATTACTTGTACTCATAAAAAAATTTAATTTTTTTTTCGTTATTAACTAACCAAACATAAGTAATTCAGAAAAAACTCCAAGTAATTAAAACTTTTTTGATCCCCTAAACCTAAATAAATTTAAAAATGGTTATGTTTTCATACATTTCACATTAAAAAAACCCAGCTTAAGCTTAATTGCAACAAAAAAATACTGAAACAAAACAGAAGAAGGAAAAATAATTTCCGCTTTTCCGCTTCAGTGGCGCGCATTGTTAATTACAATAACGCCGCGTCTCATTCGCTGCGGTGCATTCACGTTAATTTCGTTGCGCCACCACCTTTCGCTACCTTTCACATTTTACTTTCATTTACTCGAACCACCCCAGGCGTCAGTCGTCTCGCTAGCATTTTATTAGCCTCTATTGCCCATTAACTGCTTTTCACTTAGTAGCCGACTTTTTTTTCACTCGACGCTTACATTTTTCACCAGCTGCCGCACTAAGCCGCCGACAGCAGTACAGCACTTGTACAGCTGCCATTTCCTGGTACATCTACACACACAAACACACACTTGTGCACCGTGCATACTTTCAGGCGCTGCCACAGCCACCTTAAATGCTGGCATTCTTACTTTTGTGCTTTAAGCGTTTTTCATCGCCCACAAACGTCGTGTACGGCGGCAGCAATTTTTCCCCATGTCTCTAACACCGCCCGCCCCCATCATCCCTTCACTTCCGTTTCATGTGCTCATTTTACCCCTTTTTGTGAGAGGCTATGACGTTGGCTTTTACTTTCACTTCCGTTTTACGCCACTCGACTAAAGTGAAAATAATACATTAACCTCTCGTGCCGAGCTTGGGACCTTTTGTGGCCCTCAACATTTTGCCACTGGTTCACTTTTGCTTTCAATTATACACACACACACACACGCACACACAATTCTTGCAAATTGAAGCAACACAATGTAACTTTTTACAATTGAACGCACGCAAGTCTGGTTGCTGACAACAAAAACTAACGCGTTTACACTATAACGCACACCCACACACACACACACACACATACACGCATTCATAAATAGTAAACAACAACCAGTTGTATTTTAGTTGCGACGTAAATTTTCAATTTCAATTCAATTTCAATTCGTTACAATTTGCTTAAATTATTTTCCCTTGATTTCTGCCAATACAATTGTAATAAATTGATGGCAATTGATTGCTTCACTGCGATGCGTTGAGCCACGCTGAGCTGTGGTGAGCTGTGCTGCTGTAGTGAAGTGAAGTGAGATGCGCTGCGCACTGAATGCTTTTTGTGCGGCCACAGCCTGCAGTAAAGAGTTGCGGAAATATGCTGACAAATTACAAAATTGTTTTGATTTACATGAAATCAATTCGCAAAGGTCAGTTTCATTAGTGAAGACGAGTGAAAAAATGTGCTTGTGGGCGTGGAAATTGCGCAGATAAATTTGTTAATTTTGCACAAAACTAAAAGGTGACTGAAACTATCCAAGTAAAGCAAATCAAAGTTCAATGTTACATTATGTCAATACGTCTAATGCTCAGCAAGTGTTCATGTGTGGGTTTTCATGGCAAACTTTACAATTTTCCCATGTCATCTGACTTGAGGTGGAGACATAAGTTTCCAGTGGCATTGACTTTCCCAGTGTCATAAAAACCTTTTACTATAATTTCTTTAAATTTTTGCAACCATTCACTGCGTTAGAGAAAAGTTATTTAACCATCGAAAAACACTCTCCAAGTGCATTGCCTTTGAAAGCAACACTGCAACATCGCCGCGTCATGTCTGACAATGTCAGCGGCAATGTGGGTTTTCTTATTATTCAACAAAAACTACACAAACTAACACTGTAGGAAGACTTCACTAATGGGTTTTTAATCAGGTATCATGATTCAATGTCTTGAAAAAACATTACACCGCAAGTTATATTTTGACTTCTCTGGGGTTTGTCTGACGCTTACTAGAGCTGCCAGATCAGCAGTTTCACTAGAATTTTCAGGTCAAGATTATTCCAGCAAAAAAACCACACAACTCTGGTATCTGTTCCAAGCCTGTCGGAAGCTGTCAGATCCGTCATTTCACTAGAATATTCAGAACAATATTATTCCAGCAGAATAACCACTCAACTCTGGGGTTTGTCTGACGCTTACTAGAGCTGCCAGATCAGCAGTTTCACTAGAATATTCAGAACAATATTATTTCAGCAGAAAATCCACACAACTCTGGTATCTGTTCCAAGCCTGTCTGAAACTGTCAGATCGACCATTTCCCTAGAATATTCCAGGCAATAAGTAATATTCAAATTAAATTAAAGTATTAAATCAATTCACAGAACGCCAAGTTTGAGCAAACATTTTTGGAATGTTCCGAACTGACAAACTAACGCAAAAATAACAAAAACCAAATTCAAACCATTCAAAGTTTACTTAACTATAATTACAACTGAATTCTCCTCAAACGCACAAAGCTTTTTTAAGTCTAAACAAAATCAATTTTAAAAATAATAAATCAATTAGGCCCAAACAATTCGAGACAATGTTGAATTCAGTTTGGGATCTCATAACATTAGAATTCCTAGCATAGTTGGTTTACTCTATGAAATATTGCTCCGATTTATTTATTTATTTATTTACTTAAATGGAATATTAAAATTGGTTTCGTGATGGATACAGCAATCAATAAATTCGTAGTTGATATTGAATGACAATTTCAAAGGAGGGAAAAGATCTACTATATATCGATTCTAAGTTCAAAAATCGACAGAATGAGTCATAGAAGGGAAGCAAATGGACAGAATTTAATCATGATAGGTGATCTGACAAGTTTTTTGAGTTTTCTTTCTAATGCCTTCTGTCGAAGTTGTATGGACAAGAAAGAGGAAGAAAAGCATTCCACCTTCTATGTACTTGTCCCGATTTAGTTATTTATCTAGAAGAAAGAAAACGACTTACCCTGTCAACTTCTTCGTCGACAATCTAGAGGATCTATTCGACAGGATTATTTAATCTACTAGGATTCGTAAAGAGATCAAACTGCTTCAATGTGTGAGCGAATAAAATTTCAATTAATCAATCGAACCTTCTGTGCACATGTTCTGCATTATCTAGTAGAAGAAAGACTCACCCTGGCAACTTCTTCTTCTCTACAATCTAGGGGATCTAGCCAATAGAACTATTCAATGTCTACAAGGCTTCATAAGAAGCTCAAACTGATTCAATGAGCGAATAACACAATGGGCCTTTATGACCTAAGTGAGCCCCTACTACCTACTGGACTACCTATACGGGAGACAAACAAGACCTCTACATATACGAAAGCAGTATTCAAGTATAAAGCGAACAGAAGCAGAAAAAGTAACTTTGGTGTCTAGGGGTCAGAGAATTTGCAACAATTAAGACGAACCAAAGCCAACGTTGAGTACGAATTGCAGATGGTCAACTCAATAGGAGCAGTCAAAGAGAATTCAGATCCATCAAAGAATTAGTCAATAACATGGACCAACTGAAGACCAGAATTCAAGCTTAGATGTTTGTCTAATCTCGATATTGGCGTCTAAAACGAAAAAAATCGGAATAAAGTAACTTTGAGTATATTGAGGTCTGAGATGGGCGAACAGTTCCGAAGACTTAAAACTAATACGGAGTACGATTAAAAGAAAGTAAACTCCATATAGGCAAAAATAGAATTTAAAATCTAAAAAGATGCCAAAATCTTCAATAACCTTAACCAACTGGAGACTAGAGTTCAATTATAGATTTTTGAGTCTCGTTACGATATTTGACAGAAAAAGAGAATGTAGTATCGGAAAGCATACCTAAATCTTTAATAACATTGACCTGCTTAACACGAGAGTTGGAAATGAAGAAGGAGGAAGGAAAAAGATGAAGCTATATGGCAAACATTTCTATTGGTAGAGAGATGGCATTTTGAGTTGTTCTTCTATCAGCTTATAAGATATCAGAGACAACCGAACACTTCCTATTTACTCTACAGGACCATAGTTACCGTTCTTTGAAGACTAGATTTATAGCTAATCTTACAAATACAGTCAAAGCTAGATTATCGAATCTGCTGAAATCTTTCTAGAGTCAAACTGTTTTATATTTGCAAAAGCTGAAGTTGTGATAAAAAAAGAGAGGGCAGAATACTTCCTCTCACTCTACAGGACCATCGTTAAAGTTCTTTCGAGTCTAGATTTCTGTCTAGTCTTAGGAACACAGCCAAAGCCAAACTATTGAATCTGCTAAAACTTAACAAGAAGTCAAACTGTTTTATGATGTTTGTAGAATCTGAAGTTGTGATAAAAAAGATGGACGACCGGGGAATCTTTCTATCTACTCCAGAAGACCATTGTTAAGGCACTCTGGAGTCTAAATTTCTGTCTAGTTTTAGGAACACAGTCAAAGTTGAACTATTGAATCTGCTAGAACTTAACAAAAAGTCAAACTATTTTATGATGTTTGTTTAATCTGAAGTTGTGATAAAAAAGAGGTACGACCGAACACTACTTATTCTAGAAGACCATCGTTATCGCTCTTTGGAGTTTAGATTTCTGTCTAGTTTCAGGAAGATAATCAAGACTGATTTATGGAATATACTAAACCTTATCAAGAAGACAAACTACTTGCAGTATTGATTGATATTTTGGTAAAAGACAAAGGGATATGCTTGTCCCTTGAAATTCTGACAGAAAACAGTTGGAAATTTCTTAAAATTTTGATAAAAAATGGTTGGGATTTAGTTCCCCTTTAAGATCTCGATATTTCTTCTTTTGAAATTCTAACAAAGTACAGAGGGACATTCACTTTCTTTAAAGTTCTTGTAAGTAACACACAGACACTCCACCTACATCATGAGGAGACATACTCTTTTTTTCTAGGCTTTTTCAGGTCTCCGAAAGTGTTTCACGAAGTTTTAGAAAGACAACCAAAACTGGTTTTTTTAATCTGCTAAAACTTATTAAGAACTCAAATTAATTTCAGTATTGATTGAAATTTGTGTAAAAGACAGTTGGATATTTCCCTTCCTTGAAACTCTGGCAAAAAGCAGCTGAACATTTCTTGTTCTTGAAATGTTGGTAAGACAGTTGGATATTTTTGCTCTTGGAACTCTAACCAAATACAGAAGAACATTCACTTCCCTTGAACTTCTCGTAAGTAACACACAAAGACTCCACTTACATGAAGAGATCTACTCACAATGAGCCGAGGCTTTATCAGGTCTCCGAGTAAAAGTGTTTCAGGAAGTTTTAGAAAGACAGCCAAATCTGTTCTTTTGATTGAAATGTGTGTAAAAGACAGTTGGATATTTCTCTTCTCTCCTCGAAACTCTGGCAAAAAACAGCTGGACATTGCTTGTCCTGGAAACTTTGGTAAGACAGTTGGATATTCCTTCTTTTGAAATTTTCGTAGTAACACACAGAAGAGATCTACTCACAATGAGCCGAGGCTTTATCAGGTCTTCAAGTAAAATTGTTTCAGGAAGTTTTAGACAGTAATTTCAGTATTGATTGAAATTCGTGTAAAAGACAGTTGGATATTCCTTCTACTTAACTGGCAAGAGACGATTGAATATGGGTTCCCCTTAAAATTTGGTAATGGGCAGTGGGATATTGCCTTACTTTAAAATTCTGTTAGTAGAGAGTTGGATATTCTTGACTCTTGAAAGAGACGATGGAACAGTCCTTAAGATTCTTGGGACAGCCAGAGCTAGCCAGGTATCTACTCACAAACAGCTGCAATTTTTTTTAGATCTTCTAGTAAAGTGCCGCCTGTAGAGAATAAACTTTTTACAACCTAACCTAACCTAATTTAATACAAGAAACCACCACTACGTAGCTCTTAATTTAATAAACCTTTGTTAGTTTTAAAACCCTGCAGCGTTCACCACTTTCTGACTGAAATGTTGCAAATGTTTCGTATAGGTTGAATACAAATAAACCGCCACATACACCCCGCACCACAAAATTAAATGCATATCTGTGCTAACTTACATTTAATTAACTCGAAACATTACCGACAACCAAAAGGGCACCGGAAACTGGGGCACAATGGACCGCGTAGCCGGAAGAGCGTTGGCAATGCGGTTCCAAATGGCGGCAAGCGGTCATAATTGCTTAATTCGGTATGAAAACTTTTACAGAACACTGACACAAATACACACACACATTCTCACACACACACACATACACATACGCAGCCATTTAACCACATACAGACACTTAAATGTGCGTATAAGTGAAAGCGCCTAAAAGCAGTGCAAACTTTTACTCTCAATTTTAATAGACAACTTAATTAGAAAGTTCCACGAATTAATATAACAACAACAAGAACAACCACAATGCAAACAGCAATGAGCGTAAATCTAAGTAAACACTTTAATCCGTTTTTAATGAAAGGCAATGCGACCGAAAACGTCACCGAGCGCCACTCGTCGCGCCATGAGCAAACACACCTATTAGGTCCAACATTGACTTCAACTGTCAGCAGCGCAGCGTTCGCACTCGCCGTGCGATGGGGGACAACACTTTAGTCGGAAATCATATTTAACAGACGTCAGAGATGCGTCAAAATTTCATGTGCCATATTAATGTGTGCGCATATTTCGACTGTTTGCCGTTGTGGTGCGTGGGCTTACATGAAATGGGGGACCAGAGGGTCGAGAAAGTTATTGTGCACAAGTTGACACATAAGTGAAATGTAGCAAAGAAGCGACGAGTCCCACCAGAGCGACACGAAATGAAATGAAAAGTTGTGCAATTTGCCAAATTGCACAAGTGGCAACACTGAACACACACACACATACAAACACATGTGCATATGTGTGGATGGGAACTGCGTAAAAGTGGGTTAGTGCGTGCGGCTGCTGGTGTCGTTGAATATTTGTCTTCTTTTATTTTCATACACAAACACACAAACACAGACATGTATGCAAACTAATAATTGGCAACGTCAACGACAATGTCAACTTGACAAATGGTAAATACGCATGGAAGCTCACATGACACAGTAGCCGAAGCAGAAGCAGTAGTGGGCATGGAGTTGGGCCGAAAGCGCGTACCGAGCAATGACGACACGCCAAAGGGTTAACAAGCACACACACACGCACTGTATACGTGTGACAGCTGCCGACATGACAGTTGTCATACGGCCAACTGGTTGACTGTTGGCTGGTTACTGCTGTGTTGCGCCACGGAACCGGCGTCGAACCGGAAACAGTCAGACAGCTGAAAATTTTCATTTATTAAGAAAGTTGCGTTGATGTCGTCAGTGTTGTGGTTGTTGTTGTTGTTGCTGCCGCCTGCTATTAATGCTAACAACTGCCGCCAACGTCATCAGCTATCAGCAGCTAAAGTTGGCGCCGGCAGTGAGACGGCAACTGGCCAATTGCTCTGTGTATGTGTGTGTGAGTATATGTTAGTGTGTGTGTGTGTAGCTTTCCGACTACAACAAGCAATGCGTTAAGCAATAAACATTCTGGGGGTCATAAGTGACACATGTGCCAAAACTTAAATGACACAATAACAAAAATACACAAATGTGAGACTAAAAGTGTTGACAACACTCGTAGAAATTCGGGAAAAATAATAGAAAAGAATTTTGCGCAGATTTTTTAGAGATTGAGAAAGTTTCGTATTATTATTTCAATAGTTTGACCAGCGTAAGTGTACTGGGTACCTTGGGTATGATTCGCATTTTAGGCTGGGGCCCACAAATTTTTTTTATTTTACAAACTTTCCATTCCATCAATATTACCCACCGAATCTTTTAGCTTGTAACAAGTTTCTATCCTTCACACTACAGTATTGAGTACAAATTGAGAAGCCTTACAAACGCAACAACAACAGGAAGCCAGTAGAAACTAACAAAAAATGATGCAGCGTTTATCGAAGACAACAACCCTTTGACATCATCTTCGCCAACCTTTCAGCAACGGATACATAGAGGTCAGAGTTCTCATGCCTAAATCTTGATTCAACAACTGAGAAATAGGTTCTAGAGACATATTCATGGCCTCTGCTTTCTCTCCCACTTTAGTTCAAAGGTTATCTAGCATCATTTGGTGAACTTGAGCAATGTTATTGTCCATGGTGGCAGTTTCCATCATCTCCCAGACTGGTATCAATTCAGCTGCTTAACATTTTACCATAGTAAATGATAGTACCGAACAGTGACATACGCGAGGGGGGTTTTTAGGGTTCAAACCTCTCACAAAATGTTTATCTGTAAACATATTGGCAGGGAATATGGTTTCAACCGGTATTGGGCTCAAAAGTTATGTACGTAAGTCATCCGAAATGAAATCCTGTGTGCGTCACTGGTAAAGAGTCTCTGTAGAGAGCATCCAACCTAATATTGAATGACTTCTCTATACTCGAAATTGTACCATTTGCACAAAAACACCGACTGGCTCAAATCATTGCGCCTTCAAAATGGCTGAAATTTTGGTAAGTACCTTTCAGAAGCGGCGGAAACAGATTTCCTCAACTTTGGTTGACAAGTGCTGTCATCTTCTGATGTTGAGGAAACTTCTCAGACCAGCCTCGTATATGTATGACAATATATATGAGACAAACCTATGCATTCGAGGGTTAAGAAGTCTGCATATGAGACAAACCTGTGCATTTGAGGGTTAAGAAGCCTAAGAATAGTTAAATGTAGAGAAAAGGTCTTTAAGAATAGTTAAATTCTAACTCTTAAGACCACAAACAAATTTAATGATTTCTGGAACCACAGAAGCCTCAGGTCAAACAACAAAGAAAACAACAAAACAGCTAAAGGGTTAAGAAACTTTTGTTGTACTCAATTCAATTTCACTGCTGCTGAGTTCATATAAGTTTTTACATAAAATTTTTACTAACATTTGAACTAAATTTTGACTATAATTCTAATCTAAATTCGAATACAAATCTTTCTAAATGTAATCCATTTCTTACTAAAATTCTGACTAAAGACTACAATTCCAATTGAACCTTTTACAACAATCCAAGTAAGCAATATTTTAAAATTTATATTACACTATAAAGATTCATAAAATTAAATGTTTTTAAGATTCATAAAAACTGAACAGGAGTGAAAATAAAAACTTAATTTTTTTCCTGCTTCTTTTTTAAAATCAGACTAAATTTTTACTACAATTCCAACTGAATTCTACAACAATTCTCACTTAATGTAGTCCTTTTTAAACAGAAGAAAACAATACTTTTAAATTTGTATTCCACACAAAAAAATCTCCAGTCACATTAAGATTCATAAAAGCTCTGAACAGGAGTAAAACTTTTGTACACAAAAATTTAATTTTTCCATGCTTTTTACTAAAAATCCGACTTAATTTCTACTGTAATTCCAATTGAACTTTACAACAATTCTTATGAAATTTAATCCTTTTTAAGCCCAAAAAAATAATATTTTAAATTTTTTTTACACACAAAAATATCTTCAGTCACATAAAGATTCATAAAAGCTCTGAACAAGAGTGAAAAAAGAGCACAGAAAAATTTAATTTTTTTCCTGTTTCTTAAAATTCATTCAAATTCATAAAGATTCATAAAAGCTCTGAACAGGAGTGAAAATAAAGCCATAAAAAATGTCTTGCTTTTATTAAAAATCTAATTAATTTCAACTGAATTCTACATATTCTTACTGAATGTAGTCCTTTATAAACCTCAGTAAACAATATTTTCAAATTTCTATAACACACAAAAGTTCATAATGATTCATAAAAGCTCTGAACAGGAGTGAAAATAAAGCCATAAAAAAATTCCTACATTTTGCTAAAAAGCTAATTACATTTCTACTACAATTTCAACTGAATTCTACAACAATTCTTACTGAATGTAGTCCTTTTAAACCCTCAGTAAACAATATTTTCAAATTTCTATAACACACAAAAATTCATAAAGCTCTGAACAGGAGTGAAAATAAAACCATACAAAATTTCCTACTTTTTGCTAAAAATCTAGCTAAATCTAAATTTAACTAAATTGAACTAATCTAACTGAATTTCTACTAAAATTCACACTGAATTCTACAACAGTTCTTACTGAATGCAATCCTTTTTAAATACCAGTAAACAACATTATCCAATTGAACTGAAATCTACAACAATTCCTATTAAATGTAATCCTTTTCAAACCCGAGTTCACAATATTTTCTAATTTTTATAGCACACAAAAAATTCATAAAGATTCATAAAAGCTCTCAACAGGACAGAAAATAGAACACATAAAATTTGAATTTTTTCTCTGCGCAACTTAAAGCAGTGCGCCGTCTTTATGCAATTTGATTTGTGTATTAAATGCAACCCACACTTAAACACTTTGGGTGCAAATTTATGGACCGAAGCATAACCTTTTCACACAAACACACACGCACACACACACATTTATAAATGCAGATGAAAACACACATAGAGCAGGAAAAGGCAGGCAACACTTGACACCCATAAATCCATCAGGCGTGAAATCCCAATTGAAAAATTGACTTAAATGGGGGAAAGGGCGAAAAAACAGACACTCACACACACACACACACACACATACATACAGTCCGATCAGTAGACAACAGTGTGGTCCACGTGGTAGCATGTGGTAGCACATGGCGTGACTTGTGGCAGGTGAAAGACAGCGAATGCAGTAGGAAACTTTTCAAATTTTCTAATCGAAACAAATTGAATCATCACATGTTGTCTTTGGCGTGGCGTCTGCACCCGCCTTCTGCCATTCTCCACGACACGTAATGCAAAGCAGTCATGTTTCAGTCAGTTGGCAGTGCCGATGGCAAATGGCGATGGCAGTGTCAGTGAGGCGTGAGGCAAAAGGTCTTCGGCACGAATGCGGCCACAGGAAAATCATAAAAAAAAGCACTACGGTAAAAGCAAGCGAAAAAAAATGCAAATCTTTTTGTGCGGCAAGCAAGAGACGGAAGTGAGAAGCTAGCAAAGGCGCTGAATGAGAAAGAGTGCCGGCTCGCCCAACAAATGGTGGCCTTGAGTGGCAATATTCTTTAACATGACTGCATATATTCACCGAGTGTGAATATATATATATGTGTGTGTGTGTACATATCAGTGTGTTTGTGTGCGAATATTCGCATGAAAATCAGGCAAGCAGAAATTGCAAATACGGCGACCTTTTGTCGCTGCCAGCAGTTGACTAAATGCGTAGTTGCAGGTAAAAACGAGAGAGAGAAAGAGAGAGAGAAGGATATTTGTGTATGTGTGTGTTTCAAGCATTTTTTTTTTTGCAAATTGAAAGATGACATTACAAATGGAAACAGGAAGTGAGTCAGCAACCGGACGCCAATACATTTTGAAATGAAATTTCTCAGCGTTGTGTGCAGAGAATGACCAACTGTCATGGATCATTGGTTAGTGAGGCGTTAGAGGAAAGAGAAGAAAAGAAATTGATGAAATTCATTTTCTAGCAAACGGTGAAAAAAACAGCATATTGCAAATGTGCGACAATACGCAAAGCTTTGGGCAATCAAAGTTGCTATAAAGATGGCAAAAGACAGCGAGAAGGAGAGAGAAAGAGAGAGAAAAAGTGACTGCGAACACGGTTGCCACTTTCGGTACATTTGAATGAAAAGTGCGCCTTTTTATTTCAATGGCTGCTTTTGTATAATTTGGACCTTTTTTTATACAAAAGTGTGTAAGCAAGAAAAAAATACCAACTTTTTGAAGGCAGTTAAAAAAGTTTCAATATAAAAATTGTAAAAGTTTGACAAAAATTATTTT
The DNA here is from genome assembly GCA_964056695.1 of Melieria picta. Classification (NCBI taxonomy): domain Eukaryota; kingdom Metazoa; phylum Arthropoda; class Insecta; order Diptera; family Ulidiidae; genus Melieria; species Melieria picta. The sequence continues at coordinate 83,913,275 of OZ057398.1, read as the reverse complement.
CCTTTTAATTTTGGGACAAATTGTTTTAAGAAAAATTTTCGTACAATTTATTTTAGTTGAGTGGCAACCGTGACTGTCAATGTGAACAAAGATTGTGATTGTTCAATGTGCCGAGGCAAAAATTGTCAATGAGCGAGTGGACGCATTTAATTGCTTTATGGCAGCGTTGCGTTGGCTGGCTTGCGGCGCAACTGAACTAAATCAATCACTTGGCAAAGTCACATAGTCACATAGCTGCTCAGATTTCACACAACAAAAACAACAACGTTGATCGAAAACAAAAACAACAACAACAAATGTAATCAAGCGTCACACCAAATAAAACAATAAGAAGTTGAAGTGTGTCGGTCGAAAACGACTGATGCATGTCCTGCATCCTGTCCTGAGCAACTAAAGGTCAGTGGATGAACCACGCCCATTTGGGTATTTGCCTACGTTTCCATTTCACTCCTTCTGAACATAAAATAACTAAAAACTTTAAATAAAAAAAAAATTAAAAGAACTGCAAGATGCCTCGAAATGGGTTAATGTGATTCAGTATTGCATACAGGATTTCATTTTTGGGGAATAAAGGAGGGGACTATATGAATTTAAATCATATCTGCCTACTTTTCCATTTTTCCTTCTTTTCAACATAAAAATAACTCAAAATGTTAATTAAATAAAATTAATATTTTAAAAATAAATTCATGATGTATGGAAATGGGTTAATGTGATTCAGTATTGCATGCAGGATTTCATTTTTGGGTGATGGATTTAAAATCATATCTGCCTACTTTTCGATTTTTCCTTCTTTTCAACATAAAAATAACTCAAAATGTTAATTAAATAAAATTTTAAATTAAAAAAAAAATCATGATGTATGGAAATGGGTTAATGTCGTTCAGTATTACACAAAATCTTTTATTTTTGGGTGGTAAAGGAGGGAACGTATGATTTGAAATCATAGCTGCCAGTTTTCACTTTATTCCACTTTTCAACATAAAAATAATTTAATTAATATTTTTAATTAATTAAAATTAAAAAAAAGCTTCATGATGTATGGAAATGGGTTAATGTGGTGCAATATTACATACAATTTTTGTAATAAACAATAATTGAGGAGTTTGAACACGCAAAACTCCATTGCACGTGTCACTAATGTCACTCATTTCTAGTCACAAATAGTCACAAATTAACAGATTATTTTCTTAAATATCAAAGTTTTCATATTTCATAAATTATTTGTACATGGCAACCCTGCTTAAAAATATTCCAACCAAGTCCATAGGGGTCTCAGTTCTTAGTTGTAGTACCAGCGATATCTGTACAAAATATTATTAGGATGTCTGCACTAACTACAACTAAAGTTCAAACCAGACAGTTGATGGACGGAGAAAGGACCAATCATAGCTAAATCAATTTCCCCTCATAATGTTCAATCAAACATATCGATCACGCCTCCTTCTAAAGAACTTAACTGAACTAAACTAGACCTGATGTACTAAACTAAAGTCCCCTACCAACTAAATTAACTAAAGTATGTATAAAGATCCATCAGGTTATAAACAGTCAATGCCAACATTTCCAATTCTGCACACTTTTCCACTTGGCACCAAGTTACAATAACCTATACATATCTATATATGTCCCATAGTTGTTGTTGCCGTTAACATAATCACTGCCTTTGGGCGCCGTTCGCCCACGTCATCTGTTCGCTTGGACCTTGACAGCATTGAAACGTGAACGTGAGCGCACGTTTGGCCTCCAAGTCTGACCAAACGAAAGCAATAACTCAATATTGCTGCAGGATATATCGTCTTTCTTCTCCTTCTGAATGTTGTTTTTGCTTCGTTTCCTTTCCGTTTTTTGCTTTCCTTCTATGCTCTCGGACCAAATGTAATTTGTGTCTTTTGGGTAAATTTTTGCTTATCTAAGTCAAGTGTAATTAATGGAAATGAACTGCTTGTGGTCGAAAGTGGCGCTGCGTGACGACGGCCAGACAAACAAAAAGGAACGCGCCAGAAAGCGAGGCAATTCGATTAGGCAACAATTCGTCGGCTCACCGCAAAAGTGCGAAAAGTAAGTCAAATTACAAGAAATTTAATTTGCATATTCCCGACTTGCCAAAAATAATGGCTAATTCCGGAAAATCTAATTACACGAACTGAGATAAAGTTAACTCTCGGCGGTGAAGAGTGCATAGAGCGCACTGAAGGGAACTGAACGCAAGAAGCTGTCTAAAAAATATGGTTTTAATTTTGTGTATTCTTTTTATAAATAAATAATTTTTAATATACAGAAAGTGAAGGAAAACTTTAAGGTGATATTTGAGATGGAAATATGGGTGAAATAAGAATAAAATGGTTGCAGAAGGGTGAGTTTTGGACTCGTTAAAGAAATCATCATCTACAGCTTCCCAGATTAGATCATTGGGCTGGATTCAAACTATGATAACTTTTGAGAAAACAGAAACGAATCACCAGGGGAAATCAGAGATAAACACTGTTAATGCAAAGCGTGTGATTGGCTCTAAAAGGATGCAAAGGTTTGAAGATAAGCTTTTGACGGAAGGATTTATGGGCACTTCACCTGAACCAAAATCTTAGGTATTGGCAAAAATCTTCGTATTAAGACCTGGTAAGGGTTTATTTTTCTTTCTTTGGGATTTTGTGAAATCCCTGGTTCATGCAAATAATCTAATGAACTATTTAGTTCTGTAATAATTTGTTTAAAATTTTAATGATCCTTTAATGTTGACATTTTTGATTTTTGTGTTTTTTTTTAATTTATTTTCATTAAATTAAATTTTTGTAAATAATAATGACACTAAAATGTTCAAACTTCTGTCTCTCTGTATTTTTTCAAAATATATATTTGAATACAATTAAATTTATATATTTTTTTTGACACTCCACTTCAATAAATTAAATTTTTGTAAATTTTGATGATACTGCAATGTTGAAATTTCGTTTCTATGTATTTTTTGTTTAATAAATAAATTTTTTTATGTTTTTTGATACTCCAATTGCTGAAATTTCCTTTCTATGTATTTTTTGAAAAAAAAATTTTTGTAATTGTTAATGATACACCAATGTCGAATTTTTCATTCCAATGTATTAAAAAAATATTAATAATTTGCATTGAATTAAATTTTTGTAAATTTTAATGATACTCTAATGATAAAATTTTCATTTCTATGTAGTTTTTTTTGGTAATAAATAAACTTAAATAATAATTTTTTTAATTCTCAATCTATCTATGTATTTTTTAAAAATATAAATTTGCATTGAATTACATTTTTATCAATTTTAATTAATATTGAAATTTTCTTTTCTATGTATTTTTTATAAATAAATTTAAATAAAATTTGTTTTTTTATTTTATTTAAAAAAAATATAGATTTACATTGAATTAAATGTTTGTTCTTTTTACTGACCCTCAAATGTTGAAATTTTCGTTTCTATGTATTTTTTCAAAAAAAATTAATTAACATTGAATTTAATTTTTGTAAATTTTAATGATATTCCAATCTTGAAATTTTCGTTTCTATGTATTTTTTGTTTAATAAATAATTTTAAATACATTTTTGTAAATTTTAATGACATTGCAATGTTGAAATTTTCGTTCCTATGTTTAAAAAAAAAAAATAAATTTGCATTGAATTAAATTTTTTTTAATTTTAATCAACTCCAATGTTGAAGTTTTTGCTTCTATGTATTTTTTTTATTTTTTGTAATAAATAAACTTAACTAAATATTATTCTCATTATAATGATACTCCAATGTCAAAATTTTGGTTTCTATGTATTTTTTGGAAACATTAATTTGCATTAAATAACATTTTTGTAAGTTTTAATGACCATCCAATCTTGCAATTTTCGTTTTTGTATTAAAAAAAAAAAAATCGAATATAAATTTTAACTGCCTAATGATGTCTGTCTAATTTTTATTTCTCTAAACTAAGTTTTTAACCCCAATTACAGTTTTCTCCAACAAATAAATCCAAATTAATTGTAAATTATTTTTATAAAATTTTAATGATGCTTCCATGTTAAAAGTTGTTATTGGTACTTATTCAATGATTTTCATTTTTATATATATTTTTTTAATTTTTAATAAATTAATTCTTTCATATTTTAAAAAATGTTAATGTTGAATTTTAATTCTTTATTTTTATTTCAAAAAAAATTTTTTTTTGTAAATCTTACTCTGTACTAATTTTGTAATACTTTTATAAATTAATAAATATCTTCTAATGTCGAAATTTTTATTAAAGAAAATGTAATTAAAAAAAAAAAAAATTTTTATTAAAATTTAATTTAGTACTTGGTTTATAAAAACTCAACTAGATTTTTTAACAACAAATAACTCTGAATTAATTCTGTAATAATTAAACACATTTTTAAAGATATTCTAATGTCGAAATTTTCTTAATTGTTATTAAACGAAAATGAAATTTTTTAAAAATGAAAATCAATCTTAAATATTTAATTTTTTTACATACTTTCCTACATTTTTATAAACGCTCTACAACTAACTCTGAAATATTTCTAAAATTATTATTTTTCAATTTTAATGATCCTTCAGTGTTCAAATTTTTTTTCTCCTTATTAATTTTTCATTTATTTTTTACTTTTCAACGTTTCTATAAATTCCCAATGTCCAAACGTTGCTATACGCAGCGCCAAAAGACAAAACAAAACAAGACAATCTCAATGTTTTTCTCAAAGTTTTCCTCGGACCACTTGCAAAAGAATTTCATTCAATTAAATGGTCGATTGATTGCATGAATGAATGACTGAGTAATTTTAATTGGCTCACTTAAAATGCAAATTGCGTACAATTCACACGCGCAAACGGCCACACACACACACACACACACACACATTCACATGACCAACAGGCAGACAAGAAACACAACTGGCACACGCATGTTTATGGCAGCAAACAACAATAACAATGACAATAACAACAACACGAACACAAACAGCAACACAGAGTGCGTCCAGCGTCAGTGGCCAATAAAAATGACACACCTCCGCGCGGCACCTGCTGCCACAGTCGCAGTCGCAATCGCTCTCCTCTGCCTTCCCTGTGCTCACTTTGACTTCAACTGCTTGTCGAGGCTGTGTGCTTTGCCAACAACAATGTGAGTGCTGCCACTTGGTCATAATTTAAGCAAAGACCATTCAAGTGCGAAGGGCCAAAGGAATGTGTACGTGTTTGTGTGTGTGTGTGTGTATGGGTGTGTGCTAAGCAACAAAAACAATGTGAAATAAACCAGTGCAATCAAAATTAAAATTATAATTTTTGTTTTTGTTGTTTTCGTTTAAATTAAAAGTGACAGTTGCACTCTCAGCGAGGCACTCACACATACACTCAAACTCACTCACGCACCCATTTGCTATGCGCAGCGGCTGGCACGCAATTTTTATTATTATTAAATTTTAATTTTCGAAACTCTGAAACTCATCAAACGCACCCAAATGGCCACTCTTGGGCACCCCATTGCGCACTCTGCCGCCCCCATTCCCCATTCCCCTCTCTCTCTCTCTCGCTCCTTTCCCCCTCTTTCTCTGTCGCTGTGTGCGGCTCCCACGCGTGCAACGGACGCACTCGCTGTGAAATTTTAATTACGTCTCGCTGTCATGCAACGCACAGCCAATCGCCGCCACCGCCGATGCTGCCGCCGTGCGGTCCTCGGAGAATTTCGCACATAATTTAATACAACTTACATGAGATCCCAATGAATTTTTGAATTGCTCCCATGCGCTCGACGCCGTGCGGTGTCGGTCAATCACAGCTGGCGTTGCTGCAGCTGGCGCGGGCCGACTTGGTTGGCTTTTTGGACGTCATGTTCAGGCCGACACGTTCAATGTCAAAGCGACGCAATTCACACAGCGCCCACAGCAAAAACAACAACAATCAGCATAGTAAAAGCCAAATTTGCTGTCGTAAATGGGTCGCAAACCTAATCGACGTCAATTAAGCCAACAATGTTGCACACACGTGTGGGATTTTATTGAAAGCTATTGAAGAGGTCAATCAGGAATCGAGAGAGCTTATAATATTTCATTTTTTGTGGCCTTGACAGTTCGATTAGGAGGTGATTTTCTTTGTTTGAAATATTTAACATCTAAAACAGTCGAAATTATAGCTTTGAGCGATATTTGCCTTGAGGTCACTGGGAATCGGGAGAACTTTTAATTTTTCATTTCTGTTCCCCGATCTGTCGATTGATTAAGATGTGATCTCCTTTTAAATATTTAATATCTAAAACAGTTGAATCTATAGCTTTGAATGATGTTATCGGACTTCATATCAGCCATGAAGTCACTGGGAATCGAGAGAGCTTGCAATAATTAAATTTTTGCGGTCTGAACTGTCGATCAGAATGTGATATATTTGATTTAAGGTTGTAAATATGCAAAACTGTAGAATTTGTATATTAAAAAAAAGTCATCAGACCTGTTCTTGTTTCTTTCATCTGTCCATCAAGTAACTTAAAGATCTTTTTATGATTTTTGGAAAAAATTTAGTCTGTGTCTTATAGATATTACATGAAAAAGTATTTTTAAAGGTCTACCTACCTACCAATATTTATTCATTAGATTTTGATTCTGTCCATGAAATATGAACATTTTCTCACGTTCTCTGAGTTTACAGGAGTAGATGAGATTGAAAAGTCTTCTTAGTCCATTTTTTTCTTCACAACACTATAAGATCTGGTGAACATATCTCGAGGATCTTGTCTCATAAAGTTTGATACCAAAGTTTATTAACCCTTATTCTCATACCCGGGTACCCGGGTGCCCACTGCGATCTATTTTCGTAAAAAAAACTGACAAATAATGAAATTTTTTTTTTACCTTCCGGATCCTCGTTATTTAGGTGAAAAGCGAACAAATCATATATTTAAAAAATTTTGTTTTCTATATTGAAAACTTAAAAATTTCATGAAATGGGTACCCGGGTACCCCGGGTGCCAAACGACGTTAGTAAGTTTGGGTATGAGAATAAGGGTTAAATGAAAAGAGGAACAATTACGTAACCTGCTTTGGAACTATCAAACAGGACAGTGTTTTTGCCCGCCAGGAAGGAAGAATCAAAAAGGTGCTAATAATTCAAAGATTCTAGATCCCAAAAATTTTCGAAAAAAAGTTAATAAAGATCTGTGATGCCACAATTGGACCATCTGGTGCTTAGTATGACCCCCAGTAATATTCCGCGACCAAACAATCTAATCTAACCTAATGAAATCTAACCTAACCAAACGAAACCAAACCAAACCTTACCAAACCGAACCGAATCAAACCAAACCAAACCGAACCGAGTCAAACCAAGCCAAACCAAACCGAACCTTACCAAACCACTCTAACCATGTCAACTTTTTTGCCAACAAAACGCAACTTGCGAAAAAAGCTCATCTCTTTGCACAACAACACTCGGCAAAAAGTCGACATGTTGCAAAAGTCGTCAAGAAGATTTAGAAGTTGCTTCAACGGGAAGCCGTAACCAAGACTTCCCGTCACCATGACTGCGTATTAATAACTCATGGCCTAACTGAGCTCACTTTCTACGAAGAAGCCAAAAATTAGATTGGATCACCTTAAAAGATAAGAAATTTGTTCATCAAGGAAACTTTAGAGGTGCTTCAAAGGGAGGTCCTACTCCACCCTCTTTATTCAGCAGACATTGATCCTTTCGACTACCACTTGTTTCTGTCGATGACTAATGGCCTGACTGAGCTCACTTCTTACGAAGAAGCCAAAAATTAGATCTATTCTAGGATCACCTTTAAAGACAAAAAATTTGTTCATCAAAGAATCTTTAGAGGTGCTTCAAAGGGAGGTCCTACTCCACCCTCTTTATTCACCAGACATTGATCCTTTCGACTACCATGACTCGATGACTCATGGCCTGACTGAGCTCACTTCCTACCAATAAGCCAAAAATTAGATCTATTCTACGATTTGGGAGTCGAGTTTTGCTATGATGTCCGCAGAAGTTTAGGTAATGATTTCTAATAGTTTAGGCGTCTAGTGGGTTTTACTACGAACTGGAAAAAATTAACCGAGAGTTCGAAAAATGGATAATGGATATCTGCAGTAGTTCAATTAATGCTTCCTAATAGTTTGAGAGTCTAGTTTTGCTTTAACTTAGTACAAACTTAATCGAGAAATTGAAAAATTGCATGTCTGCAGCAGAAGAAATGATAAGAAATAGAAAACCAAAAGCAGAAGATGAAGATTAAAACTGAAAACATAAAAAAATATCCCCAAACTGAAGGTTTCATGTAGACTTACTAAATTATCCTTAAATATTTTAGTTCTTAATATCATACAACTACTTCGCACTTAATTCTACTTAAGTCAAATTTGTAGCTTTAATACTTTAATTTATGATTCACAACCAGACTTCATGAAATTTCATATTATTTGGTGTTTGTTTGCTCGAAATATTCGGCGCCCCAAACTGCTTGCAAGCACATTGCGCTCGCCAACGGCTTCAAACATTCTTTGCACATAATTTAAATTTCATGAATTTTACAATGCCGAAAGTATGATTTGAATCCTTAAATTAAGAAAAATAAGTCTGGTCGCAACGCCAGCCAGGTGTCGAGTAGGTCGCGCCCAGCCTTCGCTGTCATCCTGCCAATTAATGTGAATGTGTGTTTGTGTGTGTGTGTGTGTGTGTACAAGGCGTCTCGAACGCAACCCAACGAGTTCAATGAACAGGCAATCAATGCAGCGCAGCCAACAAAACACAAACAGAAAGGCAAAAATTCACTGGCTGGCGCGCAAATTGGCCAACTTTGACAAAAGCAAATTAAAAAAAACCCCTCTCAATGCGGCGGCAAAACGTTGAAACTTCTTTGCAACTGACCCATTAAGGTCGGCCTCGGATGAAGTCAACTGAAAAGGTCAAATCAATGCACAACGAGAAGCAACAGACACAACAACAGCAACAACAATTAGAACGACAGCAACAATTACAACGACAACAATGACAGCAGCGAACAAAAAATCAAAGTAATCAATTTCAATTTTGCATGCTTCGATGTGGCATCGAACATGCAGTGAAGCGGCGCAACACGCGAGTTGGAAGCACCCAACGGTCAGGGGGGGTGAAACGAAGAATAGTCGTTGCTGCTGTCATGTTGCTGGGTTGTGCTGTGGCACCACACAACCCTAGATTACAAAATTTAAATGCTCATGAATGCCATTACTGGCCTGCAGAGCGCATCAAAATATGTATGCAAGTGTAGGCACACACACACACACAGGCACACACGCTCACTCCAAGCAACCACACACACATTTGTAAGTATGTGTGAGAAGGTGCGCGGCTATTCGCAGCCGCATAAATTCAAAATTTAAATTTGCATTGAAAGCGCAAATTGAAGCCGCAATCAATAAAAGCGGCAGCTGTGTGTGTGTGTGTGTGCGGAAAATTTATGTGAATGCGTATGTGTTGGTGTTTTTGGGGTTGGCAGCAAAAACCAAAAAATGAAAAAATCAAAAATATTTCCTTAGGTCTGCAACGACTTATACTTTTGTGCTATAATATCGCACAAATCTTGTTTGTTTATTTTGATTTAGTTTTTTGTTTCCAGGTCTAAGACTATTAAAATATTTAATAGCAATTTTAACAACAAAAAAATTCGAATATAACTATACTAAATAATTACTAAAGTCCGTATTTTTTAAGGATTTTTTACTTTACAACAATATGAGAACCAGTGGCGCACACTGGATTTCATTTGGGGGGTGGGTTGTGTACAACTTTTGAGCCGAATACCATTCGAAACCATATTTTGTACTCTAGCAATTTTTGTGTTTGGGGAGGTTAAACCGCCAAAACCCGCCTGTGTGCGCCACTGATGAGAACATTATACCTTAGCATCAATTAGAATTGATCTATTTCCTGCAGTAATTCAGGTGAAGATTCCGAATAGTTCTGGATTCGAGGTTTGCTATTAAAAAGGATTTGGGATTTAAGAAGGAATTCACAATGGGCCTTTTTGGCCTCCGAGTAGAAGTGCAGTTCGAGTCCCACACATCCTTTCCTACCTAAACTAACCTAATCTAACCTAACCTAAACTTTCTCTCAAATAGTTCTCGAACGGCCTCCGAGTAGAAGTGCGGTTAGAGCCCCATACATCCTTTCCTACCTATCCTTATCTAACCTAACCGAAACTTTCTCCCAAACAGTTCTCGAAAGGCTTTCAAGTAGAAGTGCGTTTCGAGCCCCACACATCCTTTCCTACCTAAACTAACCTGACCTAATCTAAACTTTCTCCCAGAGAGTTCTCGAACGGCCTTCGAGTAGAAGTGCCGTTCCAGCCCCACACATCCTTTCCTACCTAAACTAACCTAATCTAACCTAACTTAAACTTTCTCTCAAACAGTTCTCGGTCCCAAAGTTATTCCTCAAAATCCGAAAAGCGTTGCAATAAATAAACCAGAAGACCACAATGAAGTCATTTTGGCTCTTTAGATATTTTAGTGTTATTTATATATTTTTCCATACTGTTCACCACTAGAAAGACCACAAGTTTCCCATACCCACAAAGACTACACATTATATCCGCTGATATCTCGAAAAGTAAGTACTCATCGGATTTGGTTAATTTTTCACAAACTAAATTAAAAAATAAAATAAAATTTTTCACGATAAAAAAATAAAAGTCACCAAAGCAAAATTTGATAGAAATACTAAAGAAAATACAGATATTTAAAAATAAAAAAACCATCAAAATAAATCAATTTCATATGCAAACGAATCTATACACCCAGTGACTTCAGTGCAGAGTATAAAATTGCAAAATAAAAGTGAAAAAAGATGGTTACAAAAATGGCAGATTTTATGGAAAGCGAAATTTTTGCCGAATGTAAATGTCATGTTCTCATCACATCTATTTGTTACATGTTAATATATAAGTACATATGATATGTTTGTATGTGTGATTTTGAATTTTCAAAGTTCTTGAAATCGTGCAGTATCAAATTTTTGCTGTCGCTTCGAACATGATTGTAAAATATCTGAAATGTTTGCATCGTCTCGATTCACGGCATTTTCAGCATAAACTCTTTTATGTTGTTGTTGGCTTTGGTGAAAATACAGCAGATTATATGAAGACTCCGTCCAAGGTCATTGCACGGCAAAGTTAAATTGAGTTATGTGCTGCGTAACGGCGCACAGGATACGCCACAAAGACACACACACAAACAAAAAACCCCCGGGCGGATTATGGCCCGTCGGCTGCTTTGCTTTGCTACATTTGGCCTTCGATGCTTTGTCAGGCATGGCAACATGCGATTTTATTATGTTTAATTTTTAATCTTTTTAAAAATTATGTTTACACGCATTTGTGTTGGCGCCGACTTAACGTGTACAGTGCCACAAGCCAATACGGATGAAAGCGACGACAACGATGGCAAAGACGATGCGCTCTGTTGGCTGGTTAAAATTAAATTTGAAGCCATTCGAGATTTAATGTCTTTTCCGAGAGCGTTGCGCCCTCGCACTCAACACTCGACTGCCAACTTTGTTGCCCACCTCGTGCTGACAATTCTGCATGCTGGCGTCTTTTAAGCCGCTCTAAAGCCTTCTTCTGCTTTCACGTGCGTACTTTTTGCCGCTTCGTTGCTTAATTAATCGTTTATTCTTTTTCAAATACGCATTCTTCATCTTCTTCTTTAGCTTTTTTGTTGCTTTGTCTGAGCAGCTTTCGTCATATCGCAGCCCGTAATTTCTGTCTGGTTTCTATTTGAATGTCGCTTCATGAAAATTATCCGCTTTGCTGTGCTTGAATTAAATTCATAACGCCCCCATTTGGCTGGTAAGTGATATTTTTTGTTAATTGCATTCTTCATTTCAGTTCTGAAATTAGATTTTCGGAATTCTTTTTCGCACAATTCGCTTATAAATTCTACTATCACTTGACGTTTGCATTTTTCTTTATATCAAAGCTTGCCATGGATTGTGAAAACAGTATTCAAATTGCAGGGTTGGAACAATAAAAATTATGAACCTCATTGCCTTTTGTGTACGGCCAAACAAAGGACACGCCCAAGGAGCAAATTAACAAATTAAATTAGTTCCAATATTTTACAGTCATTAAATTGGTTATTGCTGACAGAAATTTGGCAATGCTTCAAAAAACAACAAAAAAAATGTTATACACACCAAGTAAAATGTTTATGGAAGTGGTTAGAGCTGACGGAAAGTTGAAAATATTTCAATGAGAAAAAATTTAGTACAAGCCGAGCCAAACATTTATTAAACTGGTTAGCACTGACCACAAAATTTAACCATTTTTCAATGCAAAAGAACAAAATAAATAATTTTGTTTTTAATTATAAAACTGGTTAGTGCTAACAACCCTTTAACAATGTTTCAATGCAAAACAACAAATCAAATAAATTTTTTTTAATTATAAAACTGGTTACCGCTGACGACAATTTGACAATGTTTCAATGCAAAAAAATTTAGTACAAGCCAAGCAAAATATTTATTAGACTGGTTAGCGCTGACCAAAAACATTGACATTGTTATAATGCACAAAATAAATTAAATTAAATTTTTTTAATTATAAAACTAGTTAGCGCTGACGACAATTTGACAATGTTTAAATGAAAAAAAGTTTAGTACAAGCCAAGCAAAATATTTATTAGACTGGTTAACACTGACCATAAAATTTAACAATGTTTCTGGTTCTGGTTAGCGCCAACGAAAATTTGACAATGTTTCAATGCAAAAAAATTTAGTACAAGCCAAGCAAAATATTTATTAGACTGGTTAGCGCTGACCAAAAACATTGACAATGTTTTAATGCAAAAAATAAATTAAATTAAATTCCTTTTTATTATGAAACTGGTTAGCACTGAGGACAATTTACAATGTTTCATGGCAAAAAAATTAGTACCAACCAAGCCAAATATTTATTAGATTGGTTAGCGCTGACCAAAAATATTGACAATGTTTCAATGCAAAAAATAAATTTAATTAAATTTTTTATAATTATAAAACTGCTTAGCGCTGACGACAATTTGACAATGTTTCAATGCAAAAAACAAATTAAATTAAATTTTTTTATAATTATAAAACTGGTTAGCGCTGGTGACAATTCGCAAAAAAAAATTGGCAAATTAGTACTAACCAAGCCAAATATTTATTCGACTAGTTAGCACTGACCAACAAATTTGGCAAAATCAATTAATTTTTTTTAATTATAAAACTGGTTAGCGCTGACGACAATTTGACAATGTTTCAATGCAAAAAACAAATTAAATTAAATTTTTTTATAATTATAAAACTGGTTAGCGCTGGTGACAATTCGCAAAAAAAATTGGCAAATTAGTACTAACCAAGCCAAATATTTATTCGACTAGTTAGCACTGACCAACAAATTTGCCAAAACCAATTAATTTTTTTTAATTATAAAACTGGTTAGCGCTGACCAAAATTAAACAATGTTTCAATGCAAGAAACTTAAATACAAACCAAGTCAAATGTTTATCGCAATTTGCAAATAACAAGAGAAACAAGTATAACAAAAACAAATGCAAAAAACCTAAACAAGAAATAACAAAGAATAAGTACAAAAAATTCAAAAATCAACAAGAAAAGGTAGCAAACAAACAACAAGAACACAATTGAGCTGAAATGGCGTGACAATTCTGAACTGCTATAGTAATACTAAAGAAATCAGGCACATGCAACCACAAAGGATGAAAAAAGGGAGTGCAACAATAACAACAACAGCAAAAACAACGACCAACAAGCATTAAGTTTCATTCGGACGTAAAGTCAAACTCAATAAATAATGCACGCACGGACAGCAGCAAGAAAGAAAACAAAAACAACAATAACCAGCCGACTGGAGTTAAAATAACCAGTAAACAAAACAAACAACTATAACAACAACAAATGCCACGTTTCCGATTACCGCAAACAAAATTTCAAGCAAATCAAAACAACTAAAAGAAAATAAATTCAAGGAAATGCAACAACGATGAAGCAAATTTTTACACTTGAGTCGATGTAGAAGTCGATATTTAAACTCAGTAGAGATCAATGACATTGTTTTACGTTAACAACAAAAATAAAACAACAATAAAAATTTAATAACAATTTAAATGCACCAGAACGCATCGAATTTTGTGGGTTTGATAGAGACTGTCAAGTGATTCTTTGAAACCTTTGACTATAAATAAAATTTTAGGAAATAAGAGAGCAAATTAGGCAGAGAAAATATAAATAAAAAAGTTGGATGGAGCATGTCGTTTAAAACCCACAGAGATGCCTCATGCCTTCATCTGCCTGCAATAACTCGCACTCTGACACTTTCAAACCCCAAGATTTACTCTCAATATCAAAGCCCCGTAAACCCTCACAAAACCAAATGAATTCTACACATAATAAACTATTCTTACTGCAAATCTGAACTCTCCCACAACTCTTTTATGACATAAAATATCTAAAGCTCTCTTCGCTTTTCTCACTCGTGCTCAGCCACATTTTTTCTTTTCTATTCTGTTTGTCTTGACAAATATACGGAAATGCAAAGAGTGTACGTCCTTCCTACACCCGTAATAACCGCCGATATATTTATGTGCTCGCACCCAACCGCAGATATTCAACTGACAAGAAAACACGAGGCTTGACGAACCGGCAAACATTCACACACGAACTCATTCATATTTGTATGAGTTGATGTGAGTTGAAAGTGGCGCGATTTTTATCTTTAAACTGCAATAATTATCTATCGCAATATAACTATAGCAACACTTTACCTTCGGCCACACAATTAAGACATCTGTTTCTTTTTTATATTTTCTGTTCCGCTTTATGCGTAATTTTCGTGATCGTTGAAATATTTGCACAGATAAGCAACTCGTTTGTTGTTAGTGTAAGCCACTTATGTTGCCGCTGCAAAAAAGTCGTTTTTTTAGAGAGAGCTTTTCAAGGTCGCCTATAAATGTAGTCTAGATTTTGATATGTGCGAAAGTGGGCCATAATGAGTGAGTGTGAGTCAAATTTTGATGGAGAAAGCAAAGTGTTTTGGCAGTGATAAACTTTTCAATATTAAGTTGGAATAAAGAGAGAGAGAAATTATTCATATATATATATATATATGTATAGATATATATCTATATATTTATATAGATATATAGATATATAAATATAAGTATAGATATCTATATCTATATCTATATCTATATCTATATCTATATCTATATCTATATCTATATCTATATCTATATCTATATCTATATCTATATCTATATCTATATCTATATCTATATCTATATCTATATCTATATCTATATCTATATCTATATCTATATCTATATCTATATCTATATCTATATCTATATCTATATCTATATCTATATCTATATCTATATCTATATCTATATCTATATCTATATCAATATCTATATCTATATCTATATCTATCTATCTATCTATCTATCTATCTATCTATCTATCTATCTATCTATCTATCTATCTATCTCTCACACTTGGAAGTTTTTCCATTGCCTGCCAAGAGCGCACTTGTGCGATTCTTGTAATTCTCATCTGCTTCATGTAGATTGTAATAGAAGTAGATAGGCGTTTCAGCAGCCCCAGCTATGAATCGAACCGAGGGCCTCTGGTATGAGAAGCCAGCGCGCTACCCGCTGGACTATCGAGGCCGACTATCTGTCTATCTTTTCCGAGGATCAACTCATTTAATGCCTTTCCTTTGTAGGAAAGTTGGAATATCTCAGCTAAATCTCAAAGGTCCAACATAAGTAATCAACATTTGAGTACCCAAGGCATCATTCATATGTTTTGAAAGTGAATTTATTCATTTTTTCATTCATATGTTTTGAAAGTGAAGTTTGTGTACTAAAGAAGTGCAATTAAATGACCCGTTTACAACTTTAAAAGCAAAGTACAATAGGCTCAATTGGATAGGAAGACAGTTAGGATAGGCTGCTGTAAAAAATTAAATCCGCCCGAATCTTCAGCCCTAGTCTCTTCAGCATAACCATCTTTTTATCTATCAGCAGTTAACCGGAAGCATTGCACCCACTGAGCTGACGTTGTATGCCGTTTGAGTCAAACTTGAGCATCTTTTTGGATCGCCTGTTGCTAAGGACATGTGCGATAAGATATCATAAATGCTAAACAAAATCACCCTCACATTTATGAAACTTAATGCTTCTCCTCTCTTTTGGAACTACTTAAACCCAATATGAAATTTTACTGCTTTTCTCAAACGATAGCAACTCATTGGTTCTAATCTTGAATTACGTACAAACGCTGTAAAAGAATTTCGTCAGCTGTCTCGTTGCTATCGTAAAATTGCTAGTAAACAGAAAACCAAAGAGCGAATGCGGCACTCGATTGTTTGTGTGTGTTGGTGAACAATGCTCTGCACTTTAAGAGCAAACTGCAAAGAGAGTAAGATATGAAGAGTGCACAGTAGATTGAATTGTCAAAGAGCAGCGCGCACTCTTCACTTATCGTAGAAACAGAATTCAGTTGAAAACTTGCAAATATTTCGTATGTCTTCGTTGTTCGGCGGAACGTTGAAGGTAAAAGCCATAGCAAAAGTATGTCAATATTACCAATTTATTTCCACTTTTTTGCATATTGGCAACACTGCTTGGGGGCTTGTTGTTTTTGTTGTTGTTGTACATACATCCATTAGACATTACACCAATTGGAAGTAATAATGTCTCGAAAATCATTAATCATGTGTCATTGTTAACGTTGTTATTGTTGCTGTTGTTGTTATTGTCGTTTCTGTGCGCATATTCACAACACTTATGCAACCGACAAATAACCCAAAATATATGGCAAACATTTCACATGATAGAAAAACGGTGCGCATCGGCATTAATTGCTGGAAATGGCAAAGAAAAAGTGGCATGATCGACTTCGAAGCAACTTTGAATGATGAATCATGAATATGGCGCTGACGCTTTGTTGTTGCCAATTATGGTGATTACGTTGACTAATTTGTTTGTTATTTTACGCGCAACAACAACAACGACACTAAAGCGGTGTCAGCAATGCCAGTGAAACGTCAGCAGTGCCTACCAACTGCAGCTACATACGTATGTAGGTAGAACAATACTAAAAACAACAACAACAACAATATTTTTATGCAAATAAATAACAATTGTGGCAACGTCATCATTTTCGTAGCCGCTGTTCTGACTCGAGCGAAACCATTGTATTCACATGTTGAAAGTCGCTATGGGGGCTCACTAACTACGGCCTCGGTGTGACGGGCGTATTTATTCAGTTACAAAAATTTTAATTGCACAAAAAAATGTGCGGTGACGCGAAGCAGCACAGCGAAAAAATTCATTAGATACCAAAATGTGGAGACCGCAAATCACGCCACCTTTTTATTTTGCAGGCGAATGAAATTTTACGCGAGGCTAAAATTAACACGCCGCCAACAACAACAACAACAACAACAGTAACAACAAACCTACATAGAACACGCAAAACAGTGAATGCATTTGTTTTCACGCTAAAAGCGAGGATAGGGTTTGATGACAACACTGGTTTTTTTTTTGTGATGTTGATCAGAAACAGGGAAATGGAAGTCGAAGATGTTATTTGGTTAAAATATTTGGAAGAATGTTGTCAGCTTGAAGAACAAATGGTGGATAATTCATGTCAACTGGTCTTGCTATGGTTTTCATAGAGTACTAAGCAGCAGAGATCTCTCTCGACTGACAATTCCTGACACTTTTTTAAGTATTCATTTCCAAATAAAGTTATCCAATAAAAAGTATATAATATGTTCATAGAATTTACATACAGCTGGACAATTACTAGTTTAGTTTAGGTTAGGTTAACTTAGGTTGGATTGGCAGCCTTGTGCTGAAAAAGCTCACTTAAGCATAAAGAAATCCCTCGTTTTGATCTGATAGCGAAATGGTGCAACTCTGGGCGTTGGGAATCGCCTTAATTCCACTATGAACCTTGCTATCTGTAACCTAATACAGAGATGGACATCGCAACAAACAGAATGGCCATCACTCTCCTAATATCAAAAGTTAGAAGTTCGGTTAAGCTGCTGTGAAAAAAAGACCTTAGAAATGGTTGTCTACTCCGAACCAGAGACTGGCATATGAAGTGACAATTTTTCCCAAACTAATTGCTAGTTTTCACAGAGCGCAGTTTATGCAGCCACGATGCACTTCTTAAAATCTTTCACCATTTTTCAGGCACTGTGTTGAAAGTTTCCCATAGAATTGATGTGTATAAAACTAAAATTGATGCGAAGCACATGTAATTAATAACTTTCGATCATTATTCACACTTTCACTCATTCACATCAGCGACTATTAGCGCTTCAATGTGAAAATTTCACTGATTTGTTATTGACCTGAAATCAAAAAAATAAAATAGATGGTGCAAGAAATTTATCAATAGTGGGTCAACTATTTGCTCAAATGGTGGTTTAATACGAGGTTAAGAAACATGTAATTTTTTAATAAATTAATAAAATTTAACTCATTTTCAAAATAAATTTTCATCTGAAGGTTCAAAACGAACGTAATCAGTTAGTTTATGTGTGTCTCTAGTCGATTACACTACTCGACAAAAAATGGGTTCATCGAGTGCTCCTAAAAACAAAAGTATTTTTTAGACTAACCTTCGGCTGCTGAACACGAAACTGAAAATCAAAAAATTTTCTTAAGAAGCGTTTTCGAAAAATCTTCGAAAAACACTTTTTCCCCTCTTATTTTAGTTATGAGCACATATCTCGTAAACTAACCATCCGATTAACACATGTGGCCCGTCGTTCGGAAGGTATTTAACTAAGCTTTCCAACGATATATAGATTTCCAAATTTTCATCTATACACCGTGCGAAAAATTTTTTTTATTTTTCCGAGACCCATCCAAATGTTGATATAGACGTGAAACTAGAGGTCATTTATAATATCCTGGCATAGTAAACTCTTCATTTTCTGACCCAAAAACCTTCTTAAAGGACTTTACAATTTTAAGGATATACACATTTCAAATATTTTTTTAAATATTTGCGATTGTGCAATGATGAAGATATGGGTATCAAATGACAGAGGAAAATTGTCTCCTCTTAACTAAATTTTCTATTTTGAACTTTCAGAACTTTGAAATATAAAAAAATTTAGATGTATGAATCTACAGACTGAGATCCAAAACATGTATGTTTTGAATACCTGACATATTTTGGTACTGAAAGTTAAAAATAGAAAATTTAGTTAATAGGAGACAATTTTTCTCTTTCATTTGATACCCATATTTCATCATTGCACAATCGCAAATATTTAAAAAAATATTTGAAATGTGTATATCCTTAAAATTGTAAAGTCCTTTAAGAAGGTTTTTGGGTCAGAAAATTAAAAACTGACTATGCCAAGATACTATAAATTACCTCTAGTTTCACGTCTATATCAACATTTTGAGGGGTCTCGGAAAAATAAAAAAATTGTTTCGCACGGTGTAATAAATGAAAAGTTGGTGTTTTCACTCCGTGCATCAAAACTTTGTTATTTTTCTTTCAGTTCTATTGATGTTAGGCTTAATATTTGATCAAATAATATATCTTTCATTTTAGATTTTAAAACCAGAGGAGATCATTTTATTTATCTATAAAAAAAGTATTCGAAAATTTATGATTTTTGAAATTGGTCGAAAAATTCACTTTTTTACAACTTTGATCGTCAGTAACTTCCCCAAATCCAAATCTGATTTGGACAATCTATATATCGGAAAGGTTGGAAAGGTTAGTTAATTACCTTTCGAACGACGGGCCACTTGTGTTAGTTGGATGGTTGGTTTACGAGATATGTGCTCATAACTGAAATAACAGGGGAAAAACGTGTTTTTCGAAGATTTTTCGAAAACGCTTCTTAAGACAATTTTTTGATTTTCAGTTTCGTGTTCAGCAGCCTAAGATTAGTCTAAAAAATTCTTTTATTTTTAGGAGCATTTTTCGTGTCGAGTAGTGTTATAACTGGGGGCTGTCTCTTCAATCTACCTAGCTACTCTTTTCATGATGAAATTTTAAGCTATAGTCAGTAAAATGGCTGTCCAACAATGACAACTGACAGCTGCTTTGACAGTTTAATCGAACAAAAAACAGTACACTAGTGCTACCAACTGAACTTTATTTACATATCGATTGCAATCGTATAGTCGTATAGACTATCTGGATTAAAGGTTATGGATAAATATTCTTAGACATCAGAAACCCTTTAAGAATGTTACAAAGAACTCAAAACCAATAATAAGATTGTACAGATCGGAACACGAGGTCTGTGAGAAGAAGAAGAGGAGGCATCCAAGCCAAAAAAGGTGCGTAAAGCCCATTCATAGGATTAGGTCCTACGTTTGGTTTCATTAAAATCGACACATACATTACATTACTTTACATTACATTACATTGTATTACATTTCATTACATTACACTTCATTACATTACATTACACTGCATTACATAACATTACATTACATTGCATTAGATTACATTACATTACACTGCATTACATTACTAACATTAAATTACACTGCATTACAATACATTACCTTACACTGCATTACATTACATTACATTACATTGCATTAGATTGCATTAGATTACATTACATTACATTGCATTACATTACATTACATTTCATTTCATTCTATTCCATTACATTACATTACATTACATTACCTTATACTGCATTACATTACATTACACTGCATTACATTACATTACACTATATTACATTGCATTACTTCTATCTATTCTTACTTCTATTCTTCTATCTTGTATTAAATTTCTAGCTGGTCCTATCCGAGGAAGTGCAGTCGCTGTTATCTAGGTTAGGTTAGGTTAGGTTGAGGTGGCTGCCTCTGTATGAGACACACTTAGGCCTCTTAATGGGCCCGTTGTGATACCACAAATTCCACCCGTTTGAAATGCGTATGCAACACTGTTTTTTCAACATGTGATACACCACACATTTCAAACGGATGGGGAAAGGGAGGGGAGGGGAGCGGACCTACAGTTTAACGCCGAATCCGAACGGCGATGGGCAGTTTTTCTTTCACACTTGGAGGTTTTGCCATTGCCTGCCAAGAGCGCACTTGTGCGATTCTTGTAATTCTCATTCCCTTCATGTGGATAGCGACAGAAGTAGATTAGTGTTTTTTCCAGCCCAAGCCAGGAATCGAACCCGGGGCGCTCGGTATGAGAAGCCAGCGCGCTACCCGCTGAGCTATCGAGGTTATCTATCATAACATCACATTTTTTTTAAATTACTGTATAGAAATTTTACGTTTTATTAAAGAAAGACATTTTTTATTTATAATTTTCGATTTGATTACGTTGAGTGTAATCAATAAATTTTGTTAATCCTATAATTTATTTTTATTTTATTGCGTTTTATTAAATAAATTATTACTATTTTTTTAATTTTGTATATTTCTACAAAAAAAAATTGTTATACTACGTATATACTTTTTTTGTTTGCTGACGTAAATAAATTCTTCAACGCTTAACTAAGTCTGACAAGATTAATTAGCCATGAGACAATTTCGCATGCCATGTATATTTTTATATAGGTATGTAAGTATGTACGTATAAATATATATGTAGGTATGTAGAAATAAAGAAGAATGTTGGCCCTTTACCAACTACAATTTTTTTTTATATTTTTGCATACAAAAATCTCAAATACCTTCAAGCGATGGGTGCAACAACCCTTTGAAGGACTAGAGACGAGCCCACTTATTTTGTGGACAATACTTAATACTTGAAGAACAAGATGAACAATAGATCTGTTGATATGAAGATAGGACAATGACCCGGCCTGGTCCCCTTAAAATGAGAGATGTTTCCAGAACGGAACGGTGTTTTCAGAAGGAAAAGATGTTTTCCGGAAAAATCCATGATTTCCAATAATATTGAAGCATTTTTAAACTCAAAGAAAAGGCGAAGCAAACAAATACTAATCAACTTATTTATGGAGCCCTAAAAGCTATTCGAACAGTTGGGTCAAAACTACATCAGCTCAGTGATTGATGTATTCACGGGGCACCAACAAATGGGGACTAATGAGACAAGTTGAACGACTGGAATTACCACACAACGTATTCTGTTGCAGTTGTCGTTTCGAAAAGAAAGAAGAAACGGTCCTCTACTTTATGTGCCAATGTGTGTTCCTGGCCAATGGAAGACTATAATAAATCATAGCCATCTCGTTTTACCCAGACGAACCGAGTTTTCAACTTTAAGAGTCAGGGAGTTAGCATGATTCGAGATAAGAAGTGGTATTGCAGTGGATGAACCCTTTATGCTTTAGTGAGCTATTCTGGAGAAGTTTGCAATACAAACCTAGGTAAGTCAGTAAGAATGACTGCGTCCAAGCGGAGTACACTTAGGTCATAAAAGCCCATTATGATATGGCAATCAATCGAGCTCAGGTCCGCTCACTTATAGAATCAGTTTGAGCTCCTTACGAAACCTAGTAGAGAGTGAATAATCCTATCGAATATATCCCCTAGACTTGTCTAAGGAGAAGTTACCCAGGTGAATCTTCCTTCCTCTACATAAAGCAGAACAAATGCATACAACGTGATCAGTCCACTCGCTTAAGTCCTATCGAATAGATCCCCTAGAATGTCTAAGAAGAAGTTGCCAAGGTGAGTCTTCCTTTTTCTAGATAATGCAAGGCAAGTACACAGAAGGTGAAAAGTGATACCATAATCAATTGAACTCCGCTCACCAAGTGAACCAGTTTGAGCTCCTTATGAAACCTAGTAGAGAGTAAATAATCCTATCGAATATTTAGACCTTCTAGATTGTCTGAGAAGAAGTTACGCAGATGAATCTTTCTTCTTCTACACAAAGCAGAACCAGTGCATAGAACGTGATCAATGAATCGAGCTCAAATTCGCTCAATTATTGAGTCAGTTTAAGCTGCTCATAAATCCCAATTAGTACAGAGCAAATAATCCTATCGGAAAGATCTCCCAGAGTGTCCAAGAAAAAGTTTCTCCCAAAAGAGTCTTCCTTCTTCTAGATAATGAAATACATTTTCTTCCTCTTCCTCCTCCATATAACTTCGACAGTAGTTATTACATTTTTATATCATCACAATTTCAAGTAATGCAAAACAAATCCACACACTTCAATATTTTTGGCAAGTGCCATCATATTTGTCAAACTTTCCTCAAGCAACAAAATATTCAGCAATAAAACAAAATTTAAACCAAGCTAATATCAACAACAACAATAACAACAACAATCGTTTATGTAATGACATCAATGAGCTGCGTGTACATTAAATCATCGCCGACTTACGCACGAACAAATCGACAACGCGACACCGTCAGCGAGTCAGTAAACCAGCGAGCAGAGAACAGGAACACAGTTTGAGCCAAAAGACAGACAGCAGCAGCGCGTTAAACTGTCCAGCCGCAGTACGCCCGCACTAATCGCATAATTTGTGGGTTTTTCATCGTTTCGCTAATCTGCACTAGAAAAAGATACGAAAAAAACGCGAAAAAAGTAGTGAAAAACGCCAAATGACGGCCTCAAGCGAAAATATCACAACAGGGTGTTGCAACAATTTGGCCAAATTTGACATCAAACACGCGCAGCAGTCAAATGAGATTTTCATATTCAAGGAACGCTAATCCAACACACCTGTGGCAACACCCTGTTTGGCTGTCGAACGTACACACACACACACACACGGCTCCCCCATATAGATAGAACACAGATACGGCGCGCAGTGGCTGGCTGATGTTGTTGTTGTTGTTGTACTGTTTGTTGTCGTTGTTGTTAGCTGTATTTCTTCGCTGTTCATTTGTTGGTTTTTTTTCTGCTATTTTGAATTTTTTTGCAAACAGCGAATGACACGTGGAGCATAAAGCGGAAGCAGTTCCAACATTTCGAACGCGCTGCTAAAATAAGAACTGCCGCATATGAGTGAATGAGAATGAGCCGTTGACGCATGGCTGACAACGCGGAGACGGTGCGGCAACACGCTGGAAGCGATTAATTTATGCAACAAAAACTTGTAGGGCGTTTGCAATGTGCTGAAGTTGGTGTCAGCTGGCACAGAATTGAATGATTGAAATTTTTAGAACTGAGAATACAGAAATAAGGAGTCTTTATTAAAGTAAAATTGAAGTAAGTAAAGAAAGTTTTTCAAAACCATTCAAAAGAACCCACAGTGTATGTACAGATTGCTTACGGCTCTAATGCTTTTCAAAGGAATTTTTTTATTCTTAGAGGTTTGTAATTGCAATGCGCAGCAGTCGATGTAAGCTGAGGTAAAAATCAGCCCCCAAATTATAATCTATAAGTATGTATAGTCTATCAGTTTTTTGAACCACCCGAAATATTCTACAATTTATATGCAAACTTCGAACAGTCAATGAAAGTTGAGCTAATTTGACGGTAAATAAGTCATCAGTCAGGTTTTTCATTCGTTCTAAACTGACGCATAAAAGAAAAACCAAATTATTAAAGCTGAGACGAAAGTCCTCAAAGAAACAAATCTCCGTAAGTTTCTGGAACCACTCAAAGAATAGTTTACGGTTCAAAGAATAGTTTGAATATTGAAAGCTTTTCATATTATTTCTTTATCTCTCAGTGGTTTGTCATTGCAAAGTGTAGAAGTCAATGTAAGCTAAGCTAAATTGATTAAAAATTACTAGAACTGAGAGAACAATTTTTAGGGTTTTTGTATGTTCTATAAGTTTCTGGAACCATTGGAAAGATCCTACAGCTTATGTGCAAATTATGAAAGCTTTTTGAGATTGAAAGCTTTTAATACCATTTATTTTATTCTTAGACGTTCATCATTGCAATAAGCACCGATCAATAATTTAGGCGCCCAATTACACTGAACAAAAAATCAAATTTTTCTCAAAATACAGAAGTCAGAAACTTGTTATTATTACCTGATTCTGCTAGAGGGGGTCAAAAGAAATATAAATATGTAGGTGCATCGTCGTTTTGAAAGATGCATTGTTTTCAAGGAGGATCAAAGTTTCCCTTCCTTTTGCAAATTCTGCATAGGAAACCATGTCATCTTACCTTTTGGGTATAAAAAGAGTTTAGGAATTTTGTGTCAAATACTACAAGAAACAATTTTTTTGAACATTTTAACCCTTTAGCTCCTAATTTTATGGGTCAATTTGACCCTTTTTCCCCCAAAAAGCCATAAATATCCTTTTAAGTGTATTCTTGTTAATTCCTCAAGCAAAATATGCACATTAATATTAATTATAAAGTAATTGCGCTTACAAAAAAAAGTGAAGTAATAAAAATTAATCTGTGGAGTTGCCATAGGTTGTTTAAAAAAAAAAAGTTTCGATAAAAAATCCAACATTAACTTTTTTAGATTGCCAGAGATTGTTTAAATTACTTGTTTCGGTAACAGATCCAACATATCTTTTGAAACAGAACTTTTAAAGAAGAAATCTACTACAAAAGCATTCGCCATAAAATTCTTTTTTAGGTCTCTGAATACACCAAAGCCCAACATTTTAATTGTATGCCAGAAACAAGTCGAAATTGAAGATATGTTTAAGGATTAATTTCATATTCGTGCAGAATTGCTACTAAAATGGCCTACAAAACTGGATTGTGGAACATGGACATGGAAAATATGTTGAACGTAAAATTTCACTATAAGTCAACGTACATCTAAAAGATCCTAAAATTTATATGCCGATTCTGAACCGTTTCATACATTTTTAACTTCAGAAGTTTGCTATTCAATTCTAAGTTAAAGTGAATCGCCGAAAGAAAGTGAGGATTAGCTAGATAAACAAATATTAGGAATTCAAATAAAAAATTTAAAAAAAAAAATCGCTTTGGATCATCTTGTAATTGTTTTCATGTTAAAGCGGCATATTTTCCTTCTAAAAATCGGTTTATGTATCATTTCGCTGAAGTGTAAACAAAAACTGTTTTGGTGCTCCAATCATGTTAAACTTTTGTGCTAACAAAACATAATTTGCATGTTTATGTCGCTTACTTTAAATTTCCATAACCCTGTCATTTTAGACATTTTTTAAATTTCCACAGCTCTGTAAATTTTGGAAATATTAATTTAGTATTTTTTAGCAATATTTTCAAATTATTAATCTTTTAGAGAAGGAAAAATTGAACTACTATTTTTTTTAAATCCAAAAAATTACCTCATACAATCATAGCCAAATGTTACTCCCTCTGAGATTAATGCTTTGAAAATGCATTTGAGAAAATGTATATTCACTTCTCTTCCTATGGTATCAACCAACCATTGGTCATGAAAGGTTTAAACAAAACTAAATCGACTTTTATACAGATTCAAAATGGTGCATCAAATCAAAAAATTTAGTACAAAACTTGTTCTATATCCTAGTAATCAATCATTGTAACGCAAAAGAGGTTAATTTCTGGTCATTTGTGAACTCCTCTTACAGTACCAAGAGCAACCAATGGTCGTAAAAGAGTTGAACAGAACGAAATTTAGTAAAATCGCGCATCAGTTTAATACAAAACTTATTCTCCATTCGAATAATCAGACACAGCAATGCACTACGCGAAGATATTCTTTGATTCATTTCTGGCCAGGAGACATGGTGAACTCCTTCTTGAGCAAAACAAGCAGTAAGAGTCACCATTAGTTGTGAAAGGGTTAAACAGAGCGAAATCTGCTTCCAAGTGGCGCATCAGGTTAAACGTTTAAGCGCAAAACTTGTTCTCGGTCTGATTGGTCAAACAATCAGATAGTCAGATATTCACTCCCAATCTCCAGCTTGAAGATGCCTTGGAGCTAAAAAATGTCCACCTTCTGCTTCCTTCGAAAGTAAAACCAACCATTGCATTGGTCATAAAAGTTTTAAACAAAACGAAATCTAATCTAATTTAACTCAAAACTGGCGCATCAGGTTATAGTTTTAGCGTAAAACTTGCTCTTTCAATTAAAACAAATCAAAACAAATTCAACAACCAATGTGATAGTAAAATGAATTCATTCATTGAGTATTCAAAAATAAAAAAAAAAACAATTTGCCATCAATTTAAAACTCCAAACACATCCACGCAACGTTTGGCACCAAACGAGCGACACTGAGCGCTGAAAATTATTGAAAAAATACTCGTAAATGCAAAACACAAACAGCAAATAAACTGTAAACCATGAATGACGACGTTCGTTCGATGCTGGATGTGCGGCGCGTCGTTCGATTACAACATAAACTGTGACAAGCCTCCAAAAGCGACAGAGACAGCAGCAGCAGCAGTTAGAGGCTGCATGCACGACGAGTTCTCACGCTTTTGGCGAGCTGGCAAGTTGGCTACGGCAGTGGCGGTGGCGGTGGGGTCAGCTGAATAAATGGGTTGCAGTGCGCCGTTCGGTGTCAATTAACTTTGCCACCAGTGCGAGTCGGGCTGTCAAATGTGCGCGCGGCTATATTCAAAGACGGTTTTCGTTGCTGCTCAATTGGATGTCGGCCAAACTTGCAGCCAGAGAACAAAGCAGAACGAATGCCATGGCGCGACAAATGTGCTAGGAGCGCGGCCCATGATTTGCATTGGAATGTTGGCGTTCAGAAAAGACGCAGGCGAAAAGAAATTAAAATTAAATAAAACAAAAATAGACAAATGCAAGAATTGAATAAAATTTATGAAAGACAAAATACCAATTAAATTCTCAATAAAACAAAGTGACAGTAGCGGTATTTGTGAAAGTAATAGCGGCACTAAGAACAATGATGAGGCTGAAATTTGGAAAGCGCGGAATAGAGAGAGGGAGAGGGAAAGAAGAGAGGGAGGGGAGAGAGAGGAAGAAAAGGAAGAAGAGGGAGCTCAAAAAGAGCAAATGAACAGCAATGTGTGCCAGGGTTGAGACTTTGCTACGATCGTAGTGAATCTGCTAAGCTTTTCACAAAATTTTAAAAACTGCTTTTCTACTCCGCTTGAGACCGAACCTACTACTATTTCTTCCGAAGGAAAATGTGGGAAAAATCATTTCAATGTCAAAATTTTTTTTTTTACATTTTTTGCACGCAAATGTTTTCAATGCATGGATATCAATTTCATTGAATTGGTCTAAATTCAAAAATTTATTACGGAAATTTTGGTCTCACTACGCTTTTTGGTATCTGTCACTACGATTTTGGATTTGCCAGGTCCGAAACCTGATGTGTGTGGGCAAAAAAAAAAACATATGCGAACTGTCAACGGAAACAAAGCAATGGACATGTGGACATATTTTCATGCAACTAGACTGTAAACAATTTTTTGTATTAAATAAATATTTTATTTTTAGTATTTTTTCTGTTGGCAAATAAATCAAATTTGTGATTTTTTTATATATTTTTCCTATTTTTTTTCTGTTAATTGCCAATTTTCTACGCATTTTAAAAATGAAAAAATGCGATGCGATGTGGGTGTGATACGATGTGGGTGTGATGCGATGTGATGTGAATGTGATGCGTACTGTACCATACCCTTTGAAACCATATTTTCCACTTGTAAACAAATTTATGCATTAAATATTTAATTTTTGTATTTTTTCCGTTGGCCAATAAATCAAATTTGTGATGTTTTTATATTTTTCCTATTTTTTTTTGTTAATTGGCATTTTTCTTGGTGTGATACGATGTGGGTGTGATACGATGTGGGCGTGATGCGATGTGATGTGAATATGATGCGTACCGTACCATACCATTTGAAACCATATTTGCTGCAGGTAAACAAATTTATGCATTAAATATTTTATTTTTAGTATTTTTTCGGTTGCCAAATAAATCAAATTTGTGATTTTCTTATATTTTTCCTATTTTTTTTTGTGTTAATTGGCAATTTTCTACGCATTTGAAAAATGAAGAAATGCTATGCGATGTGGGTGTGATACGATGTGGGTGTGATGCGATGTGGGTGTGATGCGATGTGATGTGAATGTGATGCGTACTATACCATACCATTTGAAACCATATTTGCTGCAGGTAAACAAATTCGTGTATTAAATATTTAATTTTTAGTATTTTTTCTGTTGACAAATAAATCAAATTTGTGATTTTCTTATATTTTTCCTATTTTTTTTGTGTTAATTGGCAATTTTCTACGCATTTGAAAAATGAAAAAATGCGATGCGATGTGGGTGTGGGTGTGGTTGTGATGCGATGTGGGTGTGATGCGATATGAATGTGATATATGCAGTGGCGCAGAAGTTTTGAGTCCCACACCATTTGAAACCATATTTGCCACACACAATTTTTGGAATAAAAAAGGAATAAACAATGTGATATGATGTGGTGTGATGTGGATTTGATGTGATGCGTGGAACAACTCTTGGATTTCGTTTTGCGTGGAACAACTCTTGAGTCCCATACCATTTGAAACCATATTTTCCATCCACAATTTTCGGAACAAAAAAGTGTTTGGGGTTTTGAACACGCGAAACCCTCCTTGGTTGGATATGATGTGATGTGATTTGATGTGACGTGATGCTATGCAATGTACGGTGAAAAAAAAATCGTTGCTCGGCACTGACATGAAATAATTTGGCAACTCACTTGAGCGCATCGGCCAAGTGAACAACTGTACAAAATTAAAAGTCAAGAACAATTTAAGGTTAAGCATTGTAATGTGTTTTTACCCGAAAATCGCTGACCACACGCTGAAATTGGGATTTTCTTATGTGTCTATTTGTACTTATTTTGAATTTTTTCATATTATTTCGTATTGTACATACATAGTTATTGTTTTTTTCATATATTTTTGTATATTTTCGTATTTTCTTTTAATTTCGTTTTTGTTGTATTTTTCGTATATTTTTGTATATTTCGTATATATTCGTTTACACAAAATAACAAAAATATACGAAAAGCAAGTCATTGGTAATGTTTCAAAATATTCGCATTGCACTTTTTAATTAAAAATCAACCGACGCCAGTGGAAATTGTGGGAGGGAGGCCAAATGTTTACAAACTTATAGCAGCCGAATTTATATGTAAAAGTCATATGCAAGCTACAGCAAATAATAGAATTTTTAATTTTTACGTGAACATTGCTGTGCAAAACATGACCAAAGTTGCAACAGGAAACTGAAAAACTGTTGCAAGTGTAAAGCAAAAGTTGATAATGCAAAAAATGGAGTGAATTGAGCAAAACAAATTAAATGGCAACGTTATTTCGACAAAAAATTTCGTTTTTATGGTAACGTTAGAAAAAAATGCATTCAAAAATATATAAAAATTTTGTGAAAAAATTCTCAAACCAAAAATTCTTTCATTGATGTGAAATATTTTGTGGCCTCATAGAGAACAACAACTTGTTCTCTTTTCGTGCCTTTTTTATTGGTTTTTCTTGTATTCTAATATTGACTTTTTACTGTTGCATGCCAGATATTTCAAATATAAAACATGTTAAGATTTAGCTGTTATAAACTTTTTCACTGCCAAAACAACAACAACAAAACAACTCAGGTAGATGATGCAATCAACAAGTTTTTGTTGTTCTTCATTCAACACCTTAAAGCTAAATAATTTTTCAACATTTGCTGCTGACAGCCAGAGGGAAATTAAATTCAAAATTACAAAAACAATAACAAGAAAACACACATATTTATTTATTTATTAATATTATTTAACAAAAACATGCAGCCAAATGAAAAAACAAATATTTATGCAAATGCCAGCCATGAAGTTGCAACACTCATACATTAGAGGCATTCACTAGCTCCGCCAATGGTACTCATTGAAGCAACAACAAAAATATAAGATTCAGTCTACCATTTCAGCAGTAAAATTAATTGCAATTGTGTTCCTTTAATTTTCTTTTTTAAGTAAAGAAATATGCACCAATTGTGAATGCCGCCAATAAAATAAAAACAAAGTGACTCAAAACAAATGAAAACACTTCCGCATGGTAAATGTGTGTGTGTGTGTGAGAGTGCAGGCGTCGAGGCCAGTTGCCAGTGTTGTGGGTTAGGTGAAGTCTGCATGAATTGCAGTCAATTAAAAATGTACTCGCTGCCGTTTTGCATAACTTTTGTAACTGTAGCGGCAACAACAACAACTTCATACAACAATTAAAACAAGAAAAACAAGAGCAAATAGAGCAAAAACAAACATAAAAACACAGCTAACCAACACTACAATGTTAATGAAAAAACATACTAAAACAACAATGCAACATTAAATAACCTGAAATACAACGACAGTAACAATAAATTCTAGCAATTGTTGCAATTACGGCAGCCGCCTGCGTTAATCAATTTTTACAACGCACCTAAAGGAGTCGAGAAATGCGGCGAGGAGGTGGACGTAGGTAGAGGAGGTGCAACATTGTGTTGAAACACACAACAAAAAAACCTACAACAACAAAAAAGTTCGCAAAAAATGCACTACAGAGAAAAATGTAACTACAATAACGACAATAACAGTAATTTTTATAATAAAAACAACAACAACAACTACAACAAAGCAGCAATTTAAGCAAATTTACTGTACATGCGCGTGTGTGTGTGTGTATGTGTGGCTTTGTGGCAAATTCAAATATCAACTCAATTGTTGCAGATTTGACACAATTTTGCGTCGGTATTGTTGCTATTCATTCAAATTATTTATTCATGTTATTGTTGTTGTAGTTGTTATCTTGAGAATACGTTTTGCAACGGCAAAAAGAAGCCCAATTGCGTTTAAGGCGTGTAGTGAGTTGTCTTTTTTCGTTTCTTTGTGAAATCGCATAAATGCAACGACATTTGTGGGGTTTCTGACAGCAACAGAGATTTCATAATAATAACAACAACAACAACAACAACAAAACGCTCAACCACAAACGACAACTAAACCAATGATGGAATGACATAATCGAACTAATTGTTACGAGTCAATTAACACAACAATCGAAAGTGTGTAGAGTCTACGGAATAGTAAAATTGATCTAACATAACCTAACTTAATTTTAGTTTTTAGAAGTCTTAACGCTTCCAGTGTCTCAGTAAGACAGAAAAGTAAAGAGTCCATTATTTTACTTCATTGTTTTCATAAATACACGTCAACTAACACAACAATCGAAGGTGTGTAGGGTCTACAGAATAGTAAAGTTGATCCAACATAACCTAACTTATTATTTTAACTAACTTCAACTAAACCAACGATGGAATGACACAATCGCACTTATCGCTACGGTTCATGGTTTTTTCGTAGTCTTCCCGTATACGCACCTTAACCTATTGTTGACCCCATTAAATTTGTATTTTCAAAAAATTTAAAAATACGTGTCGAATTATTTTTTATTGAAGTGTTTTCACCAAATTTCAAATCAACTGGCCCAATAAATCAAGTTTCTTCATACAACACCTTAACCCATGTTTTGCCCTTTTAGACCCCGAATTACAAAAAATCCCATCCCATCCCATCCCATCCTGAAGCTACAAACAAAAATTTAAACTGTAGGTACATCTTAAAAATTGAACCTCCGCTAAGTTCAAATTTCAAGACGTACCTACAGTTTAAATTTAATGTTTGTAGCTTCGGCGATTCGGGCTGGGCGATGATGAATCAGTCAGTTAGTCAGTCAGGATAAACATTTATATGTATAGAGATTTTGATTTATCCGATAGTATCGATATTTTTCACTCAAACCATCGAAAATATCGAATGGGCCAACTATCGATAGTTTCCCAGCTCTAATCATAATGGGCCTCAGAGTTATACGATCGTAATAGTCAAGCAGTTGTCCAACCTTACTTGGCCTTGGCAAGTCTTACCTAACTCAAAACATTTATTTTAGCTCATTGAAAGAATTAAAAAAAATCTGGTAAGAGCAACAAAATAACTTATAGTTAAAAACCGTCTTTTATATTTTTTACGATTATGAATATTCAAAAACAAAAACGTTTCTACCTATCTTACATAGTTGGCAAGCCTGACCTTGCCTTGGAAAACCTTACCTAAATCAACCCATTTATTTTAGATCATTTAAAAATTAAAAAAAAATCTGGTACGTGCAACAAAATAGTTTATAGTTAAAACCCATTTTTTTGGTATTTTTTACCATAATGAATATTAAAAGGAAATGTTTTTACCTATCTTGACGGGAAATTTTAACAGATTATTGTATGATTTCAACGTCTCGTTTCGTGTTATAAAATTCGCCTCTTTAGCCATATTTAATTTTTTATTAATTATCACTGATGATGTATCAGTTGAAAAATACTTCATAATCCACCGCCCCCTTTCACTTTTCCTTTTCCACCACATCTTGTTAACATCTTGTTTCATTTGCACAGCAACTCGACAAGTGTATTGGCACTTCAAGGCAAGCTTTCAGCGTCTCAGCTGTCAATTACGCTTGTGCAAATATATTTACAAAAAGCAAAACAACAACAACAACAATAACAGCAACACTAGCATACATTATGTGTATGCAACTTGTATAACAAGTGGCATGGCGCCTGCCAAGTGCAACGAACGAACACGAGTACAGGCGCACTCGGGTATGCCGGCAAATGTTCAACCCTGACCCTGTGAAAATGCAATTTTGTTTTGGGATTATCTGATTTTGTTATTGTTGATTTTGCCTTTGTTTTTGTTGTTATGTGGCACTACATATATCCACTACTCCCAATGTGGCAAACATTTGGCCTGCAATGCACTTAAAGCTCATTTTGTTGACGTTTTCTTAATTAACATTTGAGCATAGAAATTTTGTAGATGCTGAACACAAAAACAATACAATAACATTGTATAGCTTACAATTTTGAATGCATTGTGAAGCGTTGTGGCCGAACAATTAAGCGACACATTGGATATGTGAAATCATTTTCACCTCGACCTGAGCTGCACTCGCACACGAACACACACGCAAACAAACGAGTGCACTGATGTACAGATGTAGCTGCATATATTATATATATTATATAGCTCCATATTTTATAAGCAAAGCAATGCAAAGTCAAACACGAAACAAACGAGCACACAAATTGAGCCAATGGACAAACTCAGCGTTGCATTAGTTGGGCACAGGGTGCCGCAGAAGCTTTACTTTACAGGCGCATCAAATGTAAGATTAGTAAAAGATAAATTTAAAAAAAATTTTAATAATCAACTACACAAAGAGTAAATAATAAATTAGACAAATTGCAGATTTAAAACAAATTTTCTTCTATACACAAAATTCATGTCAAAAAAATTATATCATCAATTTTCATTTCTTAAAAAACTAACAGCAGTTTATATATAAACTCTTATAAACATTCCAATCAATCTCTGTCTGGCTTTTATTTCCTTTATCCGCACTGCTTATAAACGCTCACTGAATTGCCAATAACTCATAAACCACTAACAAAACCTTAAACATTTTTTTATGCCCCGCACTTTTTTTCTCGCTTTTATGTGCAGTTTTTTTTAATTTTTTCGGCAATCGTTCGGCATTCAGTGTCATTGTCAGTCGTTTTGTCTTTATTTGTTTGCAGGTGTTTTGTTTGCTTACTTTTTTGCATACATTTTTTTATATATTGGCGCACAATTTCAAGGCGCTAAATGCGCATAACTTTGCATGCATTGCAGCTAAAGCAATGAAACGAAAATATTATGCAACTAAGTCTTTTGACTGGCCATTCTTCAACTGAAGAATTCGGCGATTAAGGTCGTTGCTGGTGCAAAATGACTTCAGGAAATTTTTTAAACATTTTTTGAAACACATAAAACCTGAAAAAATAAAAAAAGTAGAAACAAGCAAGCAAACTTTAGCTTCAAAACTTACAATCGATTGTTATTGTTGTTGTTGTTGTTTGTTTCTCACTACATTTGTACTGCAAAATAAGCTTTCGAAACTGACAATTTGAGTTGAGATTTTCGCTGTTAATGAGTTTCAATTTTAGTTGTCTGTTGTTTTCTCGAGATTCGAGTTGACTTCTTGTTGTTGCTTTGACTAATAGTGTACATATTTTTTTCATGTAAGTGGTGGTCATTATAATAATTATTGTTATTGCCATTTTGTAATATATTTGTAAGCAAATTAACGTTATGTTGTTAATGAAGCAACATTGGAAAAATGAATGAGAAAAAAAAAAGAGTGGAAGTTGAAAATTTTTCACAAATAATAAACATGAGAAAAAATTAAAGCGTGCAATGCTATGGTATGGTTGATTTTTTTTTACATAAAACAAAAACAACAAAACTAGCAAGGTTACAGTTTTACTACATTGACTAATTTAATTACTAGGTATTACTTATATAAATAAAGTAAACAAAAATGTTTATATAACCTCTGTCACAGCTATGAAAAGAAGCTATGAGGCTGCCTGAAGCTCAGATATAGCTCAAAATTCAAATTTGAGCCCGTCTGTCATTTCATGTTTGAAGTTAGAAATGTCAATTTTATGTTCTGTTCAGACAGCCAAATAAATTGAGGCAATTTAGTTCCTAATTGCGTTTATAGCTTTTGCTGTTCACACAGCTCAATTTAGCTGTTATCGATAATATTATCGAACATGGCTTTGTTTTGACGAAAAAAATTTTTTTTTCTCAAAAACATTTATTGAAGTTTTAGTAAAATTTATTCAACATTTCTACTAAAGAAAACAATTTATAAACGAAATTTCAAAGCAAACAAATGTTAACAAACGACTTTCGCTTCTGTCAGTTTCTCAATTTCGTTTGAGTTCGGTCTATTGTGAATGAATTAATTTATCGATAACAGCACGATACAGGAATCGATGAAAAATCGAATGCAATTTATGGTCAATTTAGTGCTAATTGCAATTATCTAAATTCAGATTTTTTATGACAAATTGAGCTCAATTTAGACCAAAATTTAGAATAAACTGAACAAATTTCTAAATTGCGCAATTAAGCTGAAATATGGTATTAGCTACTGGACTTTTAATTGAAACAACTGAAGCTATGCTTTGTTAATTAAACGCTTGAGTGGCTTACTACCGACTCTCAAGTTGAGGTTAGGTTGATAGGTTAGGAGGCCGCCTCTAAGGTATCATTTAGGCCATATGACTCATTGTGTTACCACATGAGGGACTCTACCTATACACCTCTTGGTAGCTCCTAGAAATGTTCAACTTTGCTGAGACAATTGACTTCAAAACAGATGAACACAGTGTCTGGGATTTTTAATTAATATTGCTTTAAGTATTTAAAATTAAATATTCTTAATTTTGTATATTTTTTAATTGCTTTAAAATGCTATTTGTATGAGTTTACGTATCAAAGATTAGCACTTCATACGTCAATGCCATAAATAATATTGATCATATTTGCTTTTAAAGACTTAATCCCAGCACATTTCTGTTAAAATACTCACTGAGCACAATTTTGTTGTATTTTTTAAATTTAAAAATAATACAAAAAAAGCTAAATTTATATTCTTTTATATATAATTTTTTTATAAAATAAAATCATAAATATTTTAAATAAAGATCACTGAAAATTCCGAGCGTCATTGCGAATTTCTGGACTCTGGACTCTAGGCACAAATTTCTCTGAAAAGCTGAACGCCATTGACGCTCCTTCCACACATTTCTCTTTTTTCTTTTGTTGTTTGCTCTTGAAAAGGCAACAGTTTAAATTAAGCTAAATTTCCATTATATAGTATGAAATATTTTCAGATTAATACGACATTTAATGGACTGCAAACAATTCTACCTAAAAAAAAAATTATTTTTACAAATTTTTCTAAAATTCCTTTTCACTTTTTTTCTTAATTTTTCACTGATTTTTTCAGTGGAATTTTTTTGCAATTTCTGAAATATTTTTCAATTGCGCATATTGAACAAATTTGTTTACGCAAAGAGAAAAAGCTGCCATTGCAGAAAAAACGAAAGAAAAAAGTTACAACAATTTGAATGACAAATTCATTTCGATTGGAAATTTTTTTATGTTTTCACATTTGTAACACAACAATTTCATTTAACTGAGCTCTAAATTAGAATTGCATCAAAGCTAAATCGTTATATGGCACAAAACGCAGGCAGCATTTTAAATTAATTATCAACTTTTACGCTAAAAGCAAAGCAACACACCAAATGCCATTTTTTAATAATTGCAGCTATAAACGAGCGCAAATATTTGCATTGCTCGGAGCCTTTGACTATTTGCAACTAAAAGGGCACAGGTTGAGGGGCAACAGTATCACAAAGTCAGGCAAACTGCACAGCGAGAGTCGTGGCACGTGGGCGTATGAGTGATTTAGTTGCACAGTTTCGGGGCGTATGAGTGATTTTAATTAATTGCGCTGGCCTCGTTGACTCCGGCATGGGATTTTAGTAAATTTTGATTGTAAATGATGAATGAAATGAATATTTTAAATCTTAAAACTGATGCTAAACTGAATTTTGATAAATAATTTCAATAGAACTAAATGGTCGGTCTCATTGAATTTGTAGTTGTGGAACTTTGCTATACAAAGTAAATTTGCGTAAAAAATTCAATTAAAGTGATGAAAGATTTGGTTGAAAATGATAAAAGAATTGGAATAAAATACTTAAAAATCAAAACTTTTCTTTAACTTTTTTTTCTGATCAATAATTTCAATTAAACTGAATGGTATTCGAATTTCTTTTGCAGTTGCAACACTTTATTATTGAAATTAATTTTTCGTTTTAAAATTCAATTTAAGTGATGAATGATCCGGTTGAAAATTAGTAATGAAATGAAATAAAATAATAAAAAAAATTAAAACTTTTTTTTTAATATATTTTATATAAAATATTTTTAATTTTATATCTTTTATAAAGCTTTTGGTAAATAATTCCAACTAAAATGCTTTTTTAATTAGCTTTGCAAGACTTAAGTTACTATTTATACTAATTTTTCGCAGCACAATTCAATAAAAAAAATGCTTGGCTAATGACTAAGAAACAATTGCGGTTTTTTTTAAGAAAAAATGAATGATGTAAGCTTCAGCGTAAAAATTTTAATTTAATTTTTAATTTTAGTATTCAGCAAATTTACTCAAAACAATTCATATGCAAACAAGACACATTAGTTCGACTTGACAGCAAACACAAAAATTCATTATTGATTTTTTTAACACGTAACCAAGATTTCAATTCGAAAGCGATTTACATGGGGCATAAAGATTATTGAACCGGTTGCTAGGCTAATAAATGATTTGATTAGGTAGTCATTAGATTACGGGGCTATTAAGTCAGGTGACACCGTTAGTAGGCATGACAATAGCTTTCGATAGCAAAATTTTAATGAGAATGAAATGTTTAGAATCAGGTTGACGCAAAAAATAAGCTGGAAACCTTCTAGAGATAATGTCAAGCAGCCATTAGGTAGAGAAGACAATGGAATTTTGGTTTGGTTTGGTTTCTGGCATAAACAGCGCACCAAACCGATCTTAGCAAAGTCCCCAACCATCCTGCAGTCGCCTCTATTACACAACAGATGGAGCTATGAGGGGTAGCTCACAACATCGAAGACGTAGCTCCTAAGCGGCGGTAGATGGCAGCCCATCACTTAGGACTAACTGCGGCAGGCCAATCACCTACCCAAAAAAAACAAACACTACCAATTAACGTAACCAACACAAGGCAATGTCTTGTGGAGGCTCTATGCTCGCGAGAGGAGTGAACAAGGAAAAAATAAAGATGACTAAAGGGGCATAAAATGGTATGACAAGAGAAGCTCAAGAGATGACTAAACACAGAAGTACTATTTGTTCAGTTTCAACAAGCAAAATGTTGACTTTTAAAAACAAACATTCATAGAAAAGGATAAGGTAGATTTTACTGACAGTTTCAGCAAGCAGAAGGTTGGCTTATCAAAGACAAACATTGATAGAACATAATAAATTTTCATTTAATCAAAAAAATATTCATGGAAGGAGGATAAGGTTGACTTTGTTGACAGTTTCTGTGAGCAAAAAGTTAAATTTTAATACAAACATTGACAGAAGAGGATAAAGTTAACTTTATTGAAGCAAACATTCATAGATGAAGATAAGATTGGCTTCTTTGACAGTTTCAGTGAGCAGAAGGTTAGCTTTTAAAAACAAGCATTCACAGAAAAGGATAAAGTTCCCTTCATTGAACAAAAATTCAAAAAAAAAGATACGGTTGAATTTATTGAAACAAATATTCATAGAAGAAGATAAGAATAACTTTATTAAAACAAACATTCATAAAAGAAGATAAAATTGGCTTCATTGACAGTTTCAGTGGGCAGAAGGTTAGCTATTGAAGCAAACATTGACAGAGGAGAATAAAGTTAACTTTATTGAAACAAACCTTTACAGAAGAGGATAAAGTTGATTTTAATGAAACAAACATTCAGGTTAAATTTTTTAAAACAAACATTCACAAAAGAAGATAAGGTTGGCTTCATTGACAGTTCCAGTCAACAAAAGATTAGCCATTGAAGCTAATTGACAAAAGGGAATAAAGTTAACTTTATTGAAACAAACATTGACAGAAGAGGATAGAGTTAATTTAACACAAGCAAATTTTCATAGAAGAGGATAAATCTGACTTTATTGAAACAAACATTCATAGAAGAAGATAAGGTTACATTTCTTAAAACAAACCTTCAAGGAAAATTCTGAATTTCACTCTAATCCCTGTTACAGTGAGCAGAGTGTAGGCTTTTTAAAAACAAATTTTAATAAAAAAACAAAAGTTCCACTTTTTTGAAGCAAATATGCAACAAATATTCGTGAAAGAGAAGAACTTGATGAACAAATCAATGAAATAATATCAACATTAAGTCATTCATATAGAAACCTTAAAGACATTCTACCAACAATTTTATGTTTTAGAAAATTTGCAAGCATTTAGTCTTGAATAATCGCTGCCTTCATTCACCAAAACACAGTCCACTTGACAAACTAATTAAAACTTCAATCAAATTTGACAACTTAATAGGCAACACACACACTTGCACTCAGACACATCTGCATGAACGGTTCTTTGGGAAATATTGTCAATATATCAACGATAATCGAGCAATCGCATCAACGTAAATCCCAACCAAATAATAATAATAAACCGACGAGTGGTTCGAGGGTAAATCCGAAATTGCCATAATAAATGCTGAAGCGTCCAATAACAACAACAACAACAGCAATGACACACAAAACATAAACAAAAGACGCCGATAATCCAACTTTTGACACTCGCCAGCGCACAATGTTGTTGTTATCTAAGCCGATTGCCGCACAAATGCCGTTAATGATAAGCAACTGTCAGCCAGTCAGCTCAACACTCATAAATACCAATGAAATTTCAACTTTTCCCGTCGGTCATAAAAATCGCGAACGCGCAAAAATTTTATCAATCTGCGCGCATTTGTTGCTACTGTTTTGGCTTCAGAAAAAAAGTTTAACGGTGATTTATACAAATCAATAATCGGCGGCACTAGTAATAAAAAAAGTACACAAGATATACTTGTACAATAAATCGAAAGAAACAATTCGCATTAAGCGCAACAGACGTCGAGACTTGCTGTAAAGATTTGGCAAAAAAGCATTAATAAAAAATTTTAGAAATATAAATAAAAAGTACTTAAGCAAAGAATAGAAAAGCTAAACGACACAAATTTATGAGTCGAAAATCATTTAATACGTTCAGTTGGTTAAATTGGCTAATGGAAACTGTTGCGACGATTTCACTTCAAACACTGTGCGGAAAGTATTTTTCAAACATGGCTGAAATGGTTTGAAACTTAGGAGATGAGTAGATACAATGAACCACAGAATGAGAGTTTCGTAAACAAAAGAACTAAAAGCTAAAAAAGTAGCACAGAACTGAACCACAAAGGTAGATTTGGTCCGAACCTAACCTTTTCGCTCAAGACAACTGATTTTTTCATTTAAGATTAGGTATCTTTCTCCTTAAAGATTAGACCTCTTTCTCTTTAAAGATTGGGTATCTTTCTCTTTAAAGGTTGGACCTCCTTCTCTTTAAAGATTGGTATCATTGTTGAGATACTCACAGGACACAGTTTTATTGGTAAATATGCTATAGGACCAGGTCTGGTTTCTAATGATTCAAGGTCAGAGAAACTTCATACATTAAGAAAAGCTAAAACCGCCCAATAGCTTCTGGGGAGTGTCGCTTTGAAATGGAAACTTTATCGGGCTAGCTTCTTAGTTTGAGATCTGCGAGATTTATCAAACATTTCCATGCACTGGTTAGGTAGTTAGGTAGGATTGGAGTCCACTTAAACCATAAAGGCCCACTGTGATACCACAATCAATCGATCTTCAGTCCGCTCACTCATTGAACCAGTTTGAGCTCCTTATGAACGGTAGTAGACTGTGAATAGTCCTATCGGCTAGATCCTCTAGATTGAGGTGAGTCTTCCTTCTTCTAGATAATGCGGGACAAGTGCATAGAAGGTGCGTTTTCTTTCCCGTACTTAAAGCTTCAACAGAAGTCATTAGAAAGCAAAACCAAACCCATGTCGATTCACAGCTTCATAAGAAACTCCAACAGGTTCGTGTAGCAGGTAGAATGGTTCCGGTCTTTGATTTGACATCGTAATGGGCCAATGGACCTAAGTGTGCCTCTTTTTGAAGATAGATACTTAACCTGACCTATAAATAACTCTGCCGGGAAGCAGTTTATATTGGCTAGAATGATTTTTGAGAGCCCAAATATTATATTTTCACATATTTTTTTTAATATTCTATAGAAATAGGCCTTAGGATTCGGGGTCCGAACCTTAAAAGTCTACCTAGCTTGGATTTTCTTTCCACATCTCTGCTTATAGATGATGAGAGCTTTTCTAAGGAAACTTTTACAGTTTTTGGCATTTTTTGAATCATTAAGAAAGCAATAAAGAAACCAAAAAAGTACCAGTAGTTGGTTTTGGCCTATGAAAGGTTTTTGGGTTAATGGATGCGTCAAGTAACGAAAATCCGAAGGTGGCCTTAGGAGATGAAGCCGTGCTTCACGTTACTACTTAAGTTGGTTTTTTCTGGACACCTCTGCTTTAAGAGTTTTTTGTATATTTTTAATGACTTAGGAAACGATAAAACAATCATAAAAATACATAAAGAAGAAAGGTAAATAAAGAAGAAAGATAGATAAAGAAGAAAGGTGGTTACAGTCTAAAACTTTGTAGGTTGACGGATGGATGGTTCTGTTTTCTGGGAAATTATGAAGATCTCCTTCCTAAGAAGGAATTAGAAAACGGAGCTCGTGCTTCGTGATTCCATTCGACATGGATTTTCTATCCAAAGCTCTGCCTAAAGACAGTAAATAATCTTTCTAGAACATCCTTTAAAGTTTTCTGTATTTCTTAAATGACTTAGGAAACGAAAAGAAACCAACAGGTGGTTATGAGAATTTTGAAATTTGATGGATAAGTTATGCTATGAAGACTTCTGTCTTTTGTATAAAAACAAAAATAATAACAACGATCGCTTTCCCAAGGATGCCTTAGCAGACGAAGCCGTTTTTCACGGTTCTTGGTTCTTCACTTGATTCTTTCTCCACAGCTCTGCTTGTGAACCGTTTTTCGAGAAAATCCTCGAGAGTTTATGATATATTTTTATGGACTTAGGAAACGGTAAACAGATCAAAAAGGTAGCTTTTGATAGGCTATAAAATTTTAAATATGAACTATAAAAGGATGGATACGATATTCTATGAAGAGTTTTGTCTTCTGCGAAAAAATTTATTAATCCCATTTCCATTCATATTTCATTTCTTATCCCATTCTATGGTCCATTCATTGGTCCATGAAGTTAACTAGGACCATTCAAACTTTAAGGACGTTATCAAGGTCAACAAATTTGGATAGTGATCAATCAATACTGAGTACACAGTCTTTGAGGACATTTCCGAATATTCAAGTGTGCAGCTAAACGTTGACATTTGTGGCACAGTGTAAGCACAGAACCACGCGCAGCTGCAAGAAGAAGCACTGCAATGAACGAGCAAAAATTAAATTCTTGCTGCAGTACAAAAGAAAGAAATCATTTCAATTGTTTAGTGCGGAAAAGTGCTGTCAATGCAGCAAAAACGCTGCAAACAGCGCAAAAAGTAGCCAGGAAACGTTAGACGGCCAAACGTAACACAATGGTTGCTGCCAACCAAGTCGCCAGACATTGCCAACTTGCTGGAAAAGGCAATGCAGTAGAGAGAGGGGGAGGTGAGCGATAATTCAATTTATGGGCCATTTGATAGCTTAATCTTTTAGCCAATATGAGCGCGAGCGATTAAAGCTGAAACGGCGCTGTCCAGTTGAGCTGAAGGGAAGTGGTGGGTGGGTGGGTGAGGGAAATTAATTGCCTGAAAGACAATAGCGGCAAGTGACGCTGATCGCACTAAAACAATGGCAGCAGCAGGAAATACTATGTACGTACAATAACAAAAATTATAAAAAATAATAACAACAACAACACAAACTGATACTGACTCGTTGCAAGCAGACGCGTGCAAAACGCATGTTGAACATTTTTACTTGTATTTCTTTTAATTTTTTCTTTTTTAATGGGCACAATTAAAATGCATTTTTCTGAAAGTGCAAAAGCTACGTAATGCTACATAATTAAATATTCATGCATTTAATTGTTAATGGCAAATTGAATTAAATTAAGGCTAACATTTCATGTTCGGTTCCCGCGCTGCGCCTTCCTCACGTCATGGCGCTACTGGTTTTC
Source organism: Melieria picta (assembly GCA_964056695.1). NCBI lineage: Eukaryota > Metazoa > Arthropoda > Insecta > Diptera > Ulidiidae > Melieria > Melieria picta. The sequence goes on along the minus strand of OZ057398.1, from coordinate 83,869,647 downwards.
ATATGAAAATTTTACATGCGGTCAGCGTGAAATAACAGCTGCCACAAAATACAAAATAAACTGCCAAAACCAAACAGAAAATTGCCACACCAAATCGCCAACAACATTTGGAAGCCGCAGCGCACAGAATCAAACGACGCGTTGCAGCTTTTGCATTTGTCTGTCGTTTGAATTTGGTTGTGGCCATAAAAATTGTTTACTCCTTTGGATTTTATTTTATTTTTATTTTTTTATTTAATTTTTTCATTTTATATTTATTTTTCATTTTTTTATTTTTCATTTTATTTGTATGTCAATTTTAGTTTGTTTATTTTTCGATTTTAGTCTTTCCACACATTTGAGCAGCTGCGGTGGCCAGCATTGATTGCCATCACGGCGCGCGTTTTTATTGTATTTTCGCCATAAAAATAAACCAATCAGCCGACCAGCAATCAAATTAGATTTTCCTGGTTTTTTATATGAAAGCAATAACAGCGATTTGTTACTTTTTTTAATAGAATAGTTTTCTTGATATTTTAAGGATTTTAGTGGCTTAGTTGTGATTGGTTTTCAAGCTTGTTTTTTAGTTGATTAATATTCAATTGAATTATAGTGAGATGAATTTTAGAAGTGCCTTCGTCGATTAATATTTAATTGAATTAAATCAAGATAAATTTTACAAGTACTTTCGTCGATTCATATTCAATTGAATTATATTGAGATGAATTTCGCAAGTGCCTTCGTTCAGAACTCATTGAATTGTTTGACAACAGAAGAGTGTAGAAGCAAAGTCTTCTCAAAACTGAGGCACTCTTACTTCTCATAGATTCAAGCCACTTGTCATAAGCTGATTTATTGTTGGCTTTAGTTGTCTTTGCACTCAGATGCAGTTTCAGTGTATCAATGTGGTAAGCTTTTAGCATATTTAAAGCTCAAAACTGTTATATTCATTCATAAGTGGCTGAGTGAAGAGTATTAAAAGGAGCTCCAAAGCACTAATCTGCTAATGCAATAACCTCAGTAGTAATGTTTGACTGCCACAAAATTGCTTCTTAGATGAACTTGGAAAGTATGGACACTTTGAAAAGCTTTGATTTTCAAGAAACAGAAGCACTGTGAACCTCGAGGAGACTTATTTTTTCACAGTATTTCTCTCAATGTTCGAGAAAGCAAATTCTTAGTAATTTGACGTACAAGTGTGGTCTGAAAAATTTCCGATCTCAACATAAAAATTGCAGCACTGCTCAAAAAAAAGTAGGGAATTTATTTATTATAATTTATGCGTTTCTTTTGAAAAGTACTCAACAAAATTTCCACCATTTTGGACTCGCAGTTGTTATTTGACAAAGGTTTGAGTCAATCGATCAAACATAGTCGTTCTCGATATGATAATGAATTTAATATATACGTAAAAAACTGTATGTAAGAAAACCTCTATAAGACTTAATTTGAAACCAATGACTTCAAAAGAAAAAAAGTGTTCGTAAGTTTCACATCTATTGAACAAAATACCCTTCATTACATAATATATTGCACTTTGTACTATATATTTCTAATTATTTTCTAGACTAGTTACCAGTTCACAAAAAAACTCCAATGTGCGCATGAAAGAAACTGACCCAACTCTACACTACTAGAATTATGAAATTAACTCAACTATCAGTCAAGTGTTACTGGGTTATTTTTATTCTTAGGCACAATGAAAAAAGTTTCCAATGTTATTGAAGCAATTATATTGTATGCTAAGTGAAGGTATTTACAATGTGGTTAATCATTCTAACGATTAACCACATTGTAAATACACACATTCACACATTGAAACACACGTGAACACATTCAAGTTCTAAGTAACTTTAAATCACTCAAATGTGACCTTAAGTCACTCAAACATTATTCCACATATTCAGACGTCACTGAGGTTTTTACTAGGTTCAAACAAAAAATAATAGATGGGACAACAATTTAAAGCGCATGAATCGCTCTCCTGAACATTTTACTATTCTACTGCATTGTATTTCTTTTCTGTTCTAACTATAATTGAAATAAAAAACGACCTAAGTTTATTTTGGATATTTGTAGAATGAATTATGCATGTTTTTTTTAAGCGCGTAAGATAGAAAATCTTCATAGAAACTGGTAGATCCGAATTTTATATCTGAAAAACTAGCATACAAAATATTCGAGAAGATTAGACTTGGTATGGTTTCATCTCAGAAAACTAGCATACAAAATATTCGAGTAAAGAGTAGACGGAACATAATGGTGATCTCTTTTGGGAGAAAATGACAGTGGACGGAGCCATCAGAAATCTTATAAACAAAGAGCGTTGAAAGAAGGGATCTTCAGAAAGGATGGTTTCATGTGGCATTGGATTCAAAAGTTCTGTACAAACTTCCACCTCCACCAAAATTAAATCCTATGTGCGTCACTGGATAATTAGAAGTTACTGCTCCCAGGGAAGGTCACTTAGACCATAGAGACCCATTGTGATGTCACAACTAATCGGACTCAAATCCTCCTACTCCTACTCCAAACAATACCAATTCGAGCTTCGAACGCAGTTAAGTAGACTGAATAATGCTTTCGATTAGATTCCTTAGATAATCGAAAAATACTCAAAACTACTCAAGACAGCTACGAACGAACAACGGGCTGTATAATGCAACGTTATAACCACAAAAATCTGAACGTTAGATTTTGTTGTAAATACTTCAATTAAAAGAAATTCCAAGTTTTATGAAAAAATATTGAATCACATAGAAGTTATAAGCTCTTAAAGTACGCTAGAGTACAGCGTTGAAAAAAAATTGTTTGTATACAATTTTTGCTTTCACTTTGAGGTTCAATATTTGGAAATAAATTAAGAGCGAGTCCCTAAAATTTACTGTTTTAGTAAGTTTCATATATGTCATTTATGTCTGACAAGATTAAAATTTCGCTGATTCTTTTCACCTCTGAGCAGTACCGTTATGAAGAAAATGAAACAAAGAAATCAAGTGAATAAAAACTGAGTTAAAACGTTAAAGATGATTTAAAAAAACACTTTTTATCACTTTAACGATTACAGTTATATTCGAAATAGGAGTATTAATGGAGTTTCGACAATACATTTTGATTTTTGCTTCATAGAAGCTCAAAGATTTATAACCTTACAACTGCGCTCCCAGGTGGTGAATTTTTGCACTTTAATTAATTTTGTATTTTTTGTACTCAAGAATGTTGTCGATTGTAATTCAAATTATTCAAATCGGTTCAGTCGTTTTGGAGATACGATGTTTCCTCGGTTACTTCACTACTACATTCATAAGTGAGTAGCCAATTCCATTGAAAATGGCTAGTTTTGTATGGTAGCCCCATTAAAAGTTGGATATAGCGGTTAGGTATGTATGGAAAAAATATTCGGAAGAGAAAATAAATGGGGGTCAGTCTTACATTTGATAGGTCTTGAGGACACTTGGGGGCAGTGGGAGCCCTTTTTATAAAAACGATCATTTTGTATGGGAACCCCATGAAGGGTTGGAGATAGGGGATAAGTTTGTTGAAATGAAATATTCAGAAGAAAAAAATATTGGGAGTCAGTCAAAGATTTTAATCCTCTAAGAGCCACCTTTGAGTAGCTGTGGTTTAATTTGTCGAATTTGTATTTATTTTTCCCTTGGCACTTTTTCATGTACTGAGGTCCTCTATCGAATGAGATATGTTTGGCCTTGTCCCTCGTAATTGTTTTTGAATTTATTGCACTGTGTTATCAATCATGAAACAATTTGAACGCAAAATATTTATTGAAGAACTTATCAACAAATATTTTAATTAAGGTGCGATTTGTCTTTCATTCGTTGCTACCACATGAACAAATTTTCATTAAGCTTGAGTGAGAATACTTACAACAAAAAGATAGCTACACATAAACACACATGAATATAGAATCTATATATATGTATTTATGTAAGCAGATTACGTACTGATAGCAATGACGATAGCAAATTTTCTATCTCGACTTATTATACAACATTCAAATGCGATAAGTGAGTGCATTAAACGATTTCCAATCACTGCACATATTTTGCTTAATTACATCAGCCGACCGTCTGTTACTGTTACTAAATATTAGACTAATCAAGTACATTATGATGTTAATTTTCCGCCTATTAGCAATGTTTATGGGTAATGCGACGGAAGTTCAATCATACAAATAATGGAAATAGTAATTTAACTAAATTGCCGAGAGAAGGAGGTCAGAAATGGAAATTTAAAGCAAAAATTTTCAGAATTAAGGCTTACCACAAGGTTGTCATTTTAGTGGAATATGAATAACTTTAAGCAGTACATACCTGAAATAAAAGAAAAAGAATGTGGCGTTTTAAATATTAAAATATTAAATATTAATTCATTAATACATTAAATATTAAATATTTTAAACAAAAAAACCTTCAAACTGTCATGACTAAATATAAATAAATAGTCACCACAACAAGTTTCAATCACCAAAGCAAATTTTTTTTTATTAATTTCCTGCACCTTTTTGCTGAAACTATAAGCCACATTTTTGCCCATCAAATCCACAAAATAGCACCGAAAACTTTAACAACAACAACGCTTTTGACCAAAACCACCATCGAGCGCAATTTTAATGCCAAAATGCCGCACATTACTCGGACTTTACTCCCGATTTTGGTGTGTTTATTTTTGTTTTTGTGTGCTGCAGCATTTTTGCGCATATTTTAATGACATAAAAATGACACTAAAATTGGTCCAAAGTAAAAGTGAAAAAATTACCAAAACAAAAAAAGCTGTTAAAATGGTTTGCCCATAAAAAGCAGACAAACCGTTGAAATTGTGAATGGAAATGGAAAAGCGGAAAAAAATTATGTCACAGTAGGAAAAAGTTTAACAGTTTTAACTGGAGATGTAATTTTAATCGCCGCTGTCGGTGATTTCCACAAAATTTAAGACAATTGGCATCTTCGGGCAGCACAAAAACTCACCAACAAATTGGGATAATAACTTAATAACTCTAAATTGCACATTTCAAACATTGCATTTTATTTTATATATATTTTACATTATAACTCCTTAACCATGAATTTTTGTACAATATAAACCCCTCGAATGTCAGTGACACGATGCATTATGCTTGAAATAATTTCAGTTTGTCACTGCTATCAATAATCTTCAAATTTTCTGTACAACAAATGCATAGCTTTTGTTCTTATTGTTGTTGTTGTTGTAAAATAGATCAATATGCAATTTAAGCAACCGTGAAAATGCGCCATGTACTGTTTACAACATTTATTCTCAAACATTGGTAACTTTGCAGCGGCAATTTTTAAGCAATTTTTTGCCTCAACACAGCCACACCAGACACGAAGAGTGAACTCAATCATGAACCGATGCTAAACTCATTCAAGTCTGGCTGCCAAAAAACACAACAACAACAAAACAAAACAAACAACAACAAAAATATGCACAATAATGGCCAACAGCGGTGGCCTGGCCATATTTGTTGTTGTTTTGTGTTTGAATTTTTCGGTGTGTGTGTGTTTATTTGTGTGTGTGTGTATGTGTGCGACCAGTGTTGCGTGTTACTCTTTCACTTGAATTATGGCCGTTATGGTTGGAGCAGTGCAGTGTTTGTTGTTGTTTTTTGTTGTTGGGCTAAATGTTGTGCCGGCATTAACGTACGAGCGAAATATTTTATTTATTGCCAACATTGTTGTTGCATTACGCTGTTGCAGTTAGAGCGCCACATAATTTATGAGTTATGAGGCCGATGCCAGTAGCCGGTGAGCTGCTGGCAAACGAGCGAAAAAAACTATAAACGAAAACTTTGAAACATTTGCCAAAAATTGCTATTTTTATAGCGTTGCAATTTTTTTGGTAATTTGTGTTTTTTTTTGTTTGTTGTTAAGTTTTTCAGTTTTTTTTTTTAGTGCACTAAAAATATTGGCAATTTAAATGGAACGGAGATTTTTCATTGCATTTTTTCGTTAATAAAATGTTTGTTGTTTACAATAAAATTTAATGAAAAATGTCTTGCGCGTTTTATTACTGAATTACAGTTTTTATTTTTATAGAATACACGATTCTTGCAAAACTTATTGTGGCAACACTGGCTGGTAATTATTGTGTCGAGGAGTAATTTTTTTCTAGAAACAGTTTGGGGAGAGGGCACAATTTTCCAAAAAGACGAACAAGAGTTTTCCTTTGGAACGAAAAGCTAGAAGCTTGAAATTAATTTGTTTAAAATGTTCTCAGTTTATTTTACTTTCTTTTCCTTTGCCTGTTAAGTGCAAATTTTTGGGGTTGCAGTAAAACTTGCCACTACTGGCCAATGCAACAAACAATGCAATTGACCCCAATCGAAGGCAATGACGGCGCTGACGTTGAGTGTTTTGTTTGCTGGGAAATGGCTGGTTGAACGAGGTTGCCGGTGTTGCATTGTTGAAAAGAAATTGGCGCAAACGTTAATGAATCAAGAAACATAAAGTGAAAGGAATGCGGAAATTTTGTGACAACCAGGGAATTCAACCAGCATTTTTGCAATTCCAAATATCTCGCGGATGTAACCTAACCTAACTTCAGGATCGTGAGATGGTTTTTACTAATTTATTTAAATATTCAAAAATGTTGATGTATTCAAAATGTTTCAAGTTTGAACGTCCTAATGGTAACTCTTATCTTATGTCAAATTACTGACAGCAAAGTCAGTGCCAGCGTAGAGCTTTGATATTTGATATGTTGGCGCGAAAAAGTGCAAATGGCATAAATGCTTTGAAGTGGACGTTGCAGGGGAGTCGGTACGCAACCGAAGACATCAATGCTGCGTTATTGATGGGGGAATTTCAGATGTCGATAGTGTTGCACTCACCGGAATGCAAACAATTTATTACTAATTGATGGATAAGTGCGGTGGGAGCGTGAGAGATGGCAGCTGCTGTGGTGGAAAAGCATCAAAGGTATTGAAATACGATGTGAAGCATCAAAAGTATTGAATGAAATACAATCTGAATTTCTTTTATTTAGAAAATTATTTAGAGGAAAATGTTACAAGAAGAGGTTAAAATAGAAAAATTATTATAGATTGATGGGAAAATCAATGCGGTTCGGTTATACTTGTACACGTAGGTCAAACACATTACGCAGAGACTTTAAAGAATCTGTAGTGCATTCAATAATATTTTTTTTAATAACTGGATATCATATTAACAGATCACACTTGATTAAGGTAAATTCGAAAACTGAATAGTAAGTGCCGTTCAATACTAAAGCAACATTGAAACTGAAACAGGTGACTGGATCACAATGGGAAGTCCAATAGACAACACATGGAGCATGAGAATTATTCAAGTTACAGGAATTTTAATCGATTAGAAATCTTTATAATTTCATTGGATCAATGAATAAATGATAATTAGAAACTAAAGACATTCCATAGAGGGAATAGTATGAATAAAATGAGATTGATTCACATTGGGAACCCAATATGGCCAACTGATTGTTTGATTGATTGATTGATTCATTCATTGATTGATTGAGTGATTGATTGATTGATTGATTGGTTGATTGATTGATTGATTGATTGATGGATTGATTAATTGATTGATTGATTGATTGATTGATTGATTGATTGATTGATTGATTGATTGATTGATTGATTGAGTGAGTGAGTGAGTAAGTGATTGATAGATTGATTGATTGATTTATTGATTTATTGATTGATTGGTAGATTGATTGATTGATATATTGATTGATTGATTGATTGGTATATTGATTGGTTGATTTATTGATTTATTGATTGATTAATTGATTAATTGATTGATTTATTGATTTATTGATTGATTGATAGATTGATTGATTGATTGATTGATTAATTGATTGATCGATTGATTGATTGATTTATTGATTTATTGATTGAGTAATTGATTGATTGAGTGATTGATTCATTCATTGATTCATTTATTCATTTATTCATGCATTCATTCATTCATTCATTGATTCATTGATTGATTGATTCATTGATTGATTATGATATTTATCCTGTTTAAACCTCCGGCTAGATGAGAATACGAATCACTACCGACAAAACTCAGCAGTAAAGAGACAACTAAGGAAACTTTGCTGAGAAGTGTAGAATACTATCTTCTAGAATAGACTGTACACAGTCGAGTCATAAACCAGGCCAGTGTTAATGCTCAACAGTATAGAAGCTCGTGAAAATATACAGAGAAAAGGTGTAAAATTTAATAAATATTGGTGTAAAAAAACTTAAGTTTTAATTAAAATAAAACAAGGCAAGACTGAAAAAATTAAATTTCAAAGCAATCAGCAATTAAAAGTAATGTTGAAAACATTGAGTTTCCTATACCCACGCATCCGCCCATAAAATATGTCAAAAAACTTTTCCCAATATTTTCTACTTCTGTCTAATCAAATTTTAAAACACTGCTGTTTTCCCCATTAGGTCAAACATTCGCCCACAGAATGTAACGAAAGCAACGTTAAAAACTACAGAAACCGCAAGCAAACCAAACCCCAACGGCGGCGCCAACGTTCGGGTGCAGGTTTTTGCCTTTTTCGAATGCTTTCGGGCCAATAAACCGGCCCGGACCACCTGCAATGCTGGCGAAAGGGTACAGTTCGGGTTGCATTTGGGTCGGTCACGGGTAGGAAAAGGTGCAACGGCAATCGGCATACGGCCGCCAAGGGTCTGGCTTTAATGCAAAAGGGTTAAGCAGCGCAAGAGTTATGGATAAAACTTTTAGCATTAATGCCATCGAAGAGGCCAACGATGGCAGCGGCAGTGTTGCCAACCGTTGCAGTGTTACTCATTTGCAAAGTTAATAGTTTCGGGCTGGGAAGTGCAAACCTGGCGGCATGAGTTGGCATTTAAATGGGAAATGGTTGGCAATTTTTTGGTGCGCTTTTTTCTAAGATTGCAGCATATCCCTTTTGCTTTGTCGTATGAATATATAAATATAATATTTACAATATTTAAAGGTAAGCTGTGCCCGAGTCTGGGTACCCTTGTCATCTGTGCGGCCTTCGATTGTGGTCAAAGTGTGGCGTTAAGTCCGAAATGATTTTAAGAACTTTCTCGGAGCGCGGAGCACTTACGAGGGATAAAGTGCCTCAAGTGTTGTACATAATTTGAAGCGGGAGCGTGTGGAAAAGATTTGGTGTTAGTGGACAAAGTGCCGCAAGCAGAAATGGACAACGGATTTTCAGTTTAAGTTGGCTGCGGCAACAAATTTATGTGATTTCCTAATATTGAAATGATAAGAGAAAGAAAAGGTCTTTGGCATTTAACACTTTGGCGATGAGTTATTAGGCGCCCAGACAATACTTGCATTGCAGGGGATGATTTTCAGAAACTTTTAGGTTAGGTAAGATTCGGTTACATTCGGACATTGCCGAAAAACATACTTAGAGCCCATTCTGATACTAAAATCACAATTTTAGTAACTTTTAATTTTAGTAACGTTTAAAATCAATGGGGCCATTAAATGAAGTTTTTCTTAACCCTTTGTGGATACCGTCAGATTTTTATGAGAAACTACTTAACTAATTACTTCTTATTTGAAGTGCTTTCACTATATTTGAAGTCAATTGGTGCATTAAATCATGTTTCTCCACACAAACTCTTAACCCATCGTTGACCCCGTAGGGTTTTTATTTTCAAAACAATAAAAAACACGTGTCAAATTATTTGTTTTCACCAAAGGTACTTTCACCCAGTTTGAAGTCAAAAAACCCATCAAATGTTTGTTCTTCATAAAAACCCTCAACCCATAGTTCACCCCGTCAGATTTTTAATATCAAAAAAATAAAAAACACGTGTCGAATTATTTCTCACTAAGAGTACTTTTACCAAGTTTGAATTCAAAAGGCCCATAAAATCTTGTTTTTCCATACAAACTTTTAACCCATAGTTGACCCCGTTAGGTTTCGATTTTCGAAAAAATGGACAACATGTGTAAAGTTATTTCTTACTAAGATTCCTTTCACCAAGTTTGAAGTCAACAGGCCCATTAATTCTGGTTTTCACAGTTTCTCTATATAAACTTTTAACCAGACGTTGACCCCTTCAGATTTTGAGTTCCAAAAAAATAACAAACACGTGTCGAATTATTTCACATTTTAAGTACATTCATCAAGTTTAAAGTCAAAAGGCGTAAAAAATCAAGTTTCTTCATACAAGCTTTTAACCCCTGGGTCACCCCTTTAAGTTTTGATTTTCAAAAAAAATTAGAAACACTTGTCAAATTGTTTTTGAATTCAAGTGTTTTCACCAACTTTAATGTCAATAGGACAATCGATACAGGGTTTTTCGTAGTCCTTCCGTGTACGACTTAACCCTTGGTTCACTTTGTTAAATTTTGATTTTCGAAAATAAAAAATTAAAAATATGTGTCAAATTATTTTTGATTTGGAGTATTTTCGCCAAAATTGAAATCAATAAAAGGCCTTAACCCATGTTTTGCCTTTCAGACCCCGAATTTCAAAAAGTCCCATATTAGAAGATGTTTAAATTTCATATTTGTAGCTTCAGCGGTTTGGGCTGTGCGATGATGAGTCAGTCCGTCAGTCAGGACAAACAATTATATGTATAGAGATGACTTCACTTTATTACTTTCTAACTAAGAAATTACTTTCTAACTTTGAGTTTTCTTTTAAATGTTGCATTTTTTCTCCGTTGAAAGTTTCATAACAACTTAAACAAAAATTTAAACTATTATTTGTCAGCTGCAGGCAACGCTCGGCACATCCAAACCGCATTATGTCAACTCAAGTGTTAATCAATCAAAACATTACGCCAGCGCGAACAAATGGCCGCCACACTTAAACGATTTGGCAGGCGACAAGTGAAAATTTGCACCGCAAAAACAAGCAATGCATGAAAATACATAAAAAGCGAAATGCAATAAAAATCACGCTTAGCAAATCAGAAAATAAAAACCCACACACACACAAACAATTTTAACACACAAACCTACACACACACACACAGACCGACTGAGCCAACGGTCCCACAAATGTGCATCACTTAGTGGTGGGCGGCGTTGAAATCTAATAAAGAAACGAAAATCAAACCGAAAACCGGCCAAGCGTTCAGCTCAAATTACAATAAACAACAACAACGACAACAATAAATATTCAGTTAAATTTCGGCACGTAAAAAAGACGTAAAAAGGATGTGCGTGCGAAAAGTGGAAGGGAAGAAGTAGAGTGCGATACAGCAAAGGGCCCAGCAAATGAGTAAACAACATTGGCGCAAATTTGCAGACAACAATCGACCGAGGGTGCAAAGATTGATGGGGGAGCAAAGTGGGGTGGGCTGGTGGGCACAAACCGAGTAAATTTGCAATTTGAGTGCTGCCATAAACACGCCTGCAGCCAACAGCCAGCAACCAGCGGCAGACGAACCAGCCAGTCGGGAACCGTACGCAACGGTCAGCCAACGTCCTTGAGAAACTGACAGTAGGCTGAAAAGGGTTGCCATTATTTATGGCGTCAACGCTACATGCGGCAAATGGCAACAATGTCAGCAGTGAGCAAAAACCAAAATTAAGCAATAAATCAACTCGAAAGCTGAACATAGCCACAAAAATGCCACTTGTTTGCAAGACAACAAATGCAATTTTTTTTTAATTTTATTTAATTTTATTCAATTTCATACAATTTTAAAAGATTTTTAAAAAAATTATTTTTTTAAATTTCATCTAATTTTATTCAATTTTATACAATTTTAAAATATTTTTAAAAACATTTTTCCACTGCCACTTCCTTCCTGTGAAAATTGCCGTTTTTTTTTCAACAGCACTTGGCAACACTTTGCAACTGACAACTTCAAACTTAATGGCCAATGCCAATAATGCAAAATCGCGCGCAATATTTGACGCGATCGCAACAAATCGAGCGCAACGAATCAATTGCATAAAGCGTTGGCAACATTGGCAACGACACTGTTCTGCGTTTTTGTCACATTGCGCGTGTGTGTGTGCGGCATTTGCCGGAATTATTTGCGGCAGGTAGAATTTATGGGCAACACGTGCGCCGCATGCAAATTGCAAACAAACAAGCAAACAAAAATGAATGCGGCAAAACAAAAGTGACGCAAAGTGGCGCGAGAAAAATGAAATAACAACAACAACAACAATAACCATGACAACAAAAGAAGCTTAAAAGAAGCACTTAAAAACACACGCACACTCAACTCGAGCAGGATATAAAAAAAAAACTGCGGCATGACGGTATGCTTTGTCATCATCATTCGCGCCGATTCACCAGTCAACAGTGAACAGTCACCAGTCAACACTCCACCAGCAGCGCGTTAACAGTGGCAACCAGCGATGGCAACCAGCGAGCATTGCCTGCAGGAACAATTGAAAAATTTCACAGCATTCATTTATGCACCAAAGGACAAAGCGATTGTTTGTTGTTGGTGTCTTTCGTTGACATTGCAATGCTGTGTGTGTGTGTGTGTGTGTGTGGGTGCAAATTATTCTGTATGTGTATGTGCGAGTTTATTTGTGTTTGTGCGTTTGACTTCGTTTGTGTGTTTCAGTCTTTTGTACTTTTGTGTGAAATTTTTCACAAAAATCAATATCGACAAATTGTGAAAATGTGACGTGATTTTATGGAAAAAACAAAAAAAGCATTGTTGTTACGCCGTTCGATTGACAACTGGCGAATTGGCAATGCAATGAAGCAAAAAATGCAATTCAATTTGCTTTCAAGTTGAGTGGAAAATTGAGTTTATAATAAAATTTGAAATATTTTCTTTAAAAGAAATTTAAACAAAAAAACATTTGCTGAACACAAAGTGAGAAAACCTGAGGCAGACTCATGCAATAAGAATACAAATATTGTTTTAAAGAATGAAAAGAAAAAAGACCAAATATCCTGCAACCGGTTCATATTTTGCCTCTTGAATGTAGAAATGAAAAATTGTGCATGTGAAGTCATGTGAAGTAGCCATTTTGAATTTGCAAATTAGGACTATTTAGCGATCTCAGCAAACTTCAAACCTCGAAATAATGATTTTCAAAATTATTTAAATTATTTCCAAAGCGATTACTGCGAAGAATTTAACAGTAGAAGTACCGAGCGGTCATTTGACGGTTTTCAGTTTTTGATTAACCGTAGCTCGAAAACGGTTTAAGTTACGAATCTTGTTCTCCTTGACTTTTAATATTTTGTAAAATATTGTTAGTGCAAAATATTAAAAGTCAAGGAGAACAAGATTCGTAACTTAAACCGTTTTCGAGCTACAGTTAATCAAAAACTGAAAACCGTCAAATGACCGCTCGGTACTTCTAGTGTTAAAAGACTATTTAACAATTTTCGCTTGAAAAATTATCAAGAAACCAACTTTTAACTAAGACTAATGAACTCCATCTGGTACCGTTAGGGACCCAACATGGTCTATGCGTTGCCAAATCAGCCAACAAGATTAACCTAACCAAACCATGATTAAGAAGTTTAATAATAATAATTGACTGGCACGACAGCCCGCTTACGCGAGACTAAGGCCTAGCTTCCCGCAACCACCCGTATTGTGCGTGTGAATTTGTACGCGGGTGGAAGGGACCTACAGTTTTATGCCGGTTCCGAACGGCAGGTTGGGAGCTTTTTCATAAGCAATTTTTACTCTCAGAGGTTTGCCATTTCCAGCTGAGAGGACAACCACCGAAAGAGAAAACGAGTTTCCCCGTTATTTTTTTTAGGTGTTATTACAGGCAGTATTTGAACCTGAGGTTGCTGCCTTCGACTCGCGGTCCAACGCACTAACCAACTGAGCCACGGCGGCTGCATTAAGCTGCATTAAGGAGTTTAGAATCATTTAAAACTATGGTCGTGAAAACCTACATTCATAAGATTTCATAGAATGCTCGATGAAACATCGTCAAAATCCCTATTATGTCTTTACCGATACCAGATAAAGATCCATTTATAAGTTGTAATAGTCATCCATTAGAATACGAGTGCTTTTGTCGAACCTTTACGGATTTTCAAGTTCTTGTACCGATACCCTTTTCAGTCTGAAACATTGTCCGAAGTTAGCAGGATACAAGCAGAGAATGTGAGTTCTTCCCTTCTTCCCAAACATTCTGCATTTGTTATTGCACGCTAAGTTCATTCGGAATGCATAGTCTGCCAGAAGATAGTGTCCTGTTAATGGGGTTGTGAGGCCTCGGAAGAGCAGAGCAATTTTATTGCTTTAGCCGGCCTCGATAATCCAGCGAGTAGTGCGCTGACTTCTCATACCAGAAGCCGGTTCGATTCCCAGTTCGGGCTAGGGAAACACTCGTCTACTTATGTCTTGTCTCTTGTGCCTCGTGCAACATATCTACTTATTGCTTTAGTGTTTCTGGTAGGTACCCAGCAAAGAGTTACACACGTCATGGTGTTGTATGGCCCGAAGTGAGACGCCACATTCCTTAGCAATCTCCGATTTCAGAACTACTGATTGAAGGGCTTTTAGAGCAGCCTAACTGTTCACGAAAACCGTGATTCAAGTACCTGGTAAACCTTTTCGTGCTCCTCACTCTTTTTAGCGAACTCGTCTAGCAAATTATTTTCGTCAACACTACAGTATCTGCTTGGTTGGTTGGTTCCAGTGGCGATGTTCCGACATCTAACTAGCGCGTAGGCGCCGTTTTGTTACCACTATTCCCGGTACATACTATACGGTATGTTAGTGTGCTGTCTTCTGGGCTATATGGCCTCTATATTCAGTCTGAGAGGCTACTGAAGGTGAGTAGTGAGTTTACGCACCACTTCGCTATTGACTCGAAGTTCTGAAGAATTGGCTTGCCCAGAACTTTCCAGCTCCTTCTTGAAGGAGACGGACAAGCGCAAAGAAGTGATTTTCGCAGCTGTGGCAGCTGGTATTGAAAGGGATTCCCATTTTTTTCACATGCTCTCCAATGGGTTAGTGGCCAGTGAAGACCGCGATCCTACCACATCCCGGCGGCCCTTGTTTAAGAGCTCTGCGGTCCTGGTTTTATCGTATGTAGGCCAAAACGATTTGCTGATTTTGCAGGATTCCATTCTCTGCCACCTAGTGTTGGCTTTGGCAAAGAAGCCCTTGGAGACCTGTGGGACGTGAACCGTCCGCGCTTCACATCAAGAGCGGAGCCTCTTTAAGCCAGAGCATCGGTTTCATCGTTCCCGTCGATGTTGTTGTGCCCTGGCACCCAAGTCAGAGTAACTCTTAACCGATGGACCAGTTCTGTGAGTACTTCTCTGCATTCCCGCACTAGTTTTGACCGATAAAATCGAAGAGTCCAGTGCCTTACTAGCGGATAGGCCGTCGGAGAGAATGGTAATGTGGCTTTTGTGGGATGTGTCTACCAGTGCCATCCTGCATGCCTCCTTAAAAGGATGCACTTTCGCTTGGAAGACGCTTGAGGTATTCGAGAGCCGGATAAATGCTTTTGACCCTAGATTTTTCTGAGAAGATTCCATCTTGGAGCCATCTGTAGATAGAATATTCCTTCTCTTCCATTCCAGACGGGGACGGATGTCGTAGTTTTTTTCGAAGATAATGATGGGGACTACGTAGTCCAGTGGCGTATCCAGGGGGGATTAGGGGGGTAGATCCCCCCCTTGGTCGGACGATTAAAAAAATATGTAGTTCTTTTACATTTTAAAAAATGTACATAATTTTGTATTCAGCAAAATTTGGCATCGCCGAAAAAGAAAATCGTTTGCAACACTGAGTCAGCTGTGTAAAATGCTTTCTTTTTCTTATTGGATTTCCAAATGTCATTGTGAGTAGTGAAAGTTCATTTGAGTGCTTTAGCAAAACAAAGAAATATAAAGAAAAATATACAAAAAAAAAAGGATGGACATTAGAAACTTTTTCAAACGAGGTCATAGCTCTACGGAATCTGCGCTAAAGAGGAGAAAGTCGGTAGAAGAAACAAATGCGGCTGCAGAAATTATTCTGCCTCCTAGTCATTGCGTGAGCGAGCAGTCGTCTGTCTTAACCCTTTCCGGTCAATTTCCGCATTTATTGAGGTAAAAATTTTTCTTTCAAAATATTGACTATCATTGAACATTTTAGCAATAAAATACAACAAAATATCAAAAAAATCATTTAGGTTGAGAATTACAGCTCAATCAATTGTGTACGATATATCGTACAATGGTCCGCAAAGGAGTAAAACTCCGTGAAATGTTTGTTTCGTTTTTTAAGTTTTCTGAACAATTCATTGATGTTTTTGATAGAAAACATAAATTATAACAACAAAAAAACAAAACGTGATTTCATTTTGATCGAAACTTATATAAATTATATATATAAACAATTGATTCACATTTATTCGTCCTTATGCAACCGTTGTTGTTGTTGCAAAGCCCTTTTCCCCTCAATAAAACACAGAATCAATTAAAATTCGTATAGCTTTACAGAAAGATACTGAATATAGCCGATTCTTATTATTATAGTGGGAGTGGCAAGTACGCATGTCTAACCTTACATAACCTGTGTCTACCCAGTAGAACACAAAATCGTCTAGTAACTCTTATTTTTAATCGAAAATTGCCGAATAGTCGAATTTTATTAGACACGTGGTTTACAGATGGGTGGGGCAGGCATGCAAGCGCAAAAATTCTATTACCAAACCCATAACTTGCAACCTTTGTCTTCCATTTGTACGATATATCGTACAAAGCTTTGCAACCCCTGTGGTCATTTGTACGATATATCGTACAATTTTTTTAAAGGCTCGGGAAAAATATTAAGACGCAAAAAATGTTAAATTTAACATATTTTATAAATTAACTGAGATTCAAACTTTGAAATTTTTTACCTTTTTGCTACCAAAAAGTATTACATATTTAAAAATTCTTCCGCAGAAGCTACGTCATTTGCTGTTTTTTCAAATTCTTGCAAAAAGCTGCTTACAAAACACACTCATACTGTGTAGCCACGGCTATAATGATTTATATTTTTAAACAGACTGATACAACACAGCCTACTTAATAAGAATTAAAAAGCCGTTCCATAAAAATGCGTTCGTTGTCAAATAAAAAATCTTGGAAAAAATTTTACGATATATCGTACAAATTTCCGGAGAGGGTTAAGCAACGACACACAGTGTCGCGAGTAGGGACAAAAATCAAAAAAATGAATGTCGCAAATGTAGAAAAATAAGTTTGTAGTACTGAAGTAAATACCTCAATTTACTAAAATGTGAAAACGAATTTTAAAAATATCAATTTATATACCGATGGCAGGCCACCAAACTTGCACTTTGTGAAGGTTGGTGGCTTGGGTAGAAATTATTGAAATTTGTTGAATGTAAGTTCGAGGACTTTTATTGAAAAATTTCCCATGGAACCTTATGATAAGTAAATATATTCTATAAATATACTATTTTTGCAACTCTGGGGAAGCTTTCCCTCTTTTATTTTGCTTTCCATATTCCTTGTACCGCTACTTGTAGAAACGTCAGTTCGTAGGAATAAAAGTGCAGAGTCATCAAACTTTAGATAAGCTTTTAAAAAAACTACTTCTTACTACTTCGAGATTTTACAGTTTGATATAGATGAAAGTATGTATTAATAGAAACCATGGACTTTAGCTGCACAAACTTGCACGTTTTTAAGAAATTCAGCATTTTTAGTGATGTATGCAGTCAAAAATAGGGACCTTTTTTGCAGCATGGTTGGCAGGCAAACATAGCGACCACTGCTGCGCTTCGCTTAAGCTATTAATTTTTGTTTGTAATAATATGCAAACACTACTCAATTTAGAAAAATTACAAAAAAGGTAGATTCGATGGAAGGCTTCGGTAATACTGGGTGGCTTGCCATCGAATTAAGGCAACTTTCGAAAAGAAGCAAAACTTGTTAATGCCTGAAGAATCAATTATATCAGTTAATAGGAAAATTAAAGGTAAACATGAAAACCGAAACTCTGATATAGTGCAATATTAAAAAAATTTAATTTAAAATTTTATCAAAAATAGATGTAGAGGGTTTAATTTGAATAATTCATCATCGAAAACCGATTGTCCTAGCAGTACACATTAACAAATTGTAATTTCTCATGAAAATATATGCTTTACTGAATTTAATAAAAATAAAATTTTCTATTTGAGTTTGAAATTACTTAAGTGCGCATAAGTATGCACAGATATTTGTAGTTTTTGTAATATTTCCTCTTTTTATTACAAGCGTATTTGTAGGGTGATCGAATATATATCTTTATATTGATGATATGAGTTGCTGTACCAAATTTCATCAATATATATTTTATAGTTTCCGAGATACTGTCACCTTAGTATTTGGTTTGTATGGGAGGTGGGCGTGCCCGTGGGGCGATTGAAGTAATTTTTGGCGTATTAACTTCTCTTTATAACAAAATCATATGTACAAAATCTTATTATCGTACGACTATTCCTTCTATTTTTGTCCCTCGCTACTATGGACTCGCGACACTGTGAGACATTGGGAGCTTTGCGCAGAAGCGTCTTAATCTAACATCAGAGGACAGACAGCAAATTATGACCAATGTATGGAAACCTGACTGTAGCACAGTATTTCCAATATTAGAAAAATTTGCTGACCGCCGCTTAAAGTTTCAATTTAGTTGGCTCAGTCAATTCAATTGGCTAGCATATTCTCAGTTGGACCAGGGAGCTTATTACAAGCCTTGCGTGGCATTTGCAAGAACTGATGCAGCCCATGTTTTGATCAAATTTTAAACTCAATATGCAAAAAGAAACACACCCTTTGACTATTATTTAGAAGATTATTTGCTGCTGTGATATATATATAATTTAATGTATATGATTTTGCTTTGAGCGAAAAACAATTAAAACAAATAAACGCAAAGCTTAATATGTAAAAAATTGTTGAAAGCAAGAGTAAACCATATTGAAAAAAGTATAAAAAGATGTTGAATAATTCTTCCAATATCCCCCCCTTTATGAATTCCTGGATACGCCACTGACGTAGTCTGTAGTTGTGGCGAGGTACCTTTGCCCCTGTAATAGGACGCTGCCATGGCCGTACGGTATGTCCTTCCAACAACTCGTTTTTCTTAGCCTGAGAGCGCTAAGAGTTGTGTCCAGGAATACAAGAACGAGGTATCGTTTACATTCTTTGATTTCACAACTACTGATTAAAGCGCCTTTAGAGCAGACTCACTGTCTACGATAGTTGTGATACAAGTGGCTAGAAAACCCCTTAGTTGTCATGAGTAAACGCCATTAAAAAGACGTATGTGAGAAATCTTTAAAAACAATTTAAAAGTTCTACCAGTGTTTTTAGTACAAACCTTAAAATTCTTTAATTTTCTAACAAACAATTTTCATGATTTTTGTATTGCAACATTTTAGTTTGTTTCAGTCTTCGTTGGTACTTTATACTACAATGAAGTGTGTCAACAAATGTTCATTACTTTATTTACAAAACTTTTATTAACCCTTTCGCTATTTTGTTGCCATATGGCAACATGCTACTTTGTGGACGTCTACATCCTCTATGGTTGCAAGAATACATTTTTTTGTTGGTCTTTAGAATAGTTTGAAGTTTTAGAAAAAATACGAAATTAATAAACTGAATATTTAAGTTTAAAGAAGAGAAGTATACACGTTTTCTTAATGGTATATCTTGACATAGTAAAGGAAGAAGAAGCGGAAAAAATTAGAGAACTTTTTAATTTGACGTTTTCTTTCAATTTAGATACTATTTTTTTTTAATTTTGGCTGAAGTAAATGAAGAAATATTCAAATTTTCGTTATGCGTACAAAGCGTACTCTCAAATACAGGGTCCGAGTATAAAAATTAAAAAATGTCTTATGAAATGTTGCTAATATAACCACATAGAAGCCTAAGACGTAAAATTTAAAACTTTAACTTTCCCCAGTAAAAACCTGTAGCGAAAGGGTTAAGCATATAAAACTTCTCAGTCACTTCTAAGAACGTAAAAAAGTTGACCCTAAAGTGTACATAATAATTTCATAAAACTAATTCTAAGCCCGAATGCTACCAAAAGAAACTCATCAGACATTCGTTGTTGGTTTTTCTCTCTTCTCTGCGTTTACTAATTGTTGAGGAAAATTAAAAAGGAAAATGTTTGTAATTAATACTTGCAATTACCGGTAATTATGAACACTTAATCCTCATTATTAATGTGCTAGTAATTTCCCGCATAGCCTCAAACAGTAAAACCCAAAAATATTCAGCCAACTTCAACTCAAGCCAAAACTTTTCATCCGCACAAAACGAAAAACCAAACGAAAAAATAAAACCCCAAACGAAAAACAACAACTCGAAGCGCATCCGCAAAATTTATACGCACACACCGGAACGCCTCCAGGACATGATTTATTTTTTGGGTGGTGCCACATGTAGCAACAATTTAACCGCAGAACGATTGTAAAAACAAATAACAAAACACAAAACTACAACAAATGAATACCAAAAGAAAGAAATAAAAATAAATAAAACACAACAACAACATAAAAACGTTTAAAGAAGCAAAAAAATGGGAGCGAGAAAAATCCCATAAAAAATTTCCCTGCCTATTACAAGTAAATTATGGTCATTCCGAAAGTAAATAAAACGCAAACCAGAGCAACACCTACCGAAAAATAAATAGAAATAGAAATACAGCTGGAGCAAAGCAAAGCCAGTATTGTTAATGTGGTTGTTGTTGTTGTTGTTGTTGACGACGACCAGCCGCCAGCTAGACGAGGAAATAGCAATGAGGAAGAACGTTGGAAATTTATTTAATTTATCGCTTGATTTGTACATTTGTGGCGGCGTTGAGCACCGCAGGATATTTTCACACCAACACTCAAACACACACACACACACTTACAGACACACATAGAGAGAGACACGCACACTGGCTAAGAGCCCCTGGAGGCACTGACCTGAATGGAAGAGCGAAAAATTGTACCAGCTGAAGAAACTACATACAACGAAAAATGGCCAAGAAGCCAATAGAAGGTCGAGCTTTGGCTGGCAAACAGCAAAAGCGATTGAAAAGACCAAATAACTGCCAGAGTGGCCAGACGCAGGCAAAGCAAAGCAACGGAACATTAAATGACCACAACGCACTGCAGTAGCGGCGGCGGCGAAGCGCGCTCAACCCGAAACCAGTGCAAACAAACAAAACTGCAAAAACAACAACAACAATAAAAAATCGCAACAATAACAAACAGCTTTGATAGTTTTGCTGCTATCGAGTACGAAAATAGGGAAACAAAC
Organism: Melieria picta; assembly: GCA_964056695.1. NCBI lineage: Eukaryota > Metazoa > Arthropoda > Insecta > Diptera > Ulidiidae > Melieria > Melieria picta. Next base: position 83,848,434 of record OZ057398.1, on the reverse strand, counting down.
GCCACAACAATCGTTCGAACCGCAAAGCGGCGCACGGCAACGGCGAATCGACAACGCGAGCGCAAATAAATTTTTACGAAATAAAATGGGAAAACGTGCAGCACGCGTTCGAGTATCGAAAGTTATTTTCGACGCCTCCATAAACCTCACACCACCCACCAACAATGGTCGCAACGCGCCTGTGGTGCGATGCGATACGATGCGAATTGGTTAAGTGGGACAGACAATGTGCGGAGCAGGGCGTGCGACGGGTGGCGGAACAGCAAGGAGGCGTGTTGTGACCGGCGTTGGTGTGTTTTGCCGTAAAAATAAAAATGCCCCAAGGGTCAAAAGTCAAGTTGGTTGCATTGTAAATCTGCACACACACACACACACACACTGACACACGCACACGCACACCAACAAATATCGTAGTGCCAAATGACGTGAAGCAGGATAATGTCTGTTTTGTTTCAAGTGTGAGGGATAAATTGTGGCCATAATGCCGCTTGTCAGTGTTAGTGTTGTTGTTGTTGTTTACTGCCATTTGGGTAGCAACATTTTTAATGTTGCTTTTGCGGTTGAAATTTAGCATTGGTTTTTATCCTTTGTCGCTGTTCTTGTTGTTCTTGTTGCTTGGCTCACTCTAGTGACCATGTTTATGGTTATTGTTGTTTTTGTTATTGTTTTATCTTAAAGATGAGTTACGCTTCCACTTGGCCCTATTGGACTTTTCTCTTCATATTGTTTGGTTTTACTTCCGTATTTTTTTTTGCTGACTGCTTTGTAGGCCACAATTGTGCGTTGCTTGCTTTGTTGTTGTTGTAGTTAATATGGTATTGTTGTTGTTGTTGTTGGTGTTGTTGTTGTTGTTGTTGTCGTTAACTGGTTTGTTTGTTGTTTTACGGTAGTGTAGGCCAGTGACAACAGTTTGGGTTGCTGCTTGGTTTTTTATATTGAAGAGCTTTGCCCACAAAATATGCAAACGGCAGCATAAAAAGACGCCGAAACAAACGAAAGGATGAATAAAAGAAATAATCTAAATATTGTTATTGTTCTTTTTTTGGCCACTTCCTCACACTATGGTCGAAATGTCGAAAGTTTAGCAAATCAAATGAATTGGTGCTTGGAGTGAAATTCCTGATAGAGCTTTTAAAAGCAAAACTTAAACGAGTTGTTTTTTTTTTGGTTTTGATTTTCTTAAATTTTTATTTAGGATTTGGTTTGGTTTTTCGTTTGACTGCAATTTTCACAAAACTGTTGAATTTAAAGAATATAGTTCAAGGAATAATAATGTCTGATGTAAAAGGAAAGGCAAATATAGGTAAATCAATGTACAAATGACACGTCTTTGGAACACGTTAACCATCGAAACCATTAAGGCCGAAGAGAGTCTTAAGCACAGGAGATATTAGAGACCTAAGCGCAAGAGAAACCCTAAGCCCCAATAGCGACTTAGGCCCAGGATAAATATAAGCCAAGGCGAGACCTAAGTCCAAGTGACTTAAACCTAAGGAATACCTAAGCACATTGGAAATCTAGACACACTAAAAACATGTACTTAAGAAAGACTTATGTATGAAGAAAGAGAGAGACTTAAGCGTAGAAATCTATGCCGATAGAACCAATCTAGAGCCATGTAGGATCTACTTTCATAAGGAATCTAAGCCCTTAGGAGACTAAAAACCATAGGTCCAAGAGCACTAAGCCAATGGGAAAACCTATAAATCCAATCTATTACAAACAGAGGCCAAGAATATACCTAGACCCAGAAGAGACCTGTGCTCATAAGTATTTCCAGCTCATTAGAATCCTATACTCATTAAATACGTAGACCCAAGAAATACCTAGATGTATAAGAGACCGAAATGAGAGACCTTAACCTATGCAAAACCTAGACCGATGATAGTTCTAGACCCATAAGAGAAACATAGACCCAGAAAACTCTTAGATGCATGATAGACCCAAACTCATAGGAAACCTGATTCGACAGGAGAGCTAGACCCAATTAAAACATAGACCTAGGAAGGACCTAGATCCATGAAAAACTTTAACTCATAAGGAATTTTATTCGATGGGAGACCTTAAGCTGCGAAAAACATAGATCCAGAAAGGATCGAGACCCATGAGAGACCTAAGGAGATTAAGATGCATGATGGATCCAAACTCATAGGAAACTTATTTCAGCAGGAGAGATAGACCCAATTAACATAGACCCGGGAAGGACTTAGATCCATGAAAAAGTCCAGCTTATAAGGAATTTTATTCGATGGGAGAACTTAACCCATATCGGCCCAATGTTCGATTAATCGAACAGTAAATTTTAGCATTTTCCATAAATTTTTTTGGACTCTTTTTTAAACTTTAAACGCGAAAGTTTTGCATGATATGATGGTATGATTTGTAATATGGGATAATATGAGTTAATATGGGATATTTTGTGTGATATGGGATAAATATATTCATTTCCTACACCTCTTCCAAGTTGTATGAATTCCCAAAACAAAAGGTTATTTTTGATATCATTTCAAAAGCATCGAAAAACATTAAAAAACAATAATATTTAAAAACGGAACTATGCAGTCTTGTTAAAAATTGATCAAACTCTTGAAAACATATTTACACTTTTCGCATAAAACCAATATTATAGCCAGAATATAAATTTAAGTTACGTGTTCGACTAATCAAACACCAAATATCTCGAAAACCAAAAATCGGAAAATTTTGTTGACCCCAAATTTGAATTGTCCGACCTCATTTAACCTTAAAAAAAACTTTTTCATTCGAATATTGACAAAAAAAATCGCTGGGCTTATATGGGTTAAGCTGACCCATGAGAGATCTAACCCGTTGAGTAAACTAATTCGACATAGGACAAAGGACATAGGACCAGCAAAGTTCGATACCCATGAGAGACCTAAACCCATAAGAAACCTAATTCTATGGAATACGTAGAACTATAAAAATCATAGGCCCAAGAGAGTTCTAGACCCATGAGAGATCTAAACCCATAAGGAAGCTAGTTCGATGAGGGACCTAGAACTCTGAAAATCAAAGGCCCAGAAGGAGTTCTAGACCCATGGAAAGCTTAAGCTCATGAGAAACCTAAATCCATTCGTGGGTCTTAAGAGACCTAGACACATGAAAACATAAACGTGGGAGAGAAAAACCCCATTAAAGTCCTAAGCCCATGAGAGACCTAAGGCCTGGAAAGATCTTGGCCCAAGATACACCTTAGCTCAAGAGAGATAAAAGCCCATAAATGGACTAAACCCATGAGAGACCTACACCGCTGAAAAATACAGATTCGGAAGAAACTTTAACCCACGAAATGCAAGCTTGAACTCATATGAAGCCTGAGCCCATGGGAGACAAAGATCCATGAGAAACTAAGAGTTTTGAGATACCTAGCATTTGTAATTTTTTTTTACCCCTATAAATGCGAGGCATTGCGCTGGTTCAGGAAGTATATAGTATATAGGTTGGGAGAAAGGATGTTGGGTAAAGAATTTAGGGACAAAATATAGTCTACTCATATATAATTTTAATGAAAAAGACATTGAAAGAAAATTGTAAAATTCGATCTTCTCTCAACAACTACAAAAATACTGAGCAATCTTTTAAAACATTGAAATATTTCGCAACATAAAAATTTGTTTACAGCTTTTCTCTGTCTCTGTTTTGTGTTTCAACTTTTTTTTAACAAATTTCCAACAAATAAACTATTGCAGTGCAACTGCGCCCCGCCGCATGCTGCACACAATTTTTTATTCCAAAAAACTGCATCGAAATTCCCATACAGAATATGCATATTCCGCGTGCAGCTACCAAACTGTGCGCCATTCTCTACTTCAGCTTTATTTGTTGCACTTTTTTCTAGTAAATCCACATGCGTGACAGGAGCAAAGCAACGCCGCACGGCCATAGTTGTGGCCCAGCGGACTCGTGCAGCTACTCGGCGGCTACTCGCACTGCACATAAATCACGAGCGCAGTTGTGATTTATAATTTTTTTCCGCCACTCTCGTTCGCCCCCAACGCGACAGCTAGTTACTCTTTCTTTAGTTTTTAACATAGAACAAAAAATAAACTAAAACATATTGAGAGAAAAACTAACGCTGCGCACATTTTTGCACATTTTTGCACCTTTTTTTCGTTTCATCTTTCGATGCAGCAACTCATGAAAAATGTTTAAGCAGATTTTTGCGAGCATAAAAAGAACATTGAAATGGTGCAACCAGAAAACAACGAAAACATAAAAAAACTGTAGCAGATTTTTGGCGCAAAACGAGCAGTGCAACGCGACGCGACGCACCGAAGGAAGACAGAAAAAAGTCTGCAAGAATTTGCACTTTTTTTGCTTGTCCAGATTGTACAACCTTGTTTTTGTTGTTATGACAGCAACGGGTTGCATATAGGTGGAAGTAAAGTTGAAATATCTTAAAATGGTGAAGGAATTACGTTGACTAAAAAATTCAAAAGTCTGACTTCATCGTTAAACGAAAGCGAAACTTGTTCCCGTCAAGTAGACGCGAATAAAAGTGAAAAACAAAACAAAGCTGAATATTGCAAGCTGCAAGCTGCTTCGCATTATGTAAGCATGAATTTTTGAAATTTTTCATGTTTCCTTTATTCGTCTTAATGCATTTTCGATTTCGTTTCATTGCAGCACTTTTCGGAAGCCCGAGGGACTGGCATCATTAAAATGTAAATTTTTTTTTTGTTTTAAAATGATTTCAAGGTTGCTTTAGTGTAATTTTTCCCTTTTTGAAATGTACTTGAAATTGTAAGGAAGGTTAAAAACAACAACAAAAATATGTTTAATATTTAAAGAGAGCCAAACTTAGTGATTTACAACCAGTTAAACTTTATTAGTTCCCAATCGCACCTAAAAACATCAGCACAGTGTTGCCAGATACCCGAAATTAATTTTTCCTAAATCTTAAAAAAAAAAACCGAAATTTCCTCCAAAAATTTTAAAAATCTCCTCATATTTTTTTTAATAATTTTTGTTAAACTAAACTAAGGAATTAAACTTTTCATAAATAAAATAAAAATATAAAATGTTTGAAAATTATTTCAAGGTTGCTTTAGTGTAATTTTCCCTTTTTGAAATGTACTTGAAATTGTAAGGAAAGTTAAAAACAAGAATAAATATATGATTAATATTTAAAGAGAGACAAACTTAGTGATTTACAACCAGTTAATCTCTATTAGTTCCCAATCGCACCTGAAGACATCAGCACAGTGTTGCCAGATACCTGAAATTACTTTCTCCTAAATCTTAAAAAAGCTGAAATTTCCTCCAAAAATTTAAAAAATCTCCAACATATTTTTCAAATAATGTTTGTCATTATAAACTAAGGAATTTAAGTTAATATTAAACTTCTCATAAATAAAATAAAAATATATTTAGTCAGCCAGAATGAAAAGTTGGAAAGAAAGAAAATGGCCAAGAGTGTGACAGTAGAACGGCCGGAGACAAAGCAATGTTGTGGGAAATGTTAGAGGAGAATTTCTTGGAGCCAGAATGAAAAGCAGAAAGAAAACTGCCAAGTTTGTGACAGTAGAACGGCCACACACAAATCCATGTTGTGGGAATGTTAGACATGATTTCTGCCAGAAATATCAGCATTTCAAAAAGCGCTTGGGTTCGCTATCACCTCAGACACACTTTAGAGTATAGTTTCGATATGAAAACTCAGTCAAACAATTGAAATTCTTTGAATACCTCAAGTATCTAAGTATTTGTTCCTAAAAGACTGAAGATTAAAGGAATTCAATGTTCAATTCCTATATTATGATCCACTACAACAACAAGTAAGTACTTTTTATAATTAACTACAACAACAACTATGAATCATAACAAGTTTCATAAAGCTCAAAAGTGTATCTAAATAAATCAACAAGAAAATGAAAACATTTAATGCCCTTGAAAGGGTTAGAACATTTTTAATTTTGCTTAGTAATTTTTTGAAATTTTTAATAATTATTCAAAACTTTACTGGAATGAAAAATTTAAAAAAAAAATCACAAAAATTACAAACAAAAATTTATAGACATACTTAAATATATGACTTTTTAAATTTTGTATTTAATAGTTGAGTTCTTAATTTATCTTTCTAGTAGTTTAAAGTTTAAACCTTACCAACTTTAAAATTTAAAATTCCAAAAAGCAGCGCCAGCAGCAGTTGAGGCTCACCGCTTTCATTATTTGAATTTAACAACTGACCACATTTCATTTGAAATTTGCTGTGAAATGCAACACTGAACACATGCACACATATAACTGTATGCATATGTGTGTGTGTGCGGCCGAGTGTCATTGACCACATTTGCGAAACGCACATTGAAGGTTTTGGGCATTTGGTGAATTGACCAAATTACGCTTTCGGCGGTTTGAGAATTTGGAGGTTTTATTTTTTTTATTTCATTTAACACAAAATCTCTTGCAGGCTTCAATGCATAGAGTATTAAATAAAAACTCTCGAAACTGGATTTGAGTTTTTGATTACAACAATAACAATGATAACTCAAAATAGAGTTACAAACTAAAGCAAGTTTTAAACTCAATGATGGTAAAATTGTCGACTTGAACTTGAAGTGGGGAAGAGATGGAAATGAGACGGCTAAATTTAAATGACTGGCATTTCGCTAGATAGAAAATTTTATTTTAATTCGAAAAAAAATGCTCGTTTAGAATCAAAGAAGGTAATTGGGATCGAAAATGTCGTTTTAATTCGAATAAAAAAACTCCTTTAGTATCAAAGAATGCAATTGGGATCCATTGAAATAATTTAAGGGGATCTTATATTACATTATTATATCATATATTATGTTTTATTGGGATCCAAAATTTCGTTTTAATTTGAATAAAAAAGCTCCTTTAGTATCAAAAAAGGCAATTGGGATCCATATTTAAAGATTTTTTTTTTATTTCAGAGCTTCAGCTTCTGTGGGCATTAGAAGAACTTTCAAAATGACAAATTTTAAGCAGTGGAAAAAATATTAAATACATTTAAAAAAATTTAGAATATATTTGTTAATGCAAATTGTTGTTTTCAAATAATTTAAAACCCTTCACTTTCCCCCATTAAAACACGCGACTGATTTACATTCTCCTGCACCCCACACACACACCTGATTGTTTGTGTGTGTGTGTGTTTGTGCCTGCAATTACAGCTATGAGCATCCGTATCTGACCGCAAACGCCTCCTATGGCAAATATCCTTTTCCCATTATTCTTTCAACGAACGAGCGCATTTTTATTGCACTCCTTAAGCCGAGCTGCCTTCCCACTGTGCATCTGTGCGTCCCACCGTCTGCATGACGTTAGTGCACAGCAGACAGCAGCAGTCTTTGAATGAAATGAAAATTGCAAATTCCGATCACGTAATGCTTACGAGACCAATGTAAAAGTACTAATAAAACCACGCCAGCGGCATTCGACGTCTGATGCGCCAAATACGGCCGCATTGCGATACTATCGAATGGCCATTCGTTTCGGACCGATATCCATACAACAATGTGCACGTCAGCAACAACAAAAACAATACCAATAACAACAATAAATATGGCGCTAATAAAAAAATAGTACTTAGCAACGTTGGAATAGTAAGTAGCAATTGCAAAGGGGTTGATTGTTTTTTGTTGTTTGAATTGCATGACCTGCGGCCTTTTACGAGTCACTCTGACTCTACCACAATTTGCACTCTGCATTTTATTGGCACTGCAATCAATTTTGCGGCAACACTATGTATTGGTAGTAAATATGAAATTTGCAACAAATGAGAATGCATTAAAAAAAGAAATATTAAAAAATTATGCAGACAAAAAGCAAAGAAAGGCGTTGATGTGTTAATGAAGTGTGTGGTTTTTGTAGCTCAAACTTGTAAAATATGCTTCAAGACAATCGAAACAAATGATTCAGTACCAAGAGATGTTCTGCAGTAAGGATACTCATAACAGTTGAACCAAAAGTTGGTCCAACTTTTTTTCCCTCCTTGTTCACTCCTCTCGGGAGCATAGAGCTTCCACAGGACATTGCCTTGTGTTGGTTACGTTAAACGGTTGTTTTTTTTTTTTTTTGGGTAGGTGACTGGACTGCCGCAGGTAGTCCTAAGTGATGTGGCTGCCATCTACCGTCGCTTAGGATCGACGCCTCCGATGTTGTGAGCTACCGCTCATAGCGCCATCCGTTGTGTAAAGGAGATGACAGCAGGGTGGTTGGGTAATTTGCTAAGATCGGTTTGAGGCGATGTTTTGACTAAAACAGGTTTCTCCCTTACAAGCGTCACTGATGCACCGTGTAGCTGAATATTTGTTTTTCTTTTTACAGCCGCACAACGCATGATTGCACGTAATATTAGTGGGAGTGAGTGGGAAAGAATCATCTGAGGGTCGGAATTTTTGAACTGGAGTATGTTGCGGAGCTAAGGAATTTTTAGAGGACAGGAAAATTTGAAAAAGTTGGAAAAGTGCGGGACCAAGCACAGGTAGGAGTCGAAACTACGACCTCTGGGATGATAGGCTCAGAAGTTGTGAGGATGAAATCGATTCACCACTTTCTGCTTTGATATTCATAGTTACAAACGAAGCGACTAAATTATTTGGATTCACGTATCCTTACCTAACCTAACTAGCAGAGATAAAACCTAACCTAACTAGCAGAAAGTAAATTTATTAATTAATTAATAACATTTGGCAGAGCAAAAGCTTTAGTAGCTATAAAATAGACAGATACTGACATAATAATAATAATAAATACAACACAAAAACTCATCTATAAAGAACCTACGACCTAAAGTCTGATTTTAGAGTGCTTAGTTAATCATTAACCGATGGTTAACAACCCTTTTTCGTTTTTACAGTCTATGTTTTATTTTAATTTCAACAGCGTCAGAACAATGCTGCCAGCCAATTTCAAGCAGTGCTGCCACACATGATTTCTAAATCAGCTGTTCAGATAACCAGCCACTGTGAAAGCCAAAACTATTTAATCAATGGTTAACCAACGGTTTATGATTAAAGTTAACGAACCACTGTGAAATCTAACCTAAGTCTGTTTGTCAACGGCAAAACAAAACGGTGCAATATTTGTTTTTAGAATTTAAAACCTAACACTCTTGGGCAGACTACGAGGTCCGTTCAAAAAGTATAGCAAAGTTTGTGTTTTTTTTTCAATTATTTATTTATTCATGGATATCTATTTTCTCCTTCAAAGTAATCCCCATCAGACCTCGTATGGCTGTGGCTAACTGGTACCGACATTAAGTTTTGAGTCTACTATTCAAACAGAGAAGAGTGGCATGACAACACTGTTTTTCGTCAGAGCGAAATCCCAGTACTTACTGACAGATCAAAAATGTACTCTGGGACAGGTACGAGGGTCTTCTCGGACATGCCTTTTTTCACTAAACGAGTCTCTTTGACTGTTTAATCGATATGGGTTTTTCCAAGCCGAGATCTACGCTATTAATCACTATTGATCGGACAAATGAACTTAATTGCAACCCACCTGGTCATATTTGTGGACAGACAGGCTGTAATCAAGGCACTGGACTCTTACACTGTCGAAATGCGAAATGCGTCTTAGAATGCTGACAGTCTTTGAAGATAATCAAGGAGCACCATTTCAAACTCTTCTGGGTGTCTTATCATTGTGGCATACGGAGTACATGATAAGGGGAGCCGCTGCCCAATCTTTATCGGGCATCGCAATGGATCTTTGAGGCCTCTGAGTGTAATAGTCGACATAGGAGCAAGCTGCCTGTCTTTCCTAGCCTAACTTAAAATCTAACATTTATCTAACTTACAAGTCATAATAATAGGGATAGGGATACTCTTTTTCTTAATAAAAACTAACCCCAAGTAAAGGAATATGTCTTCTTCGGACACGACGGGCACTGACAATGGGCAACAATGCCTCTAAGTGAAAGTACAGGTTTTTTCAAAAACATCCTCCGAACCTAAGCTAACCATTCTTAGTTATGAATGAATGCATATTTTTTTGAAAATAACTATTTACAATTATAAACAAAAACTTGTCTGTAATAATTTAAAATTGACATCAACCCTATCCCTAACTTTTTTTTGTTATGCATAATTTTTCATTGAGCAGTGAATTGTTTCCCCTCCGCTGAGTGTCGCCGACCGCAGCTGTCAGCCATTCATCAACATTCAACCACTGGCGCTGCCAACACAATACTCATCATTGTCATCGGTCTCATTGATGTCAGCACCAACCGGACCATTGCCAACATTATCGCCAACAACAGATGCAGCACCAACTCTGCAACTACTCGCATTGCACAACAATTGCATTTCATTTCTATGGCACGCACACTGGAGTATTTAAGGCGTACTTAATCGCTTGTTTATCCTTTACAAATCCCATCATTGCCATCGATATCACTTCAACCGTATTGTAGCAACGACACCAACAACAACAACAACACAGGCATACAGAACATATAACCACTGCCCGCTGTTGGTGCTGTGCTGCACTGTTCTCCGTGTTGACTCGGAGCGGGCGCGTGTGTTGAGGGGTGTAGTGTGTGTGTATGTGTGTGGCCGTCATGCAACCCGGGCACACTTCAGTTCTATTTTGACACATTTTCCGATTGTGTGCACGCACGTACAAATGCGTAGATACGTGTGTGTGTGTGTGCGTTTATCTGTCCCGGCTGACGTGTTTGTGTTGGCAAATTTAAATGCGCCAAGCGCATTATCACCACCAACCACCCCCTCTTCTCCCAGTGGTCGTTGTGCAAAATGTCATTGCAATACGTGTGGCGCATTGTCGGATGCTTTGCGCCCGATACGCCACGGTGATTAGCTTTTATTTGTGCGGCTGTTGGTGGCAGCGCTATTTGTACGCGCGCCCGCCTGATTTATTACTTTCGATGGGGGTATTTTTTACTCGGGCTGTGCTGCTTTTTATATTAATTTTTTTTTAACACGTTTTCTGTTGACATTTAATCCGTTTCGGCTGCCTGTGTATGTATGTATGTAGTTTGTGACAGCTTATCAGAGGCTGACATCTTTGTTGCTGTCAAAAAACGACAGCAACAATTTCCGCCATTGAATTGAGTTATTGCCAAAGTTGAATGAATATTATTAATTTCAACAGATGACAATTGACAGTTGACAAGTGGCAAATGTGAAACAGGTTATTGAAAGCGGATTATTTCGCCCAAAGGGCTGAACAACACTTAAAATTGATCGCGACTAATGGAAAACTCTGGCAGTGTCAGAATAAAGAATTAATATGTTTATAAATTCTGAATGCACTCGTGTTGAACAAATGCATTCTGTACAAAAAGTAGATGGAATTGTTGAATAAAAAACAAAATATTGGTTTATGTCAGGACCCAAAATAACAGTTATGATTTTTTAAAAATTCGAAAACGTTGCCCATTTTTAAGAGATATTTATAAATGTTGGACAATAACTATTATGAGAAAAAAAAACTTGTTTCGTCATTTCGTAACTATTATTCGTGACAAATATTTTTTCTATTGCCTAATGTTATCAGCAAGAAATATTTTTTCCATTGTTTGGTAACGTTTATTTTTTGAAAAATATTTTTTCCGTCATCGCATAACTGTTATGAGAAAAAAATATTTTTTACGTTGCTCGGCAACGTTTATTTTTGGAAAAATATTTTTTACGTTGCTCGGTAACGTTTATTTTTGGAAAAATATTTTTTACGTTGCTCGGTAACGTTTATATTTTGAAAAATATTTTTTCCATTGCCAGTAACTATTATGAATGGGAAATATTTTTTTTACGTTGACTGATAAGACTAGAACTACCGGGAGCGGTCATTTGACGGTTTTCAGTTTTTGATTAACCCTAGCTTGAAAACGGTTTAAGTTACGTATCTGGTTCTCCTTGACTTTTAATATTTTTCACTTAGCTCAATATTCTAAAATTTTGCAATCACTGCGCCGATCTGTTTTCTTTTTATCATCGATCACCAGCACTGAGACCAGTAATGATCTATTGTGTGCCTACTATTTATAGTTCAAGAACATTCCTCAAACCCACTGACCTAATAACTAAAATTTTGTATCTCACGGGGTTCAGGTGCCTGTTGTCGTTTTCTACAAACCAATACTGGCTAATAGAAACTAATACTGGCCCCTGTAACGCCTCCTGCTGCGACTTACGTCATCACTGTATAGTATAAAACACAGAAACTCCTCTTAGACTAATTAGCAGATTCTTTTAACCCTAGAAGGGTAATCATATTTTACATGCGTTGTTGGCAATGTTCGTCGAATCGTTGGTAATTTTGGTAATCTTCGTCCGATTTTTGGAAGAACTAGAAATCGTACAAAACTACAACTTCATGATAAAATTATACTTAGAAATTTTTTTGTAAATAATTCGCACAATAAAGCACATCGTCCATTGATATCACACGAAAAGAGAAAGCAATCAGATTGGAGAATAAAGAGAAATTTGAATAAATGTATGAGGTGGTCGTCGAATCGACGAAGGTTACCCTTCTAGGGTTAACTCCAGCACTTTCAGCAAATTTTTTAATGATATTTATGGATTTCAACAGATAGTTTCAATGAACTCGAAACGCCTTTTCCAATGTGATAAGTTTAACTTTGAAAAAAAGCAAAGAGTACACTGCTCGATCGATTTGTTCAGATTTGTTAAGAAATGTCTAAATCTAAATGTCCAAGTCTAATGACTCAGTCTAAACTGCCCAGTGGCGCACACTGGATTTTATTTTGGGGGGCAAAGGGGGTTTTGCGTACAACTTTTGAGCTCGATTCCATTTGGACTCATATTTTGCAGCAAAAATTTTTGTATTTGGGGAGGTTTGAACCCCCAAACTCGCCTCCCCCCTGAGTGCGCCACTTTAGGTGTCTAAGATATTCAAAGATATTCAAAGATCACCAGACTGACAACCAACCATTCAAAAGTATACCTGACATCCTTCTTCAGTATCGACCTGTACTGGCCAGAAATAAAGAAATCGTCTTCGTCTTCCGTGCGACAAAAATTAAAAAAAATTTTCACACCGGGAAAAATCCATATGGGCGTGAAACTAGAGACCAAATATAGTAATACTGCGTACTCAGTTTTTCATTTCTACATCCTTTGTCCTTTTTAAAGGACTTCAAAATTTTGAAGAGGATAAAAAATAAAAAAAAATAAAAAAAAATACTTAACCACGTTAGAATATGGCGATATGTATATCAAATGAAAGAGGAAAGGCTCAAGAATTTAAATAAAATTAAAATCAAAAAATTAAAAAATTAAAATTAAAAAATTAAAATGTATCTATTTGTAAAAAAGGATATAAAAAAGGTCCTTTGAAAATTGTAATCCTTTATATCCTTGAAAATTTACATAGAATTTTCTTGAAAAGTAAGTATGTCAAAACCCCAAATCTCCTTGATCACGTGTCAAAATTTCTTGACTCTAACTTTATTGGTTCGAAAGTTATTTAAAAAAAGCGGAAGCTGCAATTCTAATGAAGTACAAAAATTCTAATTTATTTGTATTGTATTTTAAATAATAAAAAGATACAAACACACACACATTCCAGCATTCAGCATATCTTTAATAATCGATTGTGACACATTTTTTTTAGCGCAATAGCTGAAAAGTTTTTATTAAAACTGGTGAAGCCGTGTCCACCAGCCTATCGGATTCTTTCCTACTAAAAATCACCCACTGCTCAGAGATTTGCTGAAGCGAAAGTAAAGTGAAGGGAAAAGCAAAGTTCTTATGAGGTTTGTGTGTTGTCACCCGACCAAATCGAAAGGCTGCACTATAGACCCAAAGGGGTCTCCAAGTGGAAGTGCACAAACCCTTTCATTAAACTTTGTGTAGACTCTTAACAATCTACCAACTAAGATTAGATACTCTTATGGTCATTGGGCGACCACTTTTAGGCAGGGCTGCCATCTCAGATTAATTAACTTAGAAAGAAAACTTTTATGTTCAACATAAAGTTTGCTATTTCATGGTTATTTTCAACTAGAAAAGTCTTTTAAATCATTATGAATCAAAATTAATGATATGAATCATTAGGAATCATTATTTATTTATTAAATTTGTTAATTAAAATTTAGGTCATTGCCAAATCAATTGCAGTGTCGGCTAAATCGGAGATTCGGATGAAGCATACAAATCTACCGAGAAGTTTTGAGCTCAAGTCCACTTGAAACCATATTTTACATCAGCAATGTTTGCATTTGAGGGGGAGGGGTTGAACTCCCAAGACCCCCCCTGTGTGCGCCACTGGTATCATTTATACATTAAAAAGCTGAACTTAACTTCAAATGATGTTACCAACTCACAGCTGATTTAATTGGCACATAACGCCTACCAACTCAGTGACGTACAAAGATGGGTTTTCGAGGTTCAAGCCCCAACCAATTTTCTGTTCATTATAAAGATTCTGAGAAGAAAAAAATATGGTCTCAAATGATATTGGGATCAAAAGTTCCCTTTCTTCCTTCTCCCAAATGAAATCCTGTGCTCGCCATTACCCTAATTTAACATTAAATAGCCGATTTAACTGACAGATAATGCCGCAGTATAACAATTTGGTAACAAATCAGCATTTATACACCAAACAACTAATTTAAATAACAAATAACGCCTCAATTTAGCATAATAACTCAACGCAGTGTTACCAACACACACACACACACACTTATTACCACAACATCATTTATGCACATTGTGCACATACAAATTTCACGAAATTTTTTACACAGACGGTAAACCTTACCAAAAATTCGAACTGCTACTTTTATACACTTTGTGCCGTACGCCAAACTGCATTAAAAACCAATTTCCAACAAAACCTTTAAAGTTACTTTGAAGCACTTAATTGATAGGTGAACCGAGCAACATGAACATAAAATTTCCCTACCCCCCTTCTCGGCGCCATCAAATGCAAAACAAATTCACCTCTTGTACCGCACAACACAACACTTTTTATTACTTTTTAAACACAACAACAACTTGGCAACATGCTGAAAATGTAGCAACAACTTTTAGCAACTTGATTAACTTCGGTGACGAGGGCGAGCGAGAGATGAAAAGTCAAAGGTGAAAGGTGCTGGCAAATGTTGCACCTGACCAAAGAGGAAAACCGCAAGCGTAGCTTTGCAACAACTATGCAACCCTGCATTAAAGAATTTGCACAATTTTACACAGTCAGCCAAGATGCAACTGTGCAGTGGCGCACACAGGGGGATTTTGGGGGTTCAAACTTCGTATCCCAAATACAAAAATTGTGAGTGCAAAATATGATGTCACAAGGAATTGAGCTCACAAGTTCTACGCAAAACTCGCCCAAAATGTAATCCTGTGTGCGTCACTGCCAATGTGGGCGATGCGAAAATTTTGACGACAAAATTACAAAACTCAACAAACAAACCAGAAAAATGGAAAAATTAAAGGACACAAACAAAAACAAGTGAAAAGTGGAAACTTGTAACAAGTAGAACAGCATACAGCACCAAAAACTTGTAAAGGTGATGCAATGTGGCAACGCCAACTTGACAACCGAACTGAGTTGACAAAACTTTTCAACCCAGAAGCGCAATAAAAATGCCAACGCCAGCGCTAGTCGAGAGGATGGCTTTAGTAATAGAAAAGAAAAGCGAGACTGCGGCAGAAATGAAGCGCATGTCACGCATAAAAGTCAAGTTTACAGCTGCCAACAGAGCGGCGAACGCAGCCATAGACAACCGGCAACAACAACCCAGTTGTGTGGGTATGTCGTTTAGGTTTAGGTGTAGTTTTACTTTTTCTTTCTGTGTACTGGTTTAAGGTTAACAACAACCTGCTGCCCCGAAGCGTTGCACTTTTATTGCTTTCAGTTTAGCAGATATTAAAACTGCAACATTAGGAGGGGCTGGGAGGACAGACACTTTGAAAGCCGCAAGCAGGCAGTAAAGTGCATTGATGTGGTGATATTGCGTCATCTACTCAGTCGCAGACGTAGATTAGATGAAGGAGCCAAATGCTTAGGCAGCGTCAGCAGGTCATAGAGTGAAGACTTGTAGTCCAGAAAGGGCGAAGGGGCGAAAGTGATAGAGAAGTATTGACGCAAGAATGGCGAGCAGACTTAAAAATAGATGAAAATTTGAATGCCCATTCAACAGTTGTAGAAAAAAATATATAATTGTTTATCCTGACTGACTTATTGTCTGAATGACTAACTGATTCATCATAGACAAACAAAACAAATAATTTGAACTGTAGGTACATTGGAAAATATTAATTTCAGCAAAGACGGGATTTTTTTGAATTTCAGGGTCTAAAAGGGCAAATCATGGGTTAAGGTGTTGTAAGCTGTTATGAAGAAACGTGATTTAATAGGCCCATGGATTTCAAACTTTGTGAAAATACTTTAAATCAAATCAAAACTAATTTGACAAGAATTTCTAAAATTTTTGAAAATCAGAATTTAACGAGGTCAACAATGGGTTAAGAATTGTATACGGGAAGACTATGAAAAAAACATGAGCCGATGAGTCTAATAATAATTTAAAAAACATTTTTTAATTATTTGGAAAATCAAGAATTAACTAGATCAACAATGGGTTAAGGTTCGACACATATTTTTAAATTTTTTCGAAAATCAAAATTCAGCAAAGGGTTAAGAATTGTGTACGGGAAGACTGTGAACCTATTAACTTCAAAATTTATGTTTTCACCATGAAAATCAACAAAAATTTTACACATATGTACATATTTTTAAATTTTTCAAAAATCAAAATTTAACAGGGTTAACAATGCGTTAAGGTTCGTACATGGGAAGACTTTGAAAAAAAGGAACCAATGGGCCTATTGACTTCAAAATTGGTGAAAACACTTCAAATCAAAAATGACGACACATATTTTTAAATTTATTCGAAAATAAAAATTTGACGGGATCAATAATGGGTTAAGGTTCATATACTGAAAGACTATGAAAAAACATGAGCCTATCAACTTCATAATTAGTGTTTTCACCATTGAAATCAAAAATAATTCGACACATGCTATTCAATTTTTTGAAAATCAAAATTCACCAATGGGTTAAGGTTCCTATACGGGAAGACTACTAGACTAGACTAGACAAAAAACCTGAACCAATGGGCCTATTGACTTCAAAATTGGTGAAAACACTTGAAATCAAAAAATCGAAACATATATTTCTTTTTAAAATTTTCGAATATAAAATTGTAGGTATTTAAAATTTTTTTTTTGGGGTCCACTAAAGTTTAAGGTTCGTATACGGGGAAAACTAAAAAAAAAACATGAGCCTATTAACTTCAAAATTTGTGTTTTAACCATGGAAATCAACAATAATTCGGCACATATTTTAACATTTTTCAAAAATTGAAATTTAACAGGGTCAACCATGGGTTAACCTTCGTATATGGGAAGACTTTGAAAAAAGGAACCAATCGGCCTATTGACTTTAAAATTGGTGAGAAGACTTGAAGTCAACAATAATTCGACGCATATTTTCTACATTTTTCGAAAATCAAAATTTAGCAGGGTCAACAATGAATTAAGGTTCGTATACGGGAAGACTATGAAAAAAATATGAACCAAATAGCCCCTATTTAGTTCAAAATTGGTGAAAACACTTGAAATCAAAAATAATTAAACACGTGTTTTTCTTTTACTCAAAATCTGACGGGTTAACGATGGGCTGAAAGTTTGTTTAAGAAACTGGAAAAACACATCAATTAACTTTAAAATTGGTGAAAACACTTGAAATCAAAAATACATAGACACGTTTTTTTCAGTTTTTTTGAAAAACAAAATCTAAAGGGTCAACGATGGGTTAAAAGTTTGTTTAGAAGAACTTTGAAAACACTTGAATCAATGAGCCTATTGACATCGAAATTGGTGCAAACACTTGAAATAAAAAAAAATAAACACGTATTTTGACTTTTTTTAAATCAAAATCTGATTGGTCAACGAAGGCTTAAAAGTTTATTTAGAGGAACTGTGAAAACACTTAAATTAATGAGGCTATTGACTTCGAAATTGGTGAAAACAATTGAAATTAAAAAAAATATACACGTGTTTTTACTTTTCTTTAATCAAAATCTGACAGGCCAACGATGGGTTAAAAGTTTGCATGGAGAAACATGATTTAATAGGTTTTTTTACTTTAAACTTGGTGAAGAACTCCAAATGATAAATAAATCGGCCCATGCTTTTAATTTTTTCGAAATCTGATGTGGTCCATGATGGGTTAAGAGTTTGTATGGGGAAAAACATAATTTAATGTTTTTTTTTACTTCAAATGGGATATAATTAGACAAATATTTTTTTATAAACATCTGACGGGGTCAACAAATGGTTAAGAGAAACGTGATTTCTGGGTCCCTTTGACATCAAACTTGCGTGCAAAGCCGCAGGGCCGTGCTGGTTATATTATTAAGAAATAAATACAGAAAATAAATTTGGAAATCTACGCTTAAAATAAATAAACTTCACAATGATAATTGTTTTACTACACAAACATAGACAAAGAAATAATGTTGTCTTACAAAAAAAAACTACAATTATGCCATTAAAACTAGAAGCGTGCCACCTTTGACTTTTCTATTACATGTTGCTTGATTCGTCGAAACTGAATACAACTTAAGTCACTCAACTTTGTTACTTAAAGTTCGTAGTAATGAGCATTGTTTGTAGATGTGATTGTTGTCCTAAGTATTTTTATTCGATACTTTTGACCTCAGACGACAAGCATTTGTTCGAAAAGACAAAAAATAATTGTTGTTTTCCGGTGTTTATGGTAAAAAATAAAAAATAATAAAAATAGTTTATTTCACTAAACTCTTGTTTAACGACCTATGGGTACCACAGCCCAACGAGACTATGGCATAGCTTCTAGAAATTATCTGATTTCATCCCACAAAGACAGATAGATAGGTAGGTAGCAGTGGCTGCCTGAAGGCGAAGCCCACTTAGGCCATGAAAGCTTATTTTGATACCACAAAAAGTTGAACCTAAGTCCGCTCACTCATTGAACCAGTTGGAGTTGCTCACGAAGCTTAGTCGACTATGGGTTAGATCTCCTAGATTATCAAAAAAGAAATCGCCCAGGTGAGTCTACTTCTTACTAGACAATGCAGGGCAAGTGTAGACATACGAAGTAAGAGACCTAACATTTTATGCCAACCTCGAAATGCAAGCTGGGATCAGTGAGTTGGTGAAACACCAGCAGCTGCAAGAAATTTCTTTACCTCAAGACACCAAAAAAATGGATTCCGAAAAACACATCGAATTCCAACCAACTTGCAATAATCGAGCTAAATTGGAATAGTTTAATCTCCCACTGCTCTTATTTACGAGTATAAAATCATGAGGCATTTCTTAATTAAACAAATTCACGTGCAATCAAGCAAATTCTAAGAAGAAAGACGCCAACCAAATTGCCAACGCAAATGATATGAAAAATTTGCAAAAATATTTACACAAATAGTGCACTGCAGCGCATGACGACATGTTGTCAGCGAGTTGAAAGCGAATTATAAAAATAGCCAAATGTAATTGTTTGTTTACCCAAGTGGCAGCTGTCAGTAGTGGCGCAGCGCTAAGTAATTGACCGTAGCACTCAAAATATCACAAAGTCGAGCGGCAGTGATGCTTCAACGACAAAAAAACAAACAAATATCAAAGTAAAGCTGGAAATATCCCAAGCAATGACGGAAGTAGTGAGAACTTTGGTACAAATTCTCAAGTAACCAACACAATTTAGAAGCTATTTTTGCCCATAGAGTTAGCTACTTTCGAATCGATTGCGAAAAAGCTATTTTTGAAAAATGCCTCAGTGAAAATAAATACCAAATATTTGTAAATAGAATTTGGCACTAAACCTCGCAAGACTTCCTCATCTTTGGCAGTGGAAATGAATATTCCGAGACATTCATTTTTTTTTTATTTTATTTTATTTTTATTTATTTTATTATTATTATTATTTTATTTATTTTATTTTTTTTTATTTTTATTTTATTTTATTTTGTTTTATTTTATTTTATTTCAATTTTTTTTATTTTATTTTATTTTATTTTATTTTATTTTATTGTATTTTATTTTATTTTATTTTATATTAGTTTGTTTTACTTTATTTTCATTTATATTATTTTATTTTAATTTATATTAGTTTAGTTTCTTTTATTTTATTTTTATTAGGTTTATTTAATTTAGTTTACTTTGTTTTATTTTATTTTAATTTATTTTATTTTATTTTATTTTATTTTATTTTATTTTATTTTATTTTTGTTTATTTTATTTTATTATAAAAGTACATCAAAAAGTCTAAAGCCCAAATCTAACTAACCCTAACCAGTAAACAAATGTGTTTATTGTTTTCTTTCTATTGTTATTTAAGCCAAATGGAAACATTCTCCAGGTCAACAATAGATTTATCTTTTTTTCATACTTGTTTACTTTTTGTTTTTTGTTACTTTTGTATTTAAAATTTTCTGCTCTGCTCTTAAAAGCAGAAAACGCAAAACACCAAAACAAAAACAAAAAAAATTTATAAAAAAAAAACAACGCAATTAACTCGCTGTTGCTTTGACATTTGAAAACTTTGCAGCGGTTTTTTTTCACCATATCTTTTTATATTGAAACACAACTAATAAAGCCGTATAGTGGAAATAGTTTTATAAAAAACCATCAAATTCTTGCATAACAAAATGCACATTGAATTTTATAAGAAAAAAATATTAGCAAAAAGTTAATTTTATGCATTAAATTAAAACAAGGCTAATTAATGCTTATGAGCCAAAGTCACAGTCGCGCTTTAGCAAAATGGAAAAGAGAAAGAAAAACAACAACACCGAATTGAATGGGTACAGAAACAAAAAAAAAAGTATGTTAATACCATGCAAACGTAAAATATGTAAAACAAACATAGATTTTATAGATAAAGCAAATTTATGTATGAAAAAAAATTATAAAATTATATAAGTACATGTGGATTTTAAAATAATAAAATATTTTTATTGATGCCATAAAAACCATTTAATCTAAAACACACAATGAAGCTGACATTCAATGAACCGGAAGAAGCAAACGATTTATATTTTCGCAAAATAAAAAAAGGTTATAAAATATGATATGATCATAAATTTTTTGAACTTAAAAATGAATGCTAATAAAAATTGCATAATATTTGCTGCCACGTGCCATTTAAGTTAAGAACTCTGTGACTATATGCGAACTATACTAGATAATAGTTTTGATGTGATGACATTTCGTGGTTCCATAATTTGATTGCATTGGATAATAGTTCCTAATTATTGTAAACCAGGGGCCGGAAATAACAGTTATTTATGATTTTTATTGATGAATTTTACCTATATATAAATGTCACTGAATGATTTTTATTAATGACTTTTTTAGATAAATAAGTCACTGATTAATTTTTAGTGATAACTTTTTTAAATAAAAGTCATCAATAATTGTTATAATAGGACAACTAAAATAAAAATCGAAAAAACTATTATTTGTGGACTAATAAGAAAAAAATTACAAAGATTTTTTATTATAGGATTTTTTAAATATAAATAAAAAATAACTATTATTTGTTGTCACTAAATAAAAGTAAAAAAATAAGTCTTAAACATTGATTTTTATAATAAAACTTATAACTGTTGGGGTCCCTGTTACAAACACAAATTATTTGCGACTCGAAAAAATATTTACTGTTAGTATTGTTAAAAATCTGTGCTTTAGGTTAGGTTAACCCATTGCTGCCTAATGGGTAAAATTTTACCCATGAAAATTGATTTTTTTAAAAAATCACAAAAAAGTCAATGTTTGAGATCTCTCAAAACCAATGATAGGGATAGTTAGGGTAAAGATGGAACTATCTTAACCTAGTGAAGGTCACCCTAAAATTTTGCCATCTAGTTAAAGTTACCAGACTCCAAAAATCGTGAATTTTCCGGAGGTGGAAACTGTGGCGAAACGTAGTGGCCCTGGAACCTCACAAAAATCTGCCTCCTAACTCACCTGTAAACAATACATCTATTGCTCACGTGTTTAGCTAATCACTTCACAAAGCATTGAAAAAAGCTACCATTGCCGCGTAATGGGTACAAAATACCTAATGAATATCTCAGCAACGTGCAGAGATATAAAGCTCAAAAAAAAAAAAACGTCGTTTCTGATCATTTTGGGTCACTTCTAGGTCGTGTATGAAATTTTATCAAAATTGCATGGCCGGAACTGGTACCCGGCTTGAATGGGTTAAAGAAGGAGAGTGTGAACTTGTCTATTGTGAAGCCCTTCGATTTGAGTACGTGTCTCCTCCCTCCTTCTCTTGGATTTTCTATAGAACGAAACGGAATCTACGGATCTTTAAACACAATTTAGGTTAGGTTACAAAAGGCGAATGTACACTTGGGTACATTCTGAAGTCCTTCGATTGACTATTTGTATCATTTCCCTATCTGTTGGGTTTCCTGAAGATCCAAACGGAATCTGCGGAACTTTAAAGAACAATTTAGGTTACGTTAGGTTACAGAAGGCGAGTGTGCACTTGTACTTCCACTCGGAGACTCTGTTGGGTCCATTATGAAGCCCTTCTTTTTGACTATTAGTATCCTTTCCCTACCGGTTACAGAAGGCGATTGTACACTTGTACGTTCACTCTGAGAACCTTTGTTTGCGTCCTCTTCCTTTTTCTTAGGTTCCCTGCAGATTCAAATGGAATCTACGGAACTTTAAGGGACGATTTAGATTAACTGAAACTATATATGAAGAACTATAACGCGCAAGTGTTGTTGTTGTAAAATGTTCCAACACTGATGTAAAAAGTTGATAACATCGTAAATTTGAACTTTTGAACTAAGGAATTTTCTGATAGCGCCACCTTTTTATGACTTAGTGGATTGGAAAGGTACAATCTTTAGCGATTTCCAGTCAAAATTTCATGGCATTTGGTTCACGGGAAACGAAGGTATCGATACTGCAATGACAGTATATTTTGTACTATGGAACAAAAATGAGCATGGAGCAAAAAAAGAGGATTAAGTTCTGTGCAAACCTGTTTTAAACCTTTACCGAAACATTTTAATTGGTAAATTAAGTTCATGGTGATGATTGTTTATCCCGTGGTATTGTGCGTGAATTCATTAAAAAACGGCCAAAATCTTCACGGAAATTTTTGAAATTGCTTTTAAGCATCTCAGTAACACTAAGTTATAGTATTTTTAATGAACATTTAGGCTATCGAACAGGATGTGTATGGTTTGTTCTGCACAACTTGAATATTGCTCACAATTTCATCTCATCAATGGACACATATGATTGATTTTTTTAATACAAATTGCTTTTTAATCATCAACTAATGCTTGTTTTCGCCTGATTTGACATCGTGGGACTTTTACCTATTCGGAAAGAATAAACGGATGAAAGGAAAGCGTTCTGAGGACCTAGAAGCCATCCAAAAGGCTTGCATCGACATCTTGAACGACATACCGAAATTGTTGTATTTAGTCCAAAGGGACTATTTTAAATAAAGTGATTTGGTTTTGCCAGAAAAAGTGTTGTTGCTATTTTTAAAAAGTCCTGCTGCACTTTGTACATAGAAAATAATATATACAAATTTTTGTTTACTTAATTATTTTTATTGCCTCTTTCTATTCTTATTTGTTGCATTAGCTTGCAAAGCCTTTTGGCAGAAATTTACATATTTTTTATTGCAAAAATATTGAATATCCCTAAGCACTTCAGGACTATATTTACAGCACTTTTGCACAACACCCACACTGCCTTTGAAATCTGAACCTTTTTGGTACTTGACAAAAATTAGCATATTTCCATTTCCTGATATATGTGTGTATGTGTGTACACCTGCAAGTAAATGCGTATTGCCCCTATCGGCTTTCAGCTCGCTACTTTTTACCCTCTCCACACTTCATTCCACCACTTTGACACAACTTCACCCCATATTCTGTTTTATCCCTTTTTAATATTTGAACTTTAACACTATCCATTTCGCAGTGCCGCCTTCGCGATTCCACCGCTCCCCCCGGCAATGCACTCTATCAAGAAAATTTGTGGCATTATTTCGCTTGTGGAATTCTTTGCCAAATTTAAATTGTATTGCCCTACAAACACGCACTCTCTGCCCTCACCCTCTCATTCTCTCTTGCCGCTCTCCGCATAATCCTTCTCACCCTGCTAGCTGCGATTTTCATGCCGAAATCTTCGTAGCGCCTCATACAATGCAATTTTCTTTATATTTTTCATAAATTTCAATTTTCCCCTTTCTTTTTTCTTTGCTTCTTTTTCTACTTGCTTTGGCACTTTTTGCGCCTCGTTGCAGCGCAAAAGTTTGCCCGAAAGTTTAAACGCTTATTCCGCTTGCAACGCTTTTGCATGCTGAACGCGCCGCTCGCTGGTAAAATACAAAAGTTTCCCATAGTTTGCAGCAAACTTCGAGCGAGTGCATTGTTGCTCCACGATATGAGAACTTAATGCAATTTGCAGCGTCCGCTGGATGCGCAGTGCAGTCAAGTTGATTTAGTGCGTCGCTTTGGCGGTGATTGACCCGAATTGGCTAATTATGTGCACGTTTTGTCAGCCGAAAAATGTGCCAAATCCAAACACAACAACACTACGATTGCTCCCGTCAAATGTTTTCGAAAATTAATGCGAACCCATCTCATTAAAAGTGTCTGCCTTGCAAATTATGCGCGTATTTAATGTAAAGTTTACATTAATTTCTTGTTTGTTTTTCTTTTTTTACTCAGCCAACATTTGCGACATAGAAACAGGCTGAATGAAGAAAAATTAATTGATTACTCATTTCAATTAATATTTTTGCGAAATTTCTAATATTTGAAATAAACAATTGAGACACGTTGAGGGTTGGAAGTACACCGAGCAACACAACAGTGGGTTTTTTTCGAGGTCATCAAAACAAAGATTTTAATGAAAGTGTTTCATGGTGAAGCGCAAAGAAGAGATTTTAGTTCAAAATAAAAAGAAGTGACTATGTCACCTTGACCAGGTGATGTACTCAAAGAGGACATGAGCTCCTTTACGGAGTAATCAGAGAGCCAGAGTTGGCTCACACATTCAACACAAAGTAGCATGACTTTGTGAACGTCTGAACCCTTTACGGTTCCAAGAATAAAATTGTTTGTTGGTCCTTGGAATAGCTTGAAGTTTTATTAAAAATACAAAATTAATAAACTAAATATTGAAGTTAAAAGAAGAGAAGTATACACATTTTTTAATACTATATCTTAACATAGTAAAGAAAGAAGAAGCAGACAAAAAATAAGAGAAATTTTTAATTTGCTTTTTCACTTGAATTCAGATATATTTTTAAAAAAGTTGTATCCAAAGTATTTAAATGAAGAAAGAAGAAGAATGCAATAGACCAATCACCTACACTGAAAGAAAAACATAACTGATTAACGTAACCAACACAAGGCAATGTCTTGGAAGTAAAAAAAATGAAGAAACATTAGATTTTTAGTTGTGTATATGTACGTAAAAAATTTTATGTAAATAAGTACTAATTACAACCCTCTTATGGCAACACTCTAAAAAACAGGGTCCGAGTATAAAAATAAAAAAAATTATTATGGAATATTGTTAATACTACACAGAAACTTAAATCGATAAATTTAAAATTTAACTTTTACCAATAAAAACCTGTAACGAAAGGGTTAAACTCTTTTTTAGTTTTATCTTACTTCTGTCATTCAATTTAGATTTTTAACTTTGGTATAATCAGAGATCTATTGTAAAATTTATGATAAACATTTTCGTGGTACATTTCTTTCTTAAAAATCCTGTTTGAATGACATTTTTTGGCATTCTAGACAAAAAAAATTGTTCGAATTGACCCATAAAAATAGGAGCTAGAGGGTTAAAATGTTCCACAAAAATGTTCCTCGTAGTATTTTACATCAAATTGCTGAACACTTCTTATACCTAAAATATAAAGTTACATGGTTTTTGTATGCCGATTCACCATAAGAGTGAACAAAAAACTTGGACCTCGAAAATGAAAATTTAGATGTAAATTTCAAAACGCCGATACACGTATTTGTCCCCTCTCATTACTAGAATCCATTTTCAGAACCCTTTTATTATGGATAACATTTTATTTTGTTGTTCAGTGTTATGGTTAGTAAGAATTTCGTCTCTCTTTTTAGTTTTTCCTAGAACAAATAGCCTTCTTCTTATCACTTGTTAACCTCTTAAGACAGCTTTTTCAATTTTAATTTATACTTTCATAACATTTGCATTAAAGTTTCAGCCCAAAAACCCACCAACAGCACAAAATAAAGAACTTGGAAAATATTTGTCTACAATTTGAGTCAGTCTTCTTTACACCTTTCGAACACTCAACTCAGTATAGTGGTTCAAAATCCATTGGTTAGCATATCACATGCCAGAACTATCAAACTCGTTAAGTTCAAATTTTTTTTTTTAGTTTATTGATCTACAGAATTCAACACCCGTAAGAAGAACCTGAGAACTCTGGAGAACCCTTAGATTAGTTTAAAAGTGAAAGGCTAATGCCCCGTTCTGACTATGTCATATATGGTGTCATTTGTGGTCAGTAAATGAGAACGGGTTGTAATATGGTGTCATTTGCGTTTGCGTACATGTATGACTACGATTTGCCATACGAAACGACAATCAAATGAGAACGACCGAATTTGTGTCGAACGAACGATTTGACTACGTTTGACCATAGTGAAATAAATAAAGTGAACCAGATACTGACAACTCTCTTGAATCGGCATGCTTATTTTATGTCACTATGAACAAATTTGTCAAATACTTAACTCTTTTTGTTCAAAAAATAATTTTTTTTCCAAGAGGCAGAACGTCTGCAGCATAGCAAAATAAAAATTACTGAAATGCCGAAGGAATCGGGCGCACTATGTAGAACTGCTCATGGGGGCACGATCCCCATGTATTCAGTACATTTAAATGTGCAGCAAAAAAGAAAGTGAGAAAGTATTTGTAATACTGAGTTCGGCACACATGCGTTCGAGAACAGCAAACTCAAATGGGTTAATTCAAAACGAATTGACCTGAAACAAATTTTCAAAGCAATTGACATTTTTTAAGCATGCCTCTCCCTAGCTGGTTCACTTTATTTATTTCACTATGCGTTTGACGAGAAAACAAAAAATGTCAACATGCTGGCAAACCTTGTCATATGTATTTTTCGTCAGTTTTTGCCGTGCAATGAGAACGCATTGGACGACATAGGACGAACATGACATATATGGCAGTGTTTGTCGTCAGTGAATATTACACCATATATGACATAGTCAGAACGGGGCATTAGCCTTTCACTTTTAAACTAATCTAAGGGTTCTCGAGAGCTCTCAGGTTCTTCTTACAGGTGTTGAATTCTGTAGATCAATATTCTTAAAAAACAAAACTTCTAAAGCCTCTGGTTTAAATTTAAAAATGTTCACATTTGCATGAACATTTTTTTATGTAATAAGAAACAAAACAAAAATTAAATTACAGTACGCAAAAATTGTGTTAATTTTGTACACAATCCAGATAAACGTTAAAGCAACTTTTTTATTCCACTTTAACAGTAGCGACTTTAATATGATTGAAGTCATGCCTCATCGGTTTTATCACATCTACACATATCTATCACATATCTTGTTTCTCATTAAATAAATATGGGTATGAGCGAGATTTGGCTATTTATAAGTTATGCAATTTCTAATTTTAAATTCAATTTCCGTTGAAACACCATCAAGTCTTGTTTGTGCACACTCACTTCAGAGGCGTGGAACTTTCGTATGTGCAAAATATAATTTAATAAAACGACCATGCAAATCGTTTTCGAATGAACTTCGGAACGAAAACTTTACAAGTTGAGCTCAATTTCATCTCGTTTTGTCATTCTTTGAATATGAATGGCAAGTAAGTGAGTATTGGTTTCAGGCCCCCAATCCCCAACAACAACTACGCCCCTGACTCACACAATGCCAGCGGCTAGTCTTGTTTTAACTTGTCTTTCTTGGCAGCTTCCACTGTAAAATCGAAGCGTTGATTTTTCTACTTTTCAGGTGCTTAAACGAACACATGCACACAAATGATCGCCGGCTCCTTGCATTAACCCTTTCGCTATTTTGTTGCCATATGGCAACATGCTACTTTGTGGACGTCTGCCTCCTCTATTGTTGCAAGAATAAATTTTTTTGTTGGTCTTTAGAATAGTTTGAAGTTTTAGGAAAAATACGAAATTAATAAACTGAATATTTAAGTTTAAAGAAGAGAAGCATACACGTTTTTTTAATGGTATATCTTGACATAGTAGAGGAAGAAGCAGAAAATTTAGAGAACTTTATAATTTGACGTTTTCTTTCAATTTAGATATTTTTTTTTAATTTTGGCTGAATTAAATGAAAAAATATTCAAATTTTCGTTATGCGTAAAAAGTTTTATGTTTAAGTAATTATTACAGCCACAGCTCTCATAGAAAAACACTCTAAAATACAGGGTCCGAGTATAAAAATTAAAAAATTTCTTATGGAATGTTGCTAATGTAACTACATAGAAGCCCAAAACGTATAATTTAAAATTTTAACTTTCTCCAGTAAAAACCTGTAGCGAAAGGGTTAACTGGGCGGCCAGCACCGGGAATGTAGTTTTCCTCTCATGATTTTATGGGCAGTTTGTTGGTGCACTGCGGGCCTGCACGTGCAGTCGTCATTACAATGTTGACTCAGCATTATTGCTGCCACTGGCACTGGCGCACAGTAGTCAAAAGTGTTTTCAACTGCTTTCTATGGTCACAAAAGCTTTCGACTAACTGGTAGGCTTAAAAATTTGCACTGCTATCAAAAATGTCGTCACTGACTGAAAAAATTTCACTACTGGCTCACAAAATTCAAAACAGTGTTGCCAAACTATTCAATTTCTTTTCATTCTCCCAGTGTACACTTTGATGCTGCGGCCACTTGTTGCGACCACTCGTTTATTTACTCTCGCCTAGCTTCGTCGTTTCGCGGCTTCGGTTGCGCTTTTGTTGCTTCTGCTTCGGGTTCTTCAATGCCGGCCGGTGTTTGGGATAATTATACATGTCAGCACAAAAACAACAACGAC
Source organism: Melieria picta (assembly GCA_964056695.1). NCBI lineage: Eukaryota > Metazoa > Arthropoda > Insecta > Diptera > Ulidiidae > Melieria > Melieria picta. The sequence goes on along the minus strand of OZ057398.1, from coordinate 83,819,332 downwards.
AAGCCGCTACCATAGGAAATTCGCAACAACAAAACGAAACAATGGGAAGAAACAAATGGACTGCAGCAGACAGTGCAAACAAAAACAAAAACAGGAAAAAACAGAAGCAGCGAAACACTAAAGTGGAGAGAAAAATGAAAATTTAAAAAAAAAAACACAACGCAACAATGTAGACACGCAAGCAGACAGATGACTTTGAAGAATGCAGACGGTCCACAATTATCAAATGCAACAAACCAACAACAACAGCAACAGTAAAGATAAAGAAAACGCATAGACAGCGATACAAAGAAATAATGAAAACTGAAAGAAGGAAGGCAAAGTGTGCAGTCGTCTGGGAGGTCGGCCAAAGCGTGGCTGCAGCCAGTCAGTCGGCGAGCGGCGCACCGCTTTGAGGCAAAGCGTGGCTATTTTTACGCGCAGCAAGTTTAAAATAGAATTGGCAACGACGTCAATGCATTGACGGGTGCGGCGCTGTAGACGAGAGCAGCGAAACCAAGCGGAAACGCAAGAACATAACTTTAAAACGTAACGGAAATTTCTTTCGGTGACACGCTAGAAATTGTTGTGAATGTGTTCATGTCAACTGATTGGATTTTCCATTTTCTTTTTAGGTTAGGTTTTTCTGCTTTTACGGTTAGGATTGTGGTGTATTTCTACTAAAAAGTTAACTTTGGACCATTTAGGAATTGAAATTTTTCCTAGAAGCGTTGGAGAGCCTTAGGATTGCGAATAGGTTAGGTAAGGATAGGTGGCTGCCTCTGTATGTGACACACTTAGGCCTGAATACGACCCGTTCTGATGCTAGAATTTCACGCGCATGAAATGTGTATGCAACACTTTTCTTTTAGGGCCACTAATACTGTTCACAAATTGGGGATGTAATGTTTCAACTGGCTTATTCAAAATTTTTTTAGGACGTCCTATTAACCCTAATTCCCAGAATTTTAAAAGTAACGTAAACCCAGAAGTGAGACTGTCAGGCTTATATGAGCTAAATTACTGAAAACATTTGTTTAAAAAGTACAAAAACTGTCTAAAATGTTAAATTTATAAATGCAATATAATTATAAAATTCCATTAGAAGATTACATAAAATAATGGAATCGAAAATCTTTTGGATTTATCACCATTTGAAATCTTTAGTGAGACTGTGAGGCTCACTTCTGGGAATTAGGGTTAACCCATTAAAACCTGACCCCAGAAAGGCTTGTGCGATTTCCATAAAATTTTACACAATCTTATTAATTGACCTAATCAAGAAAAAAAATCAAGCAAAACATTCATATCATGTTTTTTTTTTGTCATGTTTTTCGCAAACATTACACAAATAAACAAAATCAAACATTTGCGGAAAATAAAATGTGCCAATAAAATATCAGCTGCTTGGATTTTGACATTTTCACGCGTTGCGTTGTATGAAAATTGGCAGTGTTTAGGCCCAACGTTGCATTCGCGCAACACAAAACGTAAAGCATATTTTTTGTTTAAAAAATAAAAAAAAAAATGTTCAAAACTTATTTTTAAATAGTTTAGCATTGCAAAATGCAGCCCACTAAGGAATTTTGATAGGTTTGAAGAATAAGTATTTTTGATTGAATTTCAAAAATTCCCCAAAAAAAACCTTTGACTTTGGATCGAAAAAAACGTATAAATATTTAAATAATTTTGAAATTTGAGTATGGCAGAATCTAAAACGATCAATTCTAATCCAATTCTACCCATTTTCAAGTCTTTTGTCTTTATGAATTACTTAATATATCGAAATTCCCAAACGTTGCGCAAACGCAACGCTCAGGGCTTAATGGGTTAAGGCAGCGTGTATATCAATGTCAACATTGACCATTATGACTAATTTTTGATATAGTAATAGGTCCACTGTGATCTCTAAGATACGTCCATCTTATCCGAAATAATGCTTTAGATTATTTCTTTCCCATTCCTTTGTCTTTTAGTGCGCCTGCTACAAACACTTAAAGTTCAGCTTTGTAACAAAGCCTACGGAACAAACCTAAACCTTTAGTGTTGTACTATCTTTGATTTAAATCAATCTTCTGCATACATGCAGGAATAACTTATGACTTCCGAGAACTTATATCGCTGGCAGAGCTTTAAAAATTGGCCAAATGCAGGGGGGGGATTCAGAAAAATATTTCGGGGGGTTTCAAAACGTAATTCTTTTATATTCATAAAATGCAAAAAATTACTTTTAATTTGTATGTAGTTTTTAAGTCGATCCTAATATTTCGCGGGGGTGGTTTCAACCCCCAAACCCCCTCCCCCTGAATTCGGCCTGGGCCAAATGTGCTTATTTTTCTGAAACGTGCTCTTTTTCTGAAACACACTGAGAAGTTTGGGCGTGCAAAGATCTCTAAACGCTGGAATAACCTAAAAAAGTTGGGCAGAGCAAAGATACTTAAACCGACTCACAATCATTCGCTCCTATCCCTCATTTGTTTTTTGCTTTCTGGGAGCGACTGTTTAAATTTTGGTCCCTGGGACAAAGATCCCTAATCCCTAATCCACCCACAATTTTTTTCTCACGTTTCCGCTCTGTGAATAGTATATCATGATCACAATGTTTGAGTGCCATGGAAGGCCTTTGCCTTTTCCTTTCTTACTTTTTCACTCTTCCTTTTTAAACCATTAGCTACAACTAGTTTTACTTCTTCTTCAGCAGCTTCAACTGCTTCGCGTAGAGAGGGAAACTAAGGTCACACTTGGACCTTATAAGCCTAAGTGTGTCCCCCTCTGGTCGCAGCTAAATATCTTATCAACCTACATACTCTTTCTTAGCAATATTTGAAACGCTCCCCTTAATACCTGTAGATATAATTTGTGTGTTCAAAAGCAATAATCACTTAACTTGGTAAATATCATTTTGAACAACACTCAACTCAATGATGTCTTAAGTCGACTTGAGCGTGTATCGTTTTTAACCACAAATTTAATAATAATTTTCATAATTTTCTCAACTCTCTAATTAACCCTAAAAACAATACTTAACGCTTAAACTTACCAATGCTGAGTGAAGTGCCAATCTTGCCGGAAACGTTGAGAAACTTAAAATCCATATTTATGAAATGTTTGCCACCGAAGAACGACGATGACACGCCACCGCTGCCGCTGCCACCACTCACACTGTTGGCCGATGCAGGATTATTTTTCGACGATTTGGCCGTAACAGTGGGCGGTCCGAATGTGGTGCTGCGAAATGAATGCAGTTTCTCCAAGAGCGTTGAACCGCCCAAAGCGGCAAACGGCGAATCGGCGGTGCTGGGGCCTGGTGTGCCGGTAGCCTGGGCCGGATCGGCAGTGGCCGTGGTGCACAGCTTACTAATGCTCAGTATGCATGTGATGAAGATGAAATTGGACGAGGAGAAGCTGAAGCTGATCAGTTGCTGAATCTTGCTCTGATAGTTGCAGCTGTTGCTGAAGAATTTGTTGACTTTCGGCGGTTCGCTGGCGTTTGCTGCTGAGTTGCTGGTGGACAGTGTTGCCATTGTATGTTGACGATGCGGTTATTGAAGTAAATTCGCTGATGGGTGTTTGAATTTCGTAGTAGTTGTAATTTTTTTTTTGGTAAATATTATTATAATTTTTTAAATATCTATTATTGAACAAATTTCAATTTACTATTTTCACTATTTCTGTAAGAGAAAAGCAATAATTTGGTATTTATAATTGGATATTTGAAAATTTCTATTTCAAATTTGCTATTCACAATTAATTGTAGGCACTTTGATTTACTGCATTTGAAACGGTTTCACTTGTGTTGTGGCAGCGCATTGCCAGATGCGAATTTTTGCGCGCCACTTAATTAAAGCATTGAAATGTCAAATTCAGTTAGTGAAGTGGGGAGAGGGGCACGTTACGCGTTTACCGAACGAGCATGTGCACTCTTGCTTAATGGCTTTTTTTATTTACACAACACATGCTTTGCAGGCGATCGTACGACACTTTTATGGTTGCTTCTTGCAAAGGGCATTGCCAGTGAGGCGTTGAAAGGAAACAAAAAATAACAAAACATTTTAATTTTTAACTCTATTGAATTTTCGAATTGCAGTGCAAATTGAATTGAGCTAATATTTGGCAGGCAATTTTAGTCGCACAACTGTTTCCTGATTGCATAACAACAACAATAAAGTAAGAATATTTAACGCCTCCACAGGCAATGCGAGACTTTCGCACGCGGAACGAGCAGCACAAACAAACACACGAACTTATTTCAATATCTATTGAAGACATTACCTAACCAACGCAACAAATTATCAAGTCGCATGCAAACGAGCTGCTGCGAAAGACAAATAATCAAAACACACAGAAAAACTATGCGAGAAGCTGCCAACAGCTGAAAATCTTGAAGCGCTACGCACACACACACCGATGACACTTTGCCACTGAAATTTAAACAAAAACGTTGGCCAAACGTAAAATGCAAAATTTAATGCGAACAACACATGAGCCAAACGAGTCGCTGCGGCCGACAAGTTCAGCGAAATTTGGCCAACAGCCGTTTGAGCGCGCAAAACGCTCGAATGCGACATACAACAATTTGAGCGCAACGCACTGCGAATTGGCTGTGGGCCAGGGGGGCGCAGCGTGCTTTGCAGAAATATGCGAACGCATGACGTAGAAACTGCCAGAATTCTACAAACACATAACTATAATAACAACAACAACAACAACAACAACTTAAGCGCCCGAAAGAGCCGAAAACCGAAAACCGGCTACAAAGCCAACAAACACTTAACACGAACAACGCGCTGACTGACACGCTTACAAAATTTCTCCAACATTTTCCTTTTGCCGCATTTTTCCCAGCTCTATTTTTAATTAGCTCTTATTAATTTTTGTTTTGGTGTTGCTTAGAATTTAAGTAAATTGCTTGTTTTTGAATGATTATTCTTTTGAAATTCTGTCATCTGATTGACACTTTGGTGCCTCACATTATTGCGTTGTAATGCGGCTTTTTTCACCAAAAATACATCAATTTTTCATTGCAAACTTATTATTTCAAGGTTGCAAAAGCAACACGTGTTGAAGATCAGGCACGCAAAAGGCTACAACAACAAAACCAATGCGAAAAAAAACTTTCTATGACACTTCTCAGACATTGAACGGCTACGAATCGCACAGCTTCAACTTTGTGATTAGTGACTTTTTTAATACAACATTTAACACATTATTTGAGCATTTCTCATTTTGGTCGCATTTCACTTGAACTCTACGATTAGTAATATAAATCAGATATAACCTATGACTCGTTGTTGTTGCCGTACAACCCACACACAGAACGCACGTTACGAACTCGAACCGAAGAAACCGAAAGACTTCGACACGAGGCCGCACAACAATCGACTAAAAATGCAATCGCCTGAGTCACTTCACGATCCTCAAAAATCACCAAACGCCGCTCACAAGACTCACAGTTCCCTCTTAAGCTTTTATTTTTTTTTATATAGCGTTGTTTGTTATGCCCACCGGTTTGCGTAACATCAGGTGAGAAACCGGCACCACCGTCACCAACCACCAACTTTATCCAAGAGTAAACTTCACGCATTCTGTTCGCTGTCATTTGATGTGAAGTGCTCTTTGCTAAGCGCCTTTAACTGTCAGTTGTAAACTCTACCAAGTCAACCAAGTAATATTTCATGGCTCTCCATCTCTAATGGCTTGTTTGCCACAGTAAGTGTTATGTGCTATGTTTGAACAGCCGCCACTTTGTTCACTCTTTCAGGTTAAAGAGAGCTCCATGCGTACAACTATCGTGGCTGATATCGTACGAAAATTTGTACACAATGGCCTGATGTGTGTTTAAAAGAGACTCTCCGAGTTTTGTGATCTTGTCAACTGTCTTATGGCTGTTAGGTCATTGTGAGATGCCGGTGAAGATTTAAAATTTAGGTGAATTTTAAAAAGAAAAAACGTTCCTTAAACATTTATTGAATGTTTCGTATTATTCTAGCACTGAACATGTCATGAGAAACTATCATCTGTAAATTATAATCTCGATTTCTTATAATATAATATAATAATATATATTTTGAATTATAACATAAACGAGTAGCGACAAACATTCACACCATTGAGTTCTATGAAACTCATTCAGAAAATTTACGATCGGCGTAAAAACACAGACCACTTTATCTTGAAGCAACAGTTTAAAGAGCTAACAACTCGTAAAGAGCAAAACTATTTAGAAGCGAAAGAGCATGAAGAACAACTAAACTAGAGAACTTTAGTGTGAAATTTTCAATAATTAAAAGGCTTAGCGAATTCTTAGTCAAGATTAAAGAATTTTATGCACTGGTTCAAAAGTGGTTCGAAAGTGATCAAGATGATCCTCGTCTTCTATGAGCTCGTCTTCTATTGAAACAAAAATTTAAAAATTAATAAATACCTAAATTCATATTAAGCAGACATTCAGTGATATATAGTATGTGCAACGCTACAGTAAAGCATTTGAAAATAATTCTAAACAGTCAAAGAAGTATTATAGCGTTGTAAATGACTGAATCTCTGCTTGGAATTATTTTCAAAGATTTTTCACTTAAGTTAAAAGGTAAAAAACTCTTTCAGTTCCATTATTCACTTGAAGATTAAATCACCGATAATGCCAAAATCTCTTACGAAATATCATCTATATCTACTTTTTAGTATGAAAGTTCTTTTAATTTTCTCAAACTGCCAGCGTCAAAACGATATCTGGCAAGGTGCCCGTCTCTTTTCGTAGTGTTAATGGCAATGATTTTTATGTAATAGTTTCAAGGAAGTTGTAAACAAATTTGCATATTATTTTTTTATATTTTTGTTAATAAATTGCTATTAAATTATTTTTTCTTATTATATTTTTATTTTTTCTTACTAAGTAGAGATTTAATTAAACAATAAAAAAAATGTTTATATGTCTGTATTTAGCTGCACTGCCGATATCGTTTTAAATTAAATATATAAATTAAATTAAATAAATAAATATAAATCTGTATATATAAAAGAAAGCTGATGTATGTATGTAAGCGCATAGCACTCAAACGGACCGGCCGATTTCCGTGGAGTTGTTTTGTTGGATTCGACTGACTCAGGTTCAGGTTTGTGCGAAAAGAAAATTCCGGAAAATCTGTTGGAAAAGTCGAAAAATTCCTGCCATATTTGACCGCGAATCAATTGAGAACGGCTGGACCGATTGGGAACAAGGGGGCGTGGCACCGCCCATACAAGCCAGATCTTTATTATAGCATATCTACGAAATTGTAAGTCGTACAACACTGAAATTTAGTACCCCGTCGTCCCATAGATGTGTCATTCTACTGGTAAGATTTGATGGGCGTTGGACAAGGGGCGTGGCACATTTTTTGTGACCCAAATATTCCGGTGAACTATAAGTCGCATAGCAATGAAACTAAGAACGAACCTACTGTTCATTCAATTCTTTCGCCAAAGATTCGAAGTCTCACGCATTTCATTATAAAAAAAAAAACAAATGTTGTGCATGACGAAGTTCACCGGGTCAGCTAGTAAAGAATATAAAAAGCGCTCATCTTCACATTTTGTCAACACATTAAATTGGATGTTTTCAGAATTTCACAACAGCAACAGAATCCGTTACCGGGTTAAAAGTTAGATACTTAAAATTTTTTCACAATTTTATTTTTAAGTATAATTGGTATTTTGTAGTGTCCGACCGAATATTCGGTTTCGGTTTCGGCCCAAATAAGTGGTTTCGGTTTCAGTTTCGGCCAAAAAATGGCCGAATAGCCGAAACCGAAACTTTCTAGAATATTTTTTGCATTTTATTGTGTAGCAGATATATAGTGAAAGGAGGAGTAATTTAGATGCCAGCAATGTAAATAAACTTCTTTTTTTAGCATATAATATTAAATTATTTAATTTTGAATATTAGCGAGTAAGGTACGAAAGGTTGATTTTTTCATATTTACGTTTTTAAAAAATTAATAAATTGTTTTTATTAATAAGTATTTATTTATTTATGCTATGTTTGTTTGATTGTTCTTTATTTACTTAATGTAAAATTCGTTTGTTGAAAAAAGTGCTTGATATGGTGATTTTTATTTCAACTAGAAAGTTTCGGTTTCGGTTTCGGCCGAATATTAAAAAAAAAAACGAATATTCGGTTTCGGTTTCGGCCCAAAAAAGTGGTTTCGGTCGGACACTAGTATTTTGATTCTATTTTTTGCTTTTATTTTAATTTTTCATATCATTTTTTCATATTATTTTCATATTATTTTTCATATTATTTTTCATATTTTTTATTAAACTTACATCAACCCGACAAAATAGTCAAAAAAATTTGTAAGAATTATAAAATCGCAAATGAACAATTTTTGTATTAAATAAATTAAACAAATTTATTAAACAAAAATCTCACTATTTAAAAATGTATGAATTATTTTGTTTATTTTTATTGTTTTTTGTTTGTTTTATTATTTATTTATTTTGTATTTAATTATTATTATTATATTTTTGGTTTGTTTTATTTATTTATTTTATTATTTATTAAAAAAACTTATAACATTTGATGTTATTTTTCTAGCATCAGAAGCAAACAATTCATTTCCAAATCAATTACAAATTTTTAGAAACACAAAACAGTAAACACAAATGTTTTCAGTTCTTTTAAAACTAAAGGTGCAAATAAGAATTTAGTTTTATTTAAATTTTGGTTATTCCTTTTCATATTTTTTCAAAACATTTGATTTTTTTATTAAATATTTTTTTAAAACATTTGATTTTATTTTTTTTTTTTGAATAAACAATGCCAATAAAAACATTTTTATAGAAACACATTTAGTTGATTAATGTTACAAGTTCAACTTTATAATTATTCATTTTTACTTTCAATTCAATTTAACATTTTAGGAAACACCAAACACAAATATTTTCAATTTTAACTAATAAAAAAAGAAAACATTGTTCATAGAAAAACTTCTTTTAATTTTAATCTCATTAATTTTTATTTATATGGTTCCAAAAGTTTGATTTGTTTAAAAGAAATAAAATTTAAAATCATTTTTCATCATATTTTTAGTTCTATTAAAATAGGTTTCAAAGAAAAAATTTTAAAACTTTGGTTGAAATTTTGTTAATTTCTTACTTTGATTCATAATCTTTTTAACCATTTGACTATGTTTTTGTAAAATAATTTCTTTTCATATAAATTGAAAGTTTTAAGGTATACAAAGACAACTAGTTTAAAAAAATATTTAAAATTAAAAAATATTATGAGTTCAGTGACATATATTTTTTTAAGTGCATTTAAAAGTTTGAAGAAGCAAAATAACAGACACAAATTTGGTTTTATAAAAAACAATTGTCTTTTAAAAAAAACATTCTATAGATTTCAAATTTTAAATTAATTTTTTTCTAAACCAACATCAAATTATCAACTTTTGAATCAATTAATTGTTTTCAAAATTTCGCAAAATAAACATTTTAAGTTGAAAATTAAAAAATATTTTTAATTCTGTTTTTATTAGTTTTATTATTATTGTTATTTTTTAATTATTTAGTTTTTATTTGTGTCTTCATAGCAATATTTTTACTTCGTTTTTAACATAAAAACAAAATGTTTTAGGAATTGCAAAATTTGAAAACACAAATATTTTTTATTTGTTTATGACTTGTTTATTTCAACTTTCAATTTTCTAACTTCTGTAATTAAAATTTTTGTTTTTAGGTTAAGTTTTTTTTTTAATTGTTTTAAATGATTGAAAATTTTATTGACCAAAACAAAATAATCGTCTTTAAAACTCAGTTTCACAACATGAAGATGTTTTGATTTTATAAAAATAACTCAAAATTTGTTTATTTATTTAATTTTGTTTTTCTTTTGTTTATTATTTTTTATTTTGTTTAAGATTGTTTTCTTACTTTTTTGTAAAATTTAAATTTTTTCTTAAAAAAATCTCATAATGTTACATTTTTACAACGTATGTAAATATTTTTTAACTAATACTTCTTTTATTTATTTAGCTTTCTATTATTTAAACTAAGTGATTTTGTTTGAGTATTATTTTTATTTTTTGTACTGCCAATTGTTTTTATGGAAAGAAAATTAAATTATATACAAATTATATATAATACCACATTTTTGCTTATAAAAAAAACTCATAATTTTAAATTTTCACAACATAAATTTAATTTAACTTTTTTTAATTTTCGTATATTGTTTATTATTAATTTTTTTATATGTTTTTTCGTATATTTATGTAGTACTCAATTTTCGGTAAAACCACTTTTTTTCTTATGAAAACATTTCATAATGTTACATTTTCACAACATAAAATTTTTTTTTAAATCACAGTTGTTTTATTTCTCTTCATTTTCGTGTCTATTATTTGTTATTAATTGTTTGTCTTTGTTTTTTCTTATTTTTATGAGGTACTCAGAATGTTAAAGATTTAAGTTTTTTTATTTGTTTTAAAATAAAAAATCGGTAAAACCACATTTTTCTTATTAAAAGAATTCATAATGTTAAATTTTCACAGCATAAATATTTTTCAAAATCACAGTTCTTTTATTTTTTATATTTCGTGTCTATTATTTGTTATTAATTTTTTTGTTTAGGTTTTCTTATTTTTTTGAGGTACTCAGAATGTTGAAGATTTAAGTTTTTTCTTTTTATTTGTTTTAAATTATCATTTTTCAGTAAAACCACAATTTAGCTTATTAAAAGAATTCATAATGTTAAATTTTCACAGCATAAATATTTTTCGAAATCACAGTTCTTTTATTTTTTTAATTTTCGTAATTATTATTTGTTATTAATTTTTTGTCTATGTTTTTCTTATTTTTATGAGGTACTCAGAATGTTGAAGATTCAAGTTTGTTTCTTTTTATTTGTTTTAAAATATAATTTTTCGGTAAAACTTTTCAAAACAAAAAAAATAGTTTTCGAAATCGCAGTTCTTTTATTTTTTAATTTTCGTAATTATTATTTGTTATTAATTTTTTGTCTATGTTTCTTCTTATTTTTATGAGGTACTCAGAATGTTGAAGATTCAAGTTTTTTCTTTTTATTTGTTTTAAAATATAATTTTTCGGTAAAACTTTTCAAAACAAAAAAAATAGTTTTCGAAAACGCAGTTCTTTTATTTTTTTAATTTTCGTAATTATTATTTGTTATTAATTTTTTGTCTATGTTTTTTCTTATTTTTATGAGGTACTCAGAATGTTGGAGATTCAAGTTTTTTTCTTTTTATTTGTTTTAAAATATAAATTTTCGGTAAACTTTTCAAAACAAAAAAAATAGTTTTCGAAATCGCAGTTCTTTTACATTTTTAATTTTCGTATCTATTATTTGGTATTAATTTTTTGTCTAAGTTTTTTTTTATTTTTATGTATTACTCAGAATGTTAAAGATTTAAGTTTTGTAAATTTTGTTAAGGTATATATTTAGTTTTCAACTTTATTCAATTAGCAGCAAATATTTTCCTGTTGTTGTTCTTATTTTCTCATTTAAATACAAATACTTATTTAAAAAAAAACGCATTTACATGAAAGAATAGCATTGAAAAACTTGCAAAACGTTCGATAATCACTTTTCGAACCAATCGAAATCGATAGCAAAACCAAAACTACAACCGCGAACCGCTTTTGAAAATCACAAATCGCTAGCAACAACTGCTGACTGAAGGTCTGTTCGGTGCCGCACCGTTGCAATAACTGAAATTGGCAAATTGACCGACAACGCAGGCAAAACTGCAAACTGCGAATAATCAAAAGCAAGGAAGCAAAAAAAAACTAATAATGATTGGAGAAAAACAGTAAAGCGATTAGAAGTCGACAGAGTCGCCAAGCTGCCAAACACATTCAAGTACACCGCACAAGCTCGAAGCTAAGCCAATAAATTTTTTTTGTAAATTCGATAGCAGCAAACGAACACCGACTATAAACAAAGAGACAGGCAGACAGATGGACAGACAAACAGACAGACAATCGAACTACTACAAAGTGTTGTGATCAATTAGGTGCGATTTGCGTGGAATGAGCCGCACAGCGCAGCAATGGGAAATTCAATTGATAAACTAATAATGACAGGTGGCGGCCCCAAACGCTATCGATGCGGAATGCCTACAGCAGCAGCGGCGCATTGATTGTTGATGGTGGTACACTTTGTTGGTCAACAGGTGATAGCAAACAAAATCGAAAAACAACAAAAACAACAACAAAACAGAAGCGATAAAAGCCACGTCATGGCCACGCAGCACGCGTCACAACAGTCAGAAGTCAGCCACTGTCAATGCCAGTGTCACTGCGATAATCGCTGCAGACACACACACCCCCCTCCCCCTCTTCCCGCACAATGGTGCCCATTTGGCGATTCGTTCGATGCGCTGTCGAGTGTTTCTATTTCCGTAATTTATCGCTGTACATTAAGTTCACCAATGCAATGCAACAAACAGCACGTTGCGCGTTAATTGACAATAATTCAAAAACACGCATCATGCGGCTGCGAAGGTTGCCAAACACACACACACACAATTAAACACATAATTGCATACTTTGCGTTTCGGGTGACACCACCCACAATGGGCTGTGCTGTTGTTGTCGCTGACAGTTGCAAGTGATGCTTGAAAAATCTGGAGTGATTTATTAATTTAATTTTTTGTTTATTCGTTTTTATTTTTGTATATTTTGTAAATTTGTATTTTGCACAAAATTACTGTATACTATTTCTTTGAGTATTTCTTGCAAATGCTTTCTTTGCGTTTTCGTAGAACGTTTTGAAAATGTTTCGCACCGAACGCATTCGTTTCGGAATTTTATATTTGAATGTTTTGTATCCTTTGACAGTGTAAACACAACGACCGAGTCTCGAGTACTGACCATTCAAAACAAAATAGCATCATTAATATGTGCACAAAATCGTGCCCCCAGCCAGACGACTTTGCAATCAACATTTATCGTTTGGCAAGCGACAAGCATCGTTGAGAGTCCCAGAGCACAATTCTAAAGACCCGACAAAGACACAGTGCGTTCTCGCGCGGCCCGCTCGTGTTCGTACTCGTGCGCCGGTGTTGAGCATTGTCGTCAGATATCGCTTCATAAAATTTGTTTGATAAAAATACGCCACTGACCAGCGCACAGTGATCGCAGCATCACAGCAAAGATCGCCAAGTGGCTCAATCAAGACATTCGCGCACAGCAGTGTTGCCATTGTAATTTAAGTCAAATATGTAAGTCATTCGTTTTAATGATTTTTCCTGATGTGAACAGAATGTTTTAAGATGGTTTAAAAAACAAATGTTCATCATATCAATGATCAGATCAGTGATGATTATTGCTTTATATCCTTCCAGAACAAATGGTCATCACATCAATCAATAGATCAGTTCTGATTGTTGTTTATATTCTTCCAGTACAAATGGTGATCATATCAATGATCAGATCAGTGATGATTGTTGCTTTATATCCTTCCAGAACAAATGGTGATCATATCAATGATCAGATCAGTGATAATTGTTGCTTTATATCCTTCCAGAACAAATTATCATCACATCAATGATCAGGTCAGTTATAATTGTTGCTTTATATTCTTCCAGAACATATGGTCATCATATCAATGATCAGATCAGTGATGATTATTGTTTATATCCTTTCAGAACAAATGGTGATCAAATCAATGATCAGATAAGTGATGATTATTGAACCACTGGTGATCAAATCAATCAATAGATCAGTGATTATAGTTGTTTATATTCTTCCAGAACAAATGGTGATCATATCAATAATCAGATCAGTGATAATTGTTGCCTTATATTCTTCCAGAACAAATGGTGATCAAATCAATCAATAGATCAGAGATGATTGTTGCTTTATAGCCTTCCAGAACAAATGGTGATCATATCAATCATCAGATGAGTGATGATTGTTGGTTTATATCCTTCCAGAACAAATGGTGATCATATCAATCATCAGATGAGTGATCATTATTGCTTTATATCCTTCCAGAACCAATGGTAATCATATCAATCATCAGACCAGTGATGATTATTGCTTTATATCCTTCCAGAACAAATGGTGATCATATCAATCATCAGATCAGTGATCATTATTGCTTTATATCCTTCCAGAACCAATGGTAATCATATCAATCATCAGACCAGTGATGATTATTGCTTTATATCCTTCCAGAACAAATGGTGATCATATCCATAATCAGATCAGTGATGATTATTGCTTTATATCCTTCCAGAACAAATGGTGATCATATAAATCATCAGATCAGTGATTCAAAGTGATCACTTCTGCACACTTTACTTGAGTACTTTGAGATCACAGCTGGTGAAAGAAATTAGTGCAGAGAGATCACTTACAAACTCTTTTCCTGTTTGCTCTTGCTTTTATGATTTCACCTGTTATCGATAACATTATTCTTCCATCTCAATATTACATTTTTTGTGTATTTCATTTCACCTGCTAATCATATTTTTTTGCTTATCTCTCAGCTGATTATACCCAAACTTTGACAAATGTCACTTATCTATTAATAACAAATTATATTGGCAACCCTCACTTTCATATACGATACGATTTATGCTTTGCAATCCTAATAGCAGCAGCAAATCTCATTCGCTCTCTTGTCATTCATATATCATTTCTCTGTTCTCACTTAAATTTCTCGATATTGGCTCATAGCCGAGTAAACGTAATTAATTGCCGGTTGTACAATGCCAAAACATTGCAGAGATTCTGACGCCGTTTCATTTGAATTGGTGATTTCCAGACAATTCCAAGTGGCAACTCCTAAAAAACATTAATTGATTGCCTGTTCAACTGATGAATTACAATCCACAATGATTTTGTTTACTCATGAACAAATTGTTTACCAGAAATGTGTTTACTAGATTCTTCCAATGATATATATAGATCGTATGTCTTGCAGTAGTTGAGCTCAAGCCTTTTTCTATATGAAATATCAAACTTATATATAGTTATATTACAATGATCGTATGTATCATGCTGATAAGATCGACCAGGCATTACATTAGGCTAACATTAAGGAAAAAGATTCTTGGAATTTTATGAGATTATGAAATGGTCCAAGTTCTGGTATTTTATTCATTAACTTGCTACAAGCAGTATTTATAAGAAAAAAAAAAGAAGACAAAAATAATACAATAATTAGATCCGTAAAAAAAATACCAAAACTATCCTAACATAGACCATCATTGGAGATATTTTAGCAGTAATTGAAACTTTTTGTAATAAGAACGTTAAATAATCAAAAAAATAATTTAATTGTAATAATACAAAAAGTTTTGTATCAATTTTTTATGTTTCGTATAAAAAAAGGTATACTTTTTTATGATAATTAGGCAGTTTGGGTTTGAACCCTTTTTTTATGAGATCTAACAACAATTTATAATGCAATTGAACGTGGAAAGAGTAAACATGCAAATAATAAAATTAAAAGCTTAATAAATTTATTATGGTCAATTAGCTTTGTTGCGTGTTTTTGAATACAATTACAGTACTATTTCTATTCTGGTACGTTCTGTTAAACACTTATAAAATAATTTCAATTTTCTCTTTTCCGTATTAACGAAGAAGAAAATTGAAGTTTTGACCGAGAAATAATAAAATAAATACTTTAAATCTCAGATCTTTTGGGGCTTATTTTCCTCAATTCCTCAATTTGGGACAAACTTGTTTTGTTTACCAGAATTTTAGCAGAAATTTCTTATAAATTGTTTTTTGTTTTGCATGATCATTGAAACTGATGACTGTCGAAAGCTACAACTCATCATTTACCAATTCCGGAAGTAATTTCTCATTAGTTTCTCCTGAATACACAAACTTATTCCTTATGAAATTTCTGCAATCAAAGAGGGAATAGAAAAAACCTACAGTTTTATGCCAATTCCAAAGAAATGAGTTGAGAACTTCTTATGGGGAGATTTTAAACCCTATTAATTTCACTTGCCGTTCAAGAAACCATTAATGTTTTACAGAACCCAATTTTAAAAGCTCTTCTTTTAAATTTTTATTAATATTGTCAAAATAACAACAATTTGAGTGCTGATCACTTCGGTTTTACTTGTACTTGTATAATCAAAACTGTCGCATAACATTTATGATTTTTTAACCATTCACACTTAGTTTTACAATATTTTGTTAATGTGATTAACTATTCAAATTGTCAATTAAACGACTATTTATTTATCAATTTTCATCGTTTCAATTCTGATAATATTTGTTTGATATGAAAATTCTAATAATCAAATTTACAATATTTTCATTTTTCAATCATTTTTTGTTTCAATTTTTACAATATAAATTGTCAAATGAACAACCATTTATTTTTCAATTTTCTTTTTTTTTCTTTTTTGATAGATAAAATTGTCGTATTAACATTTATTATTTCCAAACAATTTTCACTCAAATGGTTAAAATTTTTTTTTGATATTAATAAAATTCAAATTGTTTCAAATTAAAAAATTAAACATTTTTCGTTAGTTTTTCATATAAAATTTCTTAATAGTTGTTTAATAAAACAATTAAAATTTAAAGTATCATACTTTAAGTAATTTTATTTAAATTCTTGTTATAATTTTTTTACAATATAAATTGTCAACTTAACAGCCATTAATAAATTTTTATTAGCTTTCTGGTTTTAAAGCTGTTATATTAACATTTGTTTTATTTAAATATTTCAAAAACTAACTAAATTTTGTTGATGTTCATAACAAACCAAATTGACAATTTAACAACAACTTGTTTGCCAGCATTATCTGTTTTATTGTTATAATATTTTTTTTATTAATAGCAATTCAAATTTTGAAATTAACAACCCTTTTTAAAAATTTTTGTTAAAATTTGTATAGTATAAATTGTCAAAATCACAACTATTTTTCACAATTATTTTTCAACCATTTTGACTCAACTTTTTATTTTATTTATCAACTTTTATTATTATACTTTTTATTTATATTTTTTAAATGTTTTTGTTGATGTTAATAACAATTCAAATTGTCAATTTCAAATAAATTTCTTTAAATTTTTTTTTTCAATAAAATATTTTGTTATCATTTTAAATATTTGCTCGAAATTAATTTAATTCAGATTTAAATTATCAAACTAACAACATTTCATTTTTAGTCATTTTCCTTAAAGTTTTCACAGCATAAATTCAAAATAAAAACGACAATTATTTTCCACAATTATTTTTCAACTGTTTTTACTTAACTGTACTTAACTGTTTTTACGTAAATTTTTTATAGTTTAAGTTGTCATGTTAACATTTGAAATAATTATATATTTTTTAATTTTTTGTTGATGTTAATTACAGTTCAAACTGTCAATTTTAATTTATTTATTTTTCAATTTTTTCATTAAAATATTCTTATTCGTTATCATTTTAAATATTTGTTTTGAATTAGTTTAATTCAAATTTAAATTATTAAACTGACGACACTACATTTTTTAATAATTTTCGTTAAAATTTTTGCATTATAAATTGTCAAATTAACAACAATAATTTTTCACAATTATTTTTCAACCATTTTGACTCAACTTTTTAAAGTTAGGGTTGTTTGATTGATATTTGATATATTTATAATGTTTTAATTATTTTGTTGATGTTGATGACAGTTGAAACTGTCAAACTAACAATAATTTATTTGTAAATTGTTTTCTTTAAAATATTCTTAATTGTTTCATTTTAAGTATTTGCTCGAAATTTGTTTGATTCAAATTTAAATTATCAAACTAGCAACACTTCATTTTTTAATAATTTTCATTAAAGTTTTTATAATAACAAATGTCAAGTTAACAACAACTATTATCCACAATTATTTTCCAGCTGCTTTTAATTAACTTTTTCTGTTAACATTTGATATATTTATATTTTTCTAATTATTTTGTTGTTGTTGATCACAATTCAAATTGTCAATTTAACAAAGAGTTAATCTTTTTTTGCATTTATATTTTCTTAATTGTTTTCAATTTAAACATTTGTTTGAAATTGGTTTAATTCATTTAAATTTAACAAACTAACAACACTTCATTTTTAATAATTTGGTTAAAATTGGTTGGTTTGGTTTGGTTAAAATTTTTACAGTATACATTTTCCAATTAACAATTTACTTTTTAATAATTGTAGGTTTTTATACATAATTAAAATTGTCGGACTACCATATTTTATTTCTATTATTTTATTTAACTTTTTAATTATTTACTCTAATTTTTTTTTAATATTTTGTTGTTAATAACAATTTAAATTGTCAATATAACAACACTTCGTTATCGAAGAAAGTTTAATTGAATTTTATAATATAAAATTGTCAAACTAACAATAATTCATTGTTTAAAAATTATAAACACAAATGTGCCAGAATTGTTTTTCTTTAAATTTTGTGAAAACATTTTTTGAACGATTTAGTATGAAGTAAAATTGAAAAATGTTATTTTTTGAGTGCCTGTTTAGTGTGACCATATGGTCACGCTAGCCGGTATGGGGTTAATAAAATTTGTATATTGTTATTAGTTGTATGTTTATAATCTTTTAGAACTTCTCGAAGCTATATTCAGTAGATTTTCGCTTGAAGTTTCAACTATTTGTTTACAATTTAAATTGTAAAATTAACCGCAATTTACTTTTCATTCATTTCCACTCAACTTGTTAGAAGATTGTTTTGAATTTTATAAATTGTTTTGTTAACCCTTAACTAACATTTAACCCACGATAAAATTTGTATTTATATTAAATCATTGCATTCACAATTATCTTTCTCGCATTGTTTTA
Source organism: Melieria picta (assembly GCA_964056695.1). Lineage (NCBI taxonomy): Eukaryota > Metazoa > Arthropoda > Insecta > Diptera > Ulidiidae > Melieria > Melieria picta. Next base: position 83,800,563 of record OZ057398.1, on the reverse strand, counting down.
TGTAATCGAAAATGTGCCATAAATTTGTGAGTGCACTCAACCGATCGAACTGGCACTTTGCCGTTGCGCTCTTAAGAGAAAACCGGTCTCGCGCAAAATCTCTTAAGGCAAACCTGTTTCGTTTGTCGAGTCGAGCCCCCTTTGGCGGGTGTGTCAGTACGTGCCCATTTTCTATTTTCCTTCTCGACACGCATTCCGCCGCACATTAACGCATCGTGATCGCTGCTGTTGGCTTCGTTTTTTATTGCTCAACCTACAAACGCACATGACAATTTATCACACACACACACATGCACACGCACACACCTTTCCCACGCTTGAACTGAACGCCCAGCACGCAGCGTTGCACTCTCGCTTTCTGGCTCACGCGCGACAATGCACCGCAATCGCAGCGGGTGCGCTTTGCTCTTTCGAGGAACCGAAACTGAGACGCGTCGCTCGAACGTTGCTTGGCCGTCTTGCCGCCTTTCGCTTGCGTTACAACGTTGCGTTGCGTTGTTTTGTTTTGGATTATGTTGCGTTGTCTTACACGACGACAACAATGCGTCAACCGCTCTTCACGACGTTAATTCACAAACGAAACGTAGCCGGCAAATGAAATGCCAAAAATACCTCAGCCAGCGCGATTCTTTCAGCCGCCAATGCGGCGCATGCTGCCGCTGTGAATTCTTCGGATGCGACCGCCGCTGCCACGGCTGCATGCATCGTTGGCATTTGTGGCAGCAAATGCTGGCAGCAGCACATTCGCACACACACACACACGCACACACCGATTCATCCCTTTGCCGGTCCGCGCATATGGCTGTCCGTCTGTCCGTTCGGCCCGCTTCTAATACGACAAAGTGGCGCGCGCGTATCATATCAGCGCATCCATCGTGCGCTCATTCGTTTGCTCATTCGCTCCATTTTCGTTGGCACATAATGTGGCAGTGCCACCACTGCGGGCGCACTGTGCCGCCATGTGCGATTCGAGTCCAACCAAGCATTCATTTTCCTTTGTGCAAATAGAAAAATCAACCAAAATGAACAATAACAGCAACAACAACATCATCATCAGCAGCAAAATCAGCAGCAATAGCAGCGGTAGCAGCAACAAACGCTGACAACGACCTAAGCCGTAAAGGAAAAAGAGACGCACAGCCATAACAGCGGCAACAACAGCCGCGCAATGGAAGGAAAAAGAAAGCAACTAAGACAACAAAAAAGCCAGAAAAATCGGCGCTGCGTTTTGCGTTGTGCGCGACAATTTCTTTTGTGTCGTCACAACGATTTTCGTTTGTTTGGTGCGGGAGCATTGTTGTTGTTGTTGTTGTTGCTGTTGCTGTTGGCGGTGTTGATGCTGCCGCTGCTCACTTTGTGGCGCTTCGTTCGGTATATGTGTGTGTGTGTGTGTCTGCGTGTATAACAACAACAACAACAGTCACACACATAATGTATCATCACTATCTGCAGCAAAAGCAACAACAACAACAACAGCCCCATCGAGAGTGCCAAAAGGCCATCAAATCATCATCAAGTCAACTGCAGCCTTGTCGTCGTCGTCGACGTCAACATAATCATTAGCAATATTATTATTGTCATTGCAGCCAACAACAACAATAACAACAAACGCTTCTCAACCTCAGCAACTTAAACACCAACATCATTCTCACCATTATTCGCAACCTAATCATCACCAACATCATCATTGTCATCGTCGTCATTATCGACATCATCGACATCGGTTGTCATCGTTAAGGCGAATTTTAATAGTCGCTCAAATAATGGCAAAACGTTTCCAAAAAAAATATTTATATATATTTTATATATAACAGTAAAAGTAAATATTATATGCAAGTGGCGGCGTCCCTTGGCCACCGCTGCGGCACATTGCAAGCGCACCGCAGTAAAGTGAAATCAACGAACCATCACTGCCGCAGCCCACAGCTTACCGCAGCAGCACCAGCAGCAATACCAACAACAGCAACATGAACAGCGACTCAAACGTTGCACGTAGCGGTAGCACAGTTTGGCAGTGGTTACGGTGGCAAACTTAGAGGACAAGGACGGCCACCAATTTGAACAGATGCTGCGGCTGTTGTTTTTGTTGCGGCTGCTGGTATCTCTCGCATTCTGTTGGCATTCTGTTGGCCAACTCATGTGCAAGAAATGTACAAAGCCATACAGGATGATCGTTGCTGACATTCAAAACAAATCAGATCTGTTACTGTTTGAGGTTAAGTTAAGTTAGGTTAGGTTGCATGCGTCCGCTCTGAGGAGGGACACACTAAATTTAAATTTAATTTTAATTTTACCTTAATGTTGTTAATGTTCAAAGTAAATAAACAAATATTTTATAATATATATATTACTAGCTGGGTCCCGCGGCTTCGCACGCAAGCTCTCTTGTTTCTCCCGATATAAATTCTGAACCCATTGTTGACCCCGTCAGATTTTGATTTACAAATAAACATATGTCTATTATCTTTGATGTCAAGTGTTTTCAAAAATTTTGGTCAAAAGGCCCTTTAGATCATGAGTTTTCACATTTACTCTAAACAAATTCTTAACCCTTAGTTTGCTAGATTTTGATTTTGAAAATAATTAGAAACGCGTGTCCAATTTTTTTTATTTCAAGTATTTTTACAATTTTTGAAGTCAATAGGCCTATCGGTTCATGTTTCTTTCGAGTCTTCCCGTAAACAAATCTTAACCCATTGTTGGTCCAGCTAAATTTTTATTCTCAAAAAATTATAAAATACGGGTCGAATTATTTTTGATCTACATTATTTGCAGGGAGTTCGAAATCAATATGTCTATTAAATCACGTTACTTCATACAACACCTTAATACATGTTTTGCCCCCTTTAGACCCAGAATTTTAAAAAATCCCGTCTTAGCGGAGGTACATTCTTCAAGAAGTACCCATAGTTCATGATGATGAGTCAATCAATCAATCAGTCTGTCAGTCAGGACAAACAATATATGTATATAAAAAAGCAGGCGGTACCACGCCCCCTTGTCCAATGCTCACAACTTTCTTCTAGTCGAATTGTGCTACTAAGTGGAAAGTTCGTACCAAGTTTCACTGATGTGTGTGTTTACTGCGTAACTGTTGGGTTATAAAAAATGTGCCACACCCCTTGTCCAACGCCGATCAAATCTCACCAGTAGAATGACACATCTATGAGACGACGGTACACCAACTTTCAATGCTGTGTGGCTAACGATTCCGAAGCTATTCCATATAAAAGACTTGAGTTGTATGGGCGGTCCCATGCCCCCTTGTTAAATACCCGCCCCATTCCCTCTGTCGATAGATATGACTAAAAGGTAGGTTCGTGCTAAGTTTCATTGATGTGCGACGAACAATTTCAAAACTATGCGGATAGTTTGATTAAAAAAATGTGCCACGCCCCTTGTCCAACGCCCATCAAATTTTATCAGGTGTACAACTTTGCTTCCGCCGTTTTTTTCCAAAATTAAAAGCTTTATTGCGAAAAAGTGCTTACAGATGTATTATTCAAAGTATTGTCCGTCGCTAGCGACAACTTTCTCCCATCTTTCCGGCAATTTTCGGATCCCGGCTCGAAAAAAGGAGTCCTCTTTTGACGCTATCCATGAAGCAATCCATTTTTCCAATTCTTCGAAGGATTGAAAATGTTGATCTGCCAGGCCGTGTGCCATCGAACGGAATAGGTGGAAGTCAGAAGGGGCGACATCTGGGGAATACGGCGGGTGGGGCAAGACTTCCCATTTCAGTGTTTCCAGGTACTTTTTGACCACTTTTGCGACATGAGGCCGAGCATTGTCGTGTTGGAGGATGACTTTGTTTCTTTCTGAATCATGCCCAGGGCCTTGAGACGTTTTGAAATGGCTTGCTGACTCACTCCCAACGATTCGGCAAGCTCTTCTTGGGTTTGGCACGAATCTTCATCAAGCAATGCTTCTAGTTGTTCATCTTTGAAGGTTTTTTCTCTTCCACCACCATGTTTGTCTTCGACATCGAAATCACCATTTTTAAAACGTTGAAACCACTCCCGACACGTTCTTTCACTCAGAGCAGCATCACCGTAAGTTTCTGAGAGCATTCGATGCGCTTCAGCTGCATTTTTTTGCGAATTGTAACAGAAAAGTAAAACTTCCCGCAAATGGCGAGAATTGGGCACATAAACGGACATTTTCGAGCGTGAATAATACGAAAACAAGAACAACTGTCACTGAAACGGCGATGACAATTCGTTAGGCACTGTCCACACTCACTTTAAAGGCATTACCATCTATGTATTTCAACCAGCCTCAGCCGGTACAGCCACCTATCGGAAAACGGCGGAAGCAAAGTTGTACACCTGATAACAGTAGAATGACACATCTATGAAACGACGGTACACCAAATTTCAATGCTGTGCGAATTACAATTCCGAAGCTATTCCATTTAAAAGATTTGAGTTGTATGGGCGGTGCCACACCCCTTTGTTCAATACCCACCCCATTCCCTCTATTGAAGGACATGATTAAATAGTAAGTTTTTACCAAATTTTATTTATGTGTGACTTATGGTTCCAAAGTTATTGTCTAAAAATGTATTATTGTGGTGCCACGCCCCGTTTTCCCGACTTTTCTTTTTTCCTAAACCTTCACGTAACAATTTCAAACAAACCCGCCGAAGGAAGTATCCAAGTTGGTCCAGTCGTTTTCAAGTTTTAAGCAGCCGAACGGACCACGATTCATTTTTATATATACATACTTATAGATAAAAAAAATATAAAAAACAATTTTAGCCTATAAGGTTCAGGGTTCAAGAGATCACAATACAAATAATTAGGAATATTATTTTGAATGTTAGTTTAGAAATAATGTGAAATAAAAATGTAAAATAAAAGTGAAATAAAAAATATAAATTACAAAACTAAAAACTAAAAAACTAAAAATCAAAAATAAAAACTCAAAAAATCAACAAATTAAAAAAAAGCTGCAAAGGACCACAAATCTTTAAAAAGTTGAAATCCAATTGTGTTTTCACATTGGGAGCATTAGAGGCATATTAAGTTTTATGGACACATATGACAAACAGATCAATATGGAGTTGTATCCAAAAGAGATTTTTGAATTGTGGTCTAATTGACCCATAAACAATTGGAAAAGGATTGGTTAATTGGTCCAATTCAGAAAAAGTCAACCGAACCACTACTGATATCACTGAGAAAATAAAGACACGATAATTATTTTGCTTTCAACTCAATTATAATGAATGATCACTAATGATATCAATGAAAGACAATGAAAATATAAAAAATTTTCTGCTTTCAAGTGAATAGTAATCAATCACAACTAATTATCTACCAAGGTAATTAAAAAGAATGACAACTAATGATATCACTGAAAGACAGTTGTAATCTACTGTCTACTACTTCTACTGTCTCTAATTTTAAGTTAATAGTAATCAATTACAACTAATTAACTTTCAAGTCAACTATAATGAATGATAACCGATGATATCACTGAAAGACAATGAAAATATAAAAAATCTTCTGCTTTGAAGTTAATAGTAATCAATTATAACTAATTAGCTTTCAAGTCAACTATAATAAATGATAACCGATGATATCACTGAAAAACAATGAACAAATACAAAACTGCAATGAATTACAACTAATTAGCTTTCAAATCAATACTGAATGAATCACTAAAAGACAATGAAAGCACTTGATTACTAATATCACTCAAAGGCAATAAAAACAGAATTAATCGTTTGCTTTCAAATTAATAGTAATCAATTACAAATAATTATATCAGTGAAAAACAATGAAGACAGAATTATTCTTCTGCTCTTAAGTGATCTAATAATTTTATGAAAGAATAATAATTTTTAATTATTATTTATAATATATAATATATAATAATTAATAATTTGAATTTATTGAATCGATCACTGATCAAAGATTTAAATTACGAGGAAAAAAAAACCAACGAAAAAAACTTTAAAGATGTCCGCCTTTTCTAAAAGGTTATAATTGTAAAAGTATCGTCATGGAATATTCAATCGTTATTGAATTTAAAAACTTTGAAAGCGTTTTTCTCGAAATTTGATTTACTGTTCCCATAGTACATCATTGTACATCAAGATCAATATTAATCGATTAACTTAAAATTTGGTATATATCTTCAGTGCATATGTCTCCATATATAACAATTCTAATGAAAAAATGTTAAGTTAATCGATTAATATTGATCTTGATGCACTATGGGCACAGTAAATACAATTTCGAAAATGTCTCTATATACAAACATTTTAATTTTGTAGGACCATGAAGGTGGACACAAATTTTGAACAGTCAAATATAAGTTTTCATTGTTAGTTTTATATTTTTTTGCTAACATTCGGCTATTTATTTATTCCAATGAATACAGCTTCAGAAATCAGCTTCAATCGCTTTTTAAGCTTTTACATGACTTTTTTATTCGGATGACACATAAGTATGGAAAACAAAAAATTTTGTTAAAAAAAACTAAAACTAAAAAAAACTTAAAATGAAAAATAAAACTTACTTAATAAAACCGTTCTGACTATATGACATAGTCAGAACGGGTCATTCACATGGTGTCATTTGTAGTCAGTTAAATGAGAACGGGTTGTCATATGGTGTCATTTGCGTTTGCCTGCATGTATGACTACGATTTGCCATACGAAACGACAATCAAATGAGAACGATCTAATTTGTATCGAACGAACGATTTGACTACATTTGACGAGAAAACAAAAAATGTCAACATGCTGGCAAACCTTGTCATATGTACTTTTTCGTCAGTTTTTGCCGTGCAATGAGAACGCATTTGACGACATAGGACGAACAGGACATATGTATATGGCACTGTTTGTCGTCAGTGAATATGACACCATATATGACATAGTCAGAACGGGGCATTAAACTTAAAATATGAAAAAAACTAAAATACACTTAAAATAAAACTTAAACCTGAAATATAAATATAGATACTATGACATAACTATGAAATATTGAGGGCACAAATAAATTTTTAGAGTTTTTGTAACTTGGAAGCTTTATTCAGAGAAATTGGTACAATGTATTTTGTTATAAGAAGAAGAAGAATTTTTTAAATCTTTCAGGCAGCATACGGATTCTGTCTTGAAAAAATTTCTTGTTCTTTGAGGCGATCCAAGAATCGATTCAATTTTTTTGTTTTTTTTTTGTAAGAAATGCAGTGCTGTTCGATCAGGTCAAGAGTCATTAACCGAAACAAGTGGTAGTCTGAAGGAGTAATTTCAGACGAATGGGGGGGAAGAATGGGGTAGGACATTCCATTGAGTAGCCTCCAAAGTTTTCTTTTAAGGTGATCCAAGAATCGATCTAATTAGTGCCTTCTTCGTAAGAAGTGTGCTCAACCAAGCCATGAGTTATGAATTCGGATGAGTCATGGTGAATACGGCTTCCGGTTGAAGCACCTTCTAAGTCTTCTTGACAATTTTGGCAACATGTGACCGAGTGTTGTTGTGCAAAAAGATCAGTGTTTCCCGCAAGTTGCGTTTTGTTGGCACAAAGGTTAGATAAGAAATAAAATATGTTTTTTACATTTTAGAAAAAGACATGTGTACGAATTTTTAGAGGGAAATGATTATATTTTAACATGAATTCAGTTACAGATTAGCCATCTTTTCTAAATCACTCGAAAATTATAATAGAATTTGATGTGGTTTGTTGCAATGAGACCAGAAATTATCTATTGTGTCCCCTACAAGTTGTTAGAGAACATATCCTGGACCCACCGACCTAATGAAGCTTAGTACCTCACGGGGGTTTAGATGCTTGATGTTCACTTCTGTAACCCCCCCTGTAGGAATTCGGACTGGTGCGAATGTAATTTTTCAACTGGTTGCTTGTCAGTCATAGCTGACTTCCGAACCGATTCGTTTCCTTGAAGCAACCTCAGCCTTTTAACATGATGATGTCCTAGGAGACAGTCAATTGTCCCCGTCTGCATCCATTTGCAACTAGTCAAAAGTTAATTCTAAGTAAAACAGTTTCTAAACTAGTTGCAAAACGAGTAATTTGAGAACTAGTTTATTGTGGGTTTCTAGTCTGGGTTTATTTTAGTTTTCTAACCAGTTGAATTTTATATAAAGGAAAATAAAACATTAAAATTTTTAAATATTAATTTTATTTTTAAAATATTTTTAAAACAAAAATTCATCGCGTATTAAAAAGAAAATATTTGTGCACCAAAAAATTGCAGTGCTAAAAAACATGAACTTGGATTTCTGCCGAAAATGTTTGAGGCCGTCATTACTGATGCCTGCAATTAATAAATAAATTAATTAATTGATAATACTACGATTCTTTTCATCACACAACCACGCAAAATTCTAACTAAAGAGACTAGAGACGGTTCTAGCCTGATTGTATCCATATGTTTCCTCAGTCTGCAGTGCCCAGTAAGAAGACCGGTGACCTACTCGAAACTTATTTGTATCCCTAATATAATGAAAAGTTAGTATAAAGCAAAGATATAGTTTTCTTGTACAAAATTTATAAAAAACAAATAGCCAAAACTATTCTTCTACTTTAGCCAGAATACCCTTTAACCCTCCATTACTATCGTCAGGGTGGAATCCACCCTGTGAGTTCAATTTCTTAGTAAAATATAGATTTTTTAACCAAAACCAACATAAAGTTATAATGTAATCCACATTTGCATATTTCGGAAGGTTTTAGAGTACATTGCAGTTGCATAAATTATGCTGATGATTTTATACAATTGTTTTAAAAAGTCACGGGGTGTGTTACACCCACGATAGTAGTGGCGTTATAAAATTGCTGGATGCTTAACACCGATTGTTAGTAATGAAGTTGTATTTTTTATAAAATACATTTATATATTTTTATTCACTTTTTGGCTAAAATTTTTTTAAATAACGTATAGACCATTTACTTAGTAGAAAAACCTTAAAAATTATGCTCTAGGATAAGTAAAAAAATTTGTATAACATTAAATTTGTTATATCTTAAACTAATAAAGTTAGAAGGACGAAATTCAAGGATGTAATAGTATACATATTACTCATTAAGATATATTAAAAAAACAAAACTATTGGAAATTTCCAAGGATATTCAAGAATAAAGTTTAGTTTAAAGTTAAAAGGACATTTTCAATACCACTTCGTCCTTTTGCACCAAAACATTAAATTTTCTAAGATTCTAAGGATTTTTCCTTTCATTTGATACCAATATTGTTATTCTTCAATGCGCCCAATTTTTTAAAAAATTCCTTGAAATAAACATATCCTTGAAATTTCAAAGTCCTTTAAACAAAAATCCTGACGTCAGAGAGAAAAACAAAAAACGCAGTTTTACTACATTTGGCCCCTAGTTTCGCAAGTATATCGATTTTTTCGTGTGTTTGGAAATTTTTTGATTTTTGTCGCACGGTATAACCTTTAAAAGTAGCAGGTATATTGTTGATTTTTGTTTGAGTTTTTACCCAAATTCTACCTCGATCCGAAAAAAATTATTAAATAATTATTTATTACTTATTTTGTAGCTTTCTAAATCACTAAGCCCAAGAAACATAGCTTAACTATTGTGCAAGATGTGGCTATTTTCCCAATACAACTTTTTATTTCAAATTTTTTTCTTGAAATGAGATGCACATAAACAAATGTTTATATTAAATAAATGAATTAACAAAATTAAATAATTTATTTTTGTTTTTACATGTTATGATGTTCTGATTACGAAAAAATTTGATTTTTGTGTATTTTACCTCAATGGATAAGTAAAACAGATAATCAAAAGTTGTGGGTGGATTACACCCATAGTTAGTAATGGCGTTAGTGGAGGGTTAAGGTGTCGCAATGCAATTCGTTAACTTAATCACATCTAACAAATATTCCGTCATTGTCATTCTTTCATTCTAGACACCCTGTAAATGTCACCAACAGAAATGCTACAACAAATCGTAAAATTGTTTATGTTTTCTTTTTTTGTTTGGTAAATCACTTATATGCCATTGCCAACAAAATGGCAATGCCAACATTACCCTAACGATTACAACCGCGAACGATGCTTCCTTGAATTGCCCGTACGGCCGCGACAGGTCCTTGCAGCGAAGCAGCCCAACACACCCAGTACCAGCAGCAACAGCAGCAGCCATCGGCAAACGCAAAGTGAATACAAACAAGCATGCAAACATACACACGTACTCTCACACACAAACACACACACAGTGCATGAGCCAATGGTGGACCAATGGCTGCATGTGTTAAGGGGTGAGGTGACATTTTCAGTGTGTGGCGACCGCGTCCAACTATGAACTCCAAACAATTCTGGCTGAATTTACGCTGACTAAAGTTCACTTCATCAGAACGCGCCACCAAACCAACAGCAACAATGCCATCACCAACACCACCAGCACCAACGGCTGCAACAGCAACCGAAACGAAGTCGGAGCAACGTGCTCATCATTGCCACGTTATCGTGTCGCCGCATCAGCTGGTGACTGAAGTAGCAGCGATTCATGCCACCAGCAGCAATGGCACTCCGCTCGCCGTCCCACCAAATGCCGCCGGCAACGGGCACACAAACAACAGCAACGCCAGCCGCAGCAACGTTTGAGCGCTCCTCGAGCGATGTATCCTTGCAGTGCGCACAAAACACCAACTACTCGAACTCGAGCCGTGTGCCCATATTAGCGGACAGCGGACAGCGGCGTATTTGCTGTAATGTCGTCGGTGTTTGCGGTCGCTTTAGTGCGCTTCAGTACGATTCGGTTCGGTTGGGTTTGGATTTGGGTTTGGGATTTGTATTTGGGTTTGGGTTTGCTTTGGTTTAGTTCGGTTGGCAGTTGTGGGAATTGTTTGCCGCCTAGAATGCTGAAAAGCATTCGTTGATTTTTGCTCGACGCTCATTGCTGATGCGGTGTCTGGTGCCGCTTCCCACGGCGGCCAACGTTGTGACGGCTGTTTGGCCGTTGGCTGTTACAGCTGCCGTCGGTGACAGTAACGGTGATGGTTGCATTCGTCGCCTAGCTGAGTTGTCTGCTTCTTCAGCCGTAACGATGCGCCGCTTTAAAGGGTTTTATTTGTTGTTTCGCTTCACGCTCGTTTTATAGTTTTGGCTTAACTTGGCCGCTGGTGTTGCTGGTTCGAAGCGCTAATACTGCAGCAATGCTTCGCTGGCGACTACGTTTAACCATTTATGCTGGCACTGATAAATAAAAAAGCAAAACACCATAAAGCAATGCCGAGAATATGGCAATAAAAAATACATCAAAATCATACAGTGTCCTTTTCCACAGTGCTGGAAAACATATCCCTTTAGAAAGGACTCAAACAGCTATGCAACGAATTAACGAACCGAGCAACTCTCACGCAGAACTGCAAAGTAAACAGTCAATGAAAAGCAAAGCGACAGTTACGCCGATGCTCTGACAAAAAAAAAAAGAAAATCAATAATCAAACTAAAGACAAGGCGGCAATTCGAAGGACCACTAGGACACAAATATTAAAGTAAAAATTAAAAAAGCAAAACAGCATCAATTGGCCCACCAAGTTTAAGTTAGTTCTGCTTCTCTTCCTCAGTTGGCAGCCGATAACAAAGTCTCGTTTCAGTCAATGGTTATTTTAAGTAAACAAAACATGTTGCCAATATGTGCAAGAAAACAAACAAACCCACCAATTCACATTCCCAAACCGCTTTGCCCACACATGGTGTGAAATTCCCTCTTCACTATATACCAAGCAGACTTATTATTTCTTTATTTATTGTGTACTTGCAGTCGATGTTTTTGTTATTTTGTTTTTCCATAAAGCTTTTTTGTCGGCCTTGTTATATTGCGCGTAATTTTCGCAGCTGTATTGATATATAAAAATAAGCCATTGTTATTGGTTGTTGGCCATGTTGAGAGAGCAGTGGCGTTGTACTTCTTACTTTGGCTTACTTTGGCACCGTGTGACAAAAAAAATGAAAAAAAAATTATCACACAGGAAAAAATCCATATAGGCGTGAAACTAGAGACTAAACATAGTAATACTTCGTACTCAGTTTTTCATTTCTACATCCTTTGTCCTTTTAAAAGGACTTCAAATGAAAGAGGAAAGGCTCAAGAATTTAAATAAAATTGATTTTTATCTATTTGTAAAAAAAGGAAATGAAAAAGGTCTTTTGAAAATTTTATTCCTTTATATCTTTAAAAATTTATATAGAATTTTCTTGAAAAGTAAATACTACTGTGTCCAAAAAATAAGGTGACATTTGAATTTAAACCGCGCGTCGAAGGATTTGGAGAATTATTTTTGTTTTAGTCAACAGTCAACAAGGAATATTATTTGCACGTTATGCGTCGTTTGCGTAACGCTATCCGCCTAAAAAGGCCGGAATTGTGGAAAGACAATTATTGGTTTTTACACCTCGATAATGCACCATCCCATACTGCACTCGTAATTCGTGATCATTTCGCCAAAAACTCAACCCATATCGTTCCTCAACCACCGTATTCACCTGATCTGGCACCGTGCGACTTCTGTCTGTTCAGCAAGCTCAAAAGACCGCTCCGGGGACACCGTTTTGATACGATAGAGGAGATTCAAGCCGCAGCGAAGACGGAACTGAAGGCCATCCCGGAAAGTGACTACAATCAGTGTTTCGAAGATTGGAAAATCCGTTGGCATAAGTGGGGATCGGGAGGGGATTACTTTGAAGAGGATGAAATTGATTTGGAAGAATAAATAAAGAATTTTCAAAATAAATACAATGTCACCTTATTTTTTGGACACAGTAGTATGTTAAAACCCAAAATCTTCTTGATGACGTGTCAAAATTTCATTATTCTCGCTTCATTGATTTTATATATTTTTATTATTCAAAATACTACTACTCAAATAAATTAGAATTTTTGTACTTCATTAGAATTGCAGCTTCCGCCTTTTTTTAATAACTTTCGAACCAATAAAGTTATAAAAATGATTTGAAATACGTATGTCTTCATAGTAAAAATCGTCCTAGTAAAGTGACCTAAATACTTTCTTATGTAAAATATTCAGAATTCATCAATAAAACTAAATCGGTCCAATTATTCATCTCAATTCATTTTATATCCTTCAAAGTAATCTGCATTGTAAATAAAACACATATTCCAACGCTTCCATCAATCTTGAAAACGCTTTTCAAATTCTGATTTTGAAATTCCTTTCAGCACCTTCTGGGAATTCTTCTTTAACGCCTCAATAACTTGAGTCGGGAAAATAGAAAAAAGTCTCAAGAAGCCATGTCGAGTTAATACGGAACTTTCCGTACGGAGCTTTTTTTGGTCAAAGACTTAGTCTCGTACTTGGAGCGAGGTTCTTCGATGGGCTTACGGAAATAGCTGATGCACGGATTACTGATCCACACAACTTCCATGCCAACACCAAATGGGAATCCCAACAGATAGGAAAGAAAACCTGTATTTTTAAGAATGAATGCATTCACAATGGACCCAATGGGGTCTACGGGTAGAAATGCATGCCACACACTCCCCTTCTTTAACCTAACGTAACCTAGTCGCGCACCACTTAGATGGGTAAGCCGGTGCATTGTTTTGGTGAAGAAACCACGAGGCCAGAGTTGTGTTGTAACGAACATTTTCTTGTAAACGCTTTCATAACCTCACATAATGCAATTTTGTTTCACTGTCTGGCCTAGTGAAAGAAATTCCGAATGGATCACATTAAGGAATTCAAAGAAAACGCTTAACAAAGCTTTGATTTTGGATCGATTGACTTGGTTTTTGGGTTATGGTTTTCCGTTGAGTAATTGAAGTGTGTTTTATTTTTCAAGCACAATCCAGAGAGACGAATAGGCCCAAAAATGCTAATTTTCGTAACAATATGTACTAAGCATAGACAACCAGGTCAAGATCCCCTGGGCTCTAAGACACAGAGGAATTGACGGAAACGAGGAGACAGACAGCCTTGCTAGAACTGCGGCAGCCACGACCCTCCTGGGACCGGAGCTCATCATTGGACTGAGCAGAAGCGCAATAGCAGAGTCCCTAAGACTTGAGGAGAGAACCAGGAACTCAGAACACTGGTCTAGCGTCTCGGGTCTTAGGCAGTCAATAATCTTTATTAAGGGATATAACTCCAAATGGATTGAAGAATGCCTAAAACTAAGAAAAAAAACAGCTTAGACAGGTCATCGGTCTTCTAACATCAGTCTTCTAACAGCAGACTGAGGAAACATATGCATACAATCGGAACAGGTTGGCGTCTGTAGACTCTGCGGAAGAGCAAAAGAGACTCACGAATACAGAATGCGTTACTTGGGCCAGTTCTGGCTAACAAGAGAGGGCATCAAGCACCTAAATCCCCGTGAGTAATCAGCTTCATCAGGTCGGTGGGTCTATGGGATGTTGTCTAACAACTTGTAGGGGACACAATAGATCACTGGTCTCAGTGCATCAAACCTATCAAATTCTGATTCATGATTCCGGTAATGTTGCCATCGATAATATTTTGGCTCAACGAAAGCACTTCCCAACACATGTCGTTCTTCAACTCATCTCAAGCCAAAAACATAGTGTTTAACACTCTAGAAGACAATTTTCTTAACTTTTTCGATGTTCTCATCAGTCACTCTGGTGGATGTAGGACCGGTATGGGTTTGGTAATAAAATCCTATTGTGTTGTGAAGAGCAAATCGAGCGAGATCTGGAATTGGTGAGCGCAATTCTTTTCAGAACTACATTAGATTGGATAATTAAAAAAGTTCTGCCCAGAACCAAAGTGAGAAAAGTCATCAATCACAGTAGATACAGCACGCTTTAAACTCCCTGTACTACTCGTACGCTTAGGTTTTTGACACTGTCGAGTCCCTGTGTCAAAACTATCGTCAACATTTTCATTTTAAATGATTTTTGACTTGAATGACATTTTCATTTTAAATGAATTTCAGACAAACTGTTTGTTGAATTCAAATCGATATTGCGAAATCCGTAGAACACAACAAACACCCACTTAATTTTCAAAGCTATCATGTCCAAACTGCCGGCAGATCGCTATCTAGAAAAAAATATGTTGACAATATCTCATGTGCGGTTTGTTTTGAATAGGAAACTCCAAGATTTTTTTTAATTACCATATGAAGGTATGTTTCGTCTGTAAGGATATTGTAGCGATGAGGCACTGTGCGGTGCTATGCATGAATAGCATACTTTTAGGCATGCACTTTGAAGTACGGCAAATTTGGTATAATTCGCTTGGTATAGTCCGATATGACAAGGATGGTTCGCGAAGGAATGGGCTGTGCGAGAATGGTCGAGCGTTTTCCAATTGGAAGTTGCAAGAAACTTCGGCGCGATAAGAAAACTGGTATAAAAGCAGCAGTGTGCAGCGCAAGGAGTCAAGTCGGTGTTGAGCAAGCAAAGTGGTAACAAGTGTAGATACAAGCGAAGTGTAAATCTGTAAATAAAGTGATTGTTAGTTTCTGACTGCGTTTTGCGCTGAATAATTGGAGTTGTTTTATTTTCAAACACAATCCAAACGAACCTTGGAAAACTTGAGATTTTCGTAACATTTGGTGTCAGAAGTGGGATTGTGCTACTGAAAATAAAATTATAAAAACGCAGACATGGTTAAACTCGAGCTGCTGAAGGTGGACCAGCTGAAGAGAGAGCTGGCTGCCTGGAATTTTCCGACTGCTGGCGGAAAGGTGGAGTTGCAGCTGCGCTTGCGAGAGGCATGTGAATCACGAGGCATCGATTTAACTGCGCACGAGTTCGGGACGCAGGAGCCAGAGGCGTCGGCCAAGGTGGAGGAATCGTCTGCGGGTGATGCGACGATGCAAAGTACGGCTGCAGCGGCTGCGCCACCACAAGCAATGGACATGAGCCAGCTTATGGTTGCAATGAGAGGCATGTTTCAAGAAACTTCTGCAAAAATCGAGACTTCAAATCGTGAAAATCGGGAAATGTCAGCGCAAATGGCAGCGAAACTGGAAATTACAAATCAGGAGATAGCTAAAATGGAAGCGGCAAGCCAGGAAATTTCGGCAAAAGTCGAGACTGCAAATCGAGAAATGACAGCGAAACTCGAAACTACGAATCAAGAAATAGCGAAAATGGAGTCGGCGAACCGAGAAGTAGCAGAGCGAATGGAAACCAAGCCAGGTTGCGGTGCGCAAGGGCTTGACCCAACCCATAATCATTACATTACATTAAGCCTTACGGATATCAAATAAAAAATTATATCCTTTAAGCAACTTCACCGCCGTCTTTCCACCCTTTAAATGTCGAATTTAGAAAAACGCTGAAATACGTATTTTGTTATTGCTTTTTTAGTACCTATATATATACAAAAGTTTAAAACAATCCGACCAAAAAACAATATCCGTCCATATAAGCTTCACCACCCCTTTCCTCCCTTTCAAGACATTTTTGACATTTTTAAAATCGCTCGTTTTTAAAGGTTGACTTTTTAAAATACAACTATTGACCAAATTTCATTGTTATAGCTCCAGCGGTTTGCGCTCGGTGGTGATAAATTAATCGGTTATATATATTCGATTTTTTTTTAACTATATCTTTTTTTCTTTTTTGGGAAAACAAGCAATATTTTTTAAGTCAGGAGCCCAAAATTACTTAACCTGCAAATTTTCAGCGAATTTCAAGTACTTCTTCTATTTTTGCCCCAATTTTGTATGGTTCGAGGCACTGTGCGCCTGGAGAACTTTTGCTTTGTTGTCCAATAGTTACAAGTCGCCTTTAACCCTTTCGACCCCGAATTTTACCATGTGTTTCGATATTACTTCTTGGTTTTTAAATCATGAAACATTTGCCTAAGAAGTGTGCACACAACATTTGAAGTCGCCACGTCTCTTTGTTAGAGTTCTAGATCTAGTTTACTTTTGAACAATTTTAGCTTAAAACGGGTTAAATAAATTTTGTATCAATATTTTTTAATTACAGAAAAATTATTTAATATTTATAGACAAATACAAAATTATCACTCTTTGATTTTATTTAACCATTATTAAAGAAACAGGGGTTTGATGAAACGCACCCAATTCGTAGACTTCAATTAGAACACAAACTTTCCCTGACATCACTGCAAATGTTTGCAAATTATTTTGGGGATAACAGTAAAATTTGTATAATTTGCTTTGAATTCACTTCTAAAAATATGAATTTGTTGGTGCCTACTTAAATTAAACCCATAAATCAATCGTAGCTTTTGCTATAAGATGACAAATAGATGAAGTTGCTCTCAGGCAACTTTGGGGTCGAAAGGGTTAAAGTAACCATATATTTTTTACTCAAATGCTGAATACTGAACACGCCACTGTGCAACAACATTAACCAACACGCTACTGTAAGTGATGCAAACTTCCATTCATGCACCCCAATTGCGCAGCCACCCACATGTATGAAGGTGTATGTATGTTTTAGATGTATGTATGTGTGTAAGTTTGATGTGTGTGCGTGTGTGTTGTTAGTGTGTTCAATTGCAGCGCACAGCACTCGTATCGCATCCGTTTCGATTTCCGTCAAATTTATGAAATCAATCGACACTATTCACTCACAGCCACTTTATCACTTCCACGCCATAACAGCAAACCGCCAGCGAGGCAGTCGCACTGCCAGTTAGTCGGCCGAATGTTGTTGTGCGGCGCTGGGCCAAAATTCACACCAAAGCATAGCGCCGAGGGTGATGGAATGGTTGCAGATCTGACATCGTCAACGCCATCGGGTGGTGGAGGAGGGTTGAAGCGAAATTTCCGCCTGCGGCTCGTTGCAGCGGGTGGGGGGGTAGTGTTGACATTATGCGCAGCATATGCGCGAGCGAGAGCAACGACAGCAAAGCATCGAAATTGCGATGCAATAATAATGAACTTGGACAACAACAACAACAACAGCAACAGGAGCAGCGCAGCCGCGCAGCATAAGCGTTCGCTTGGTATGGTCGAAAGGGGAAGTGGAGTGGAGAATGAAATTCTAAAACCTAAGACAACCACCACCACTGGTGCGATTCATGATTTTGCTGCCACTACAACAATAATAACAACAAATCAAAATCAGTAGCAACAACAACAACAATAATATTTTCGACAGCAACGAATTTACGATTGGCGCTTGGACAGCGCGCATATGTATGTGTGAGTGTGTATGTGTGTTATTTTTTCGGCAGCGGTTTGTTGTACACCATAACCAACAACAACAATGCATAACAAAATCGGCGCAAAATCAAAGCAACACCCAACAACTACTGGCAGCGGCAGCAACAACATCTGTCATTGTTTGACAATTTTGCTGGCGGCTAGAAAAACACAAAATAAACGAAAACCGAAACGCTCGAGTTGCCAAAAATGCAGCCACCGTTTATCACTATTGGCGTGTTTTGTTGCTGCTGGCGTGCGACGTTTGTTTTTATTGTTGCCACCGTGAACTTTATGACGATGACGATGACGATGACGACGATGGTAATGTTGCTGATGATGTTCAAGTGTGATTAATTGTGTTGTTGGGACTGTGCCACTGTCGCGCCAGACTGCCTTGTGCGCTCTTTTCTTCGGTCAGCGTTTAGGTGATTTTTTTTGCTTGTGCTATTTTGAGGGGTTTCCATTGCTGTTGTTGTTATTGTATTTGTGCGCTTGTTTGACAATTACGCTGTTATTGTTGTTATTTATTTAAGCATCAAACTGGCAGTCACATGGCCAACCTGCAGCTATTAGCCCAATGGGATTTACTGGGCTGGAGTTTCGTTTTTTTGGTGTGTTGCAGAATGAACAAAAAAGAAGGAGAACGAGTTTGTTTACATTGACGCCGGAAGCCAAGTTTGATTTCGAATCTTTGAACTTTGCTAAATTACATAACTTGAAAATTATTTGATTTATTATTGCAAACAAATACTGATGAATCATTAATTATTTAAAATATTAAATTATTTAAATATTAAAATATTTAATGGATTTGTACAGATTTGAAGGAGACAGGCGATATGGAAAGCTTTAAACGGGTTTTTATCGAAACGGTTACTGTTTTACTGAACTGTTTTAAGTAGCAAACTCTTAGATCCTTTTTTGGATTGTCGGTGTATAATTCATGCTAATTTTTTCGCCCCTTTTTGGTTTCAGTGCTCCAAGAATTGTATTACTCCATGAATTTTCTTGTTCACTTTCTCTGGCTTCAGCTTTCATAATCCAAGTGTTCAATTATCTGCAAGTAATTTTTTTCAAGTGTTATAGTTAGTTATTTTCTTCTTATCTCACATATTCAAAGTCTCTTTCGGTTACCTTTTTTCTTACTTTTCTTTCAGTTTTATAACTAATACCTCAAAGTCATGGAAGTTTATGAAGAAACATATTCAAAGTCTCTTTCGGTTGCCTTTTGTCTTACTTTTCTTTCAGTTTTATAACTAATACCTCAAAATCATGGAAGTTTATGAAGAAAGAAAGAGCAACGCAGAAGTATTTACCATAGGTTTGAAAAGGAACAGAATCGATCCAGCCATGGATATCCGTCCAAGAATTTTATTACTCCTCTTCTTCACTGTCTCTGGGTTCGGCTTTAGTATTCCAAGTGTCCAACTATTTAAAATGTTTGCATTAATTTTGATATCTAAGTTAGTTTTAGTTTTCTTGTTTTCATCATTTTCTTGTTTACATATTTGAAGTATTTCCGGTTACCTTTTTTTTCTTACTTTTCTTAAATTTGTATATTCAACACATAAAAACCAGTGCAGTTTAAGAAGAAAGAAAGAGAACGAAGAAGTGTTCAAGTTTGTAATGTCCGTCAATCTGTGAGCCCACGCGTTTGTCTATCTGTCAATAACAGTACTCGATCTCTATTAGGGAGAGGTAAAAGTTCCATAGACAAGTGGTCAGAATTTTTTGAAATATTTTCTCTAAATGAATGAATGATCCAAATAAATTAAATTTTTTTTAAATAAATTCTTAAAATTCTTAAATTCTTGAAATAAAATGTTATTTTTTTAAATTAATCCTTTTTCTCTTGTAAGTACTCAATGAAGTACACAAGCCGGCAAATTTTCAATGCCTTCTCATACCGCTTCACTGAAACCCATTGGAAAAATATCACATTTGATAGTAAAAATTGCTTTCTGTAGAACTGAAACAAATGTGTTTTCACAGGGACCCAAAATAACATGAATTTTTAAAAATTCGAAAACGTTGCCCATTTTTAAGAGATATTTATAAATGTTGGACAATAATTATTATGAGGGGAAAAATACTTTTTTCACCATTTCGTAACTATTATTCGTGACAAATATTTTTTCTGTTGCTTAATAACTATTATCAGCAAGAAATATTTTTTCCATTGCTCGGTAACGTTTATTTTTTGAAAAATATTTTTTCCGTCATCGCATAACTGTTATGAGAGAAAAATATTTTTTACGTTGCTCGGTAACGTTTATTTTGTGAAAAATATTTTTTACGTTGCTCGGTAACGTTTATTTTGTGAGAAATATTTTTTACGTTGCTCGGTAATGTTTATTTTGTGAGAAATATTTTTTCCGTTGCCAGTAACTATTGTGAATGGGACATATTTTTTTTACGTTGACTGATAACTGTTATTTTGCAATATATTGTATATTTTTTACGTTGAAAATATCGGCACACAAAAGAAACAAATGTCTGATCGGTGAATGCGACTATACATTTTCTATGGAATTAGGTTCGCTAATTCACTAATTGTCCTGTTTCGGTGAATTTTCAACCAGTTGGTGTTTTCTTGATGAGTTCTTGAGAATCTTCCAAAATGTTTTCACTTCTGTGAAATATTCTAGAACCTCTCAATTCAAGCTCTAACATCTAAATCCTCTCAGTATGTTTACATCAACTTAATTTTTCCTAAAATACCACCATTTATATTTTTCTATCCCTTCTCCATCTCCCATTTTGCCACTTGTTTCCGCAAATTTTTCGGTTTTTCAGCATTTTGATTTTGATTGCGCGTTTAAAGGTTTGCCACTGACATTTGCTATCATTAATCCTGCACATCACTTCATCACTCATGCTTTTGTCCAACGCTTGCTTCGCTTATAGCCAACTTTATTGTTTTTCTTGGTGGGCAACTCAACTAAGCAAAATAAAAACAAAAAAACTCCGCCGAAACTGAAGATACGCTTTCTGCGCATCTCCTGCCACGTCTTTGTCAATTTGCGCTGTTAACATCGACGTTAAACTCGTCAAAACAGCATCGAGCCACTTAGAACGAGATGACTGTAGTATGAGTACAGTGTGGCCGTTTGCTGGTCTCGACTTGTTTACATTTCCACCAATTTGTTGTCAATTAACTTTGTTTTTGTTTGCTTGTTTGTGTTTTTCCTTTGTTTTGGTTTTTTTCTCCATGGGGTTCGTACTTAATGAATTTCTTATGCAAATTTCTGTCACGCCTACTTCATCAACGATTTCCATCTGTCAACTGCAACACCTGCACCGCCCCCATCATGCAAAATTCATTTGTAAAAGTACCAAAGAAAGATGTCCTTCTTTGCAGACATTCGTTTGCTGCTGCTGCTGCCATTCAGCATTGATTTATTACATTCCCCCCAATTGTTGTTGTTGTTGTTCTTCTTCTTCTTCTTCAGCCATTGTTGCAGTGATTGTACTGTATTTGACTTGTCTGGCTGGCGTCAAATTGTGTCGAATTACTGTGTAATTGTTGTTTTATTGGGCCGCATCGCATCGTTGTCTTTTTACCCGACAATCTCTGCATAGATTGTGAATCTCTTCTTTTGCAAGTATTTGATTAATTAACATTTAGGTTTCAGCGTTGCAATAATAAATCACTTTATTCATTATGAATGGTTATTGTTCTACAGATACGAAAATTTTTACCAAAGGCATAAAGCATCAACAAAATAGAATGGAGAAACGTTATTGTTGATGAGATTTTTGTGAATAGTTTTCAGTTTCAATTCTTGGTAAATATTTAATTGTTTTCAAATATTTATTTGTCTGTTAATATGACTTTAGATCACTGGCCATATTTAGAAACTATGCCATATTTAGCCGTAGGATACGGCTGTAAAAAAAAATAAATAAGTTTTAGTTAAAACAAAGCATCACAACAATACAGTTTAAATGTTGGCTTTCGTTTGCTTTGGAAAGAATTTGGAATATTCCGAAAATTGATTGATTGATTGCTGCCGTTTGATTTCAATAATTTTTCAGATTTTCAGATTTAAAGAGTTTAATGATCATTGAAATTGTGAAATGTGCAAAATAAACGTTAATATTCCATCTAGAAGTCTTCTATATATAGTATAATTTTCTATATAAGTCCAAGTCTACATATAAGTATAATTTTTTTTGGTTTCTTGTTTATTTTTAAATATTTTCTATAAATTGTTAATTTAGTCTGTAAGGTTTTGTTACTGAAGTCTAAATTTAATGAAATAAAGAAAAAAAATACGTTATTACGGATGATTGAGCTAAATGCTGATAGAGCTAAAGGAGTTTGATCTCTTGATGTCTAAAAATAGGTTAACTTTGCTCATTAATTATAATTTTTCTTATTAGTGTTTAGTTGTCATTGATTTGCTATCAAAATATTCTGAAAGAATGTCTGTTCAAATAATTAAATAAAAATAAATTAATGAATGAAACCAACGTTGTTCGAATAGCTATGAGTTTTTTGTTTGGGCTTTAAAAATTAGGAAAAACTTGTTATCCATTGAAACTTTTTGGATTTTTCTCATTGAATTTTGAAGACGCTTGGAGCAGATTTATAAGCATATAAATTCATTCATTTATTTATTAGCTTGAAAATAATTACCTAATAAATGAGACCAACATGCATTACTCAGACGTTGTCCTTTTCTAACTCTATGGGGTGTTGGAAATTTAAAAAGTTAAATATTTCGACAGATATTTGAACTTCTAGTCGATTTGTCGTAGTACCTTAGAAAGGTTTGACACAGATTTACAAACTTGAGAAAATGTATCTATAAATGAAATGAATTTGATGCAAAATTTCACAGATTTTTTTACTTTTCATTAAATTTCTGATACAATTGGCGCAAATTAAGAAAGTCTGAGAGTATTTTACAATTAAAGAAAACCAAAACCAACTTTAAATATCTAAGGGAATATTTCAGTCAAACAGACCAACATCGGTTGGAGATTAACGTTTTTTAACTGTTTATGGCATTGGATTAGAAAAATTTGACAGTGGTTCGAACTTAAATATTTCCAATTTTAGTAATTTAGTAATTTAATTTAGTAATATTTCCAAGTTGCTAGATTTTAAGCAAGTTTGAGAATATTGAGTATTTCCAATCCTCATTTCAATTTATCATTGAATTCCGAAAACGATTAACACAAGTTTGAAAACTTGAGAGAGTTTATCAATAAATAAAATAAATGAAACCAATGTTGCTAAATATTGGGATTCATTTCATTTGTGGGTCATTGGAAAGTTGTATAAATGGGGTTTTTGGATTTTTGGACATCGAAAAGTCGTTAAATTTTTGTTGAATTTCTGAAACAATTGGCAGAGATTTAAAAAACCTGAGGGAATTTTACAGTAAAAGAAATCAACATAGTTTGAAGGTTAGCCTTTGTTGGCTTTGTATTTCGTTGGATTAGGAAAAAATAGTATTTGACAGTTGTTCGGACTTTAATATTTCCAATTTGTTGTTAGATTTTAAGGAAATTTGGCGCAGATTTAGAATCTTATTTAGAGAGGTTAACCTTTGTTTACTTTGTGTGTCGTTGTATTGGTGAAAAAATTGGGGGTTTGATTTGGTTTTGAAGGCGTTTCTTCACTTCCTTTCAATTTGTCGTTGGGTTTCAAAGACCTTTGATACAGATTTGAAAACTTGGGGGAATTTTTCAATGAATTAATCGAATTTCGCTGAGTTATCACCGTTTATTCACTTATTGAGGTATTGAGGAGTTGAGAAAAAAGAATATTTATGTTTAAGAACATTTATATTTTCGATCTTCTTTTTTAATTTTCGTTGAATTTTTTTAATGTTTGGCACAGATTTAGAAACTCTGAAACAATTTGCCAACAATGAAAATCAACATTGTTTGGAGGCTAATTTTTTTTTAATTTAATGTGGCATTGGAATATTTGAAAATTGATGTATTTGACAGTTTTTCGGATTTATGTCCAATTTTGTTCGAAATTTTTTAGATTTAAAGACTTTTGACGCTTTGACGTTTAGAAACTTGAGGGATTTCTCCAATCAAGGAAACCAATTTCACTTAGATATTTGAATTTTCTGACTTCTTTTTAATTTGTCGTTGGGTTTCAAAGATCTTAATAAAATAATAAAATTTTGCTTTGTTTTTGGCGTTTATTTACTATTTGGGGTAATGAGAAAATGTCTTTTTTCACCTTCTCTCTCTTTTTCTTTTTTTACCTTTTTTTCTTATTTTCTTTTTTCGTTTTTTTAAATTTTTGTAGAATTTTCGATACCTACTTGCTGAAAATTAATAAAATCTGAAAGAATTTGCCACTTCGTTAAGTTTTTTTCTTTCGTTTACTTTGTGAAACATTAAAAAATTTGGGAAATAGAAAATGGCTTGGTTTTTTTATTTTTTCCAATTAGTCGTTGACTTTTGTTTTCATTTACCGCCGAATTTTAGACTTTAGAAATGTCCCCAGTTGCAGACATATAACACCGTGCAACACCATTTTTCACACCGGAAAAAATCCATATGGGCGTGAAACTAGACACTAAACATAATACTGCGTACTCAGTTTTTCATTTTCACATTCTTTGTCCTATTAAAAGGACTTCAAAATTTTGAAGGGGATAAAAAATAAAAAATATTAAAAACACTTAACCTCGTTAGAATATGGCAATATTTATATCAAATGAAAGAGGAAAGGCTCAAGAATTTAAACAAAATTGAGTTTTTATCTATTTGTAAAAAAGAATATAAAAAAGGTCCTTTGAAAATTTTAATCCTTTATATCCTTGAAAACTTATAAAGAATTTTCTTGAAAAGTAAGTATGTTAAAACCCAAAATCTCCTTGATCACGTTTCAAAATTTCATTACTCTAACTTTATTAGTTCGAAAATTATTTAAAAAAAAGGCGGAAGCTGCAATTCTAATGAAGTACAAAAATTATAATTTATTTATTTACCCAATTTTTACCCATTTTAGTAACTATGAAATCAATGAAATTTTTTGAAAATGTTTCTTTTATTTTTGTCGCACGGTGTAATCTGTCAATAATTTTCGAATAGCTGTCACAATTGCCTGCCTAATGGCCCATGTAGTGGTTACCATTCACACCCTTTGATTACTTTATTCTATGTGACTTGTGCCAATGTTCATTTCATATGACGTTCAACTGACAGTTGGGCTTTGTATTTTAGTTGCTCATTAACTAAAGCCACACATAAATATCGCAAATAGACACACAATCAATTAAACACATTTGCGCAAATTATAAACCAACAAAACCAATAAATAAAATATTATTTATAAAAGTCCAACTGACGTGTGGTCTGATAAAATTATTTATGTAGGGAATGAATCTAATCGGTGTCGAAGCCCAAGTTAGACCAACAATAAACATAACCTCAAAGCAATAGCCATGGGGAAATTATTGCAATCGCAGACGCAAATTGCTGGAACTTTGCGAAAAACCCATACACCATTCAAACTATGCAATGCGAACGATTTAATGATTTCTCCAAACTCCACGACAACGTATGGAAATAATAAAAACAATTGCGATAAGGCAGCATATTTGCGCTTCGGTGCGGCCGTTTGCGTCCAGCAGAAAGCTAATTAAAAGATGGCAAGATTTGGTGTTTGGCCAATGGACGCAATGATAATTCAATAAGAAACGAAAATGGACGCCAGCAACAACGATGCGTTGCGTCGCGTAAACCAATGCGTTTCAGCAAATTGGCATTGGTATGTTGTTACTAGGCATCGCAATCCCGGGATCCCGGGACCCCGGGATCCCGGACTTTTTCCAGTCCCGAAAATCCCGGGATTCAAATCCTTTAATCCCGGGATTTTCGGGATTGCAAAAAATGCCTCAAAGTTCAAATGAAATAAATTTAAAAGCACAAAAACCCAATTCCTTATCTGAGAGAGGAGGGAAGGGATAGAGAGCGTCTTTTGCAAAAGGCTTATAATTATTTACTAAGCATTCAACCAACAAGTATTGAATCTGAAAGATGTTTCTTTCAGCAGGGTTTATTTGCAATAAATTTCGCTCTAGATTAGAGAACAAAACACTTAATGCCTTAGTATTTTTAAACGCTTAACTTTTTTATCGAAATAATCGAAGTAAAACTAAAAGTACAAACAAATTAACTATTTTATTTTTTATCAAACATGCATATACAGGGTGGACCATTTAAGATTTGGAATTTGAATCGGTTATGAAAAAAACTAATGAATATTTTTTGAAAATTCCTGTTTTATTACAAAGCTTGGACTTTGTTATTTAAGAATGAAAAACGATATCGTTCATATGACTGCCACGACTGGCCTTATAGTACGCCATTCGGTCAACCCAATTTTCAAGTACTTTTTCGATTATTCCGGGTAGAATTTCCTGAATGGCAACTTCGATTTCATGTTTCAAAGCTTCAATCGTCTCTGGAGGGTTAGCGTAACACTGGTCCTTTACGGCTCCCCACAAAAAAAAGGTCCAACGGACTTAAATCGCAGCTCCGAGGCGGCCAATTGATTTCAGAATTTCGGCTGATTATTCGATTTTCGAAATCGGTGCCCAAAAGTTCGATTTTTACGTGCCGGATGGTCATGAGCCTTCAGTTCTAGGACCAATTGATTTTTGTAAGCCTTCATACCGAGATCTTTATGTAAAATTCTCATCAAAGAAGTGCGAGAAATGTTCAATTCCTGAGAGCGATGGCGAGTTGACGTTGATGGATGTTGCCGCACATTTTCGGCTATGCGCACTGCATGAGAAGGGGAACGGGGTGTTTGGTCCATTAACGATTCAGTTTCACTAGCTCACTTCACAAATTGATCCACAAGCTGAGTTGAAGGCCAATCTTTTTTAGAAATTTTACTTTTTTTACAGTTTTAGTTGAAAACTCTCCACTTTGAAAGTAAGTTTTCCATATTTCCCAATTTTGTTCAAGCATATAGTGTCCCATTTCGTAAATGTCAAACTTTTAATTAAATTACACAACTAAAAACACAAATTGAATGACATTTGGACTGTCATTCTCGAAATAAAGCGTAGTTCAAATTCCAAACGCTATATGGAACACCCTATATATGCACTTTATGATACATCTGTTGCAAAGCAATAAGTTATGTTTAAGTGTCATTTTTGGATAAAACAAAATGTTATCAAACTGAAGTTAAATGACAAACTTTTAAGTTAAACAAAATGTGATTAAATTCAAGATAAAAAATATTAAAACTACCCCAAATGTGATTAAACTGTGTCCATTTTTATGGTGAATATTTTATAAACAATTATTTATGCAATTTGGGAAAATTGTTTTATTTAAAAAATTTGTTATATGAATCCGGGGATTAAATCCCGGGATTTGACTTTTCAATCCCGAAAATCCCGGGATCGCAAAAAGGCAAAAAATTGCGATCACTAGTTGTTACTGATTGTATTGTTGTTGTTGTTGGTGTTACTTTTCTTTTGTTAGCTTTGCTATTGCGAATTTAATTAACTTTCATGACGATGTTGACTTATGGCAAAAGGTGGACTGGGGGCCGATGGTTGATGGCCAGCCATGAAATGCACATAAAATCCTAACGATTATTGAGGGCAATGAAACGTGAAAAGGACGCCAAAACGCCAGACGGCAGGCGTCTACACACTACCCGATATAGGCCAACAACAACGGCCGCCTAAGTGTGCGCATTCAATGATGGCAACACTAAAAATGCACTAATCTGCGCTCGCATAGATATTCGCTGAAATTTGAATATAATTTCGCAGAAGAAATCGCACAAGTCGTTTGTGTAATCGACAAATTTCTGCGCCGCCCAGATTTAAGTTGCACCCACACACAACGCCAAACAGGCCCACAACGATAATCGAACATCCAATCAAAATGTCAAAATTGTGCACTCAACTGTTGATAATGAGTGCGTTGGTTGGCGACGGTGGCGGTGGTGGCAGTGTGGGCGCTGGAGCGCGTAAACGCTGCGCAGCGCACATGAAAAGTCACAAACAAAAGCAACTGTTAGGTAACAAAAGCGTGGTATCACATTTTCAGACAGCAACAAAGCGTCGAGCGAAAACCGGATGAAAGCGAGGGCGGAGCGGTTGTTCAGGGCATGGTCAATACGCTCGAGAAGGTGAGGCGGTGTATTCGACCACAATGTGAGGAATTGTTTAACACAATTGTTTAGTACTGAAGTCTACTGTCAGAGCACTGCAATTTTGAAGCATCAAATTGATGGACGGTGGCCAGCAGTGATTTACAGAACGGCACTTGAATTCCACTCAACCCACGCTTAACCCAATTTTGACACTTTCAGAGGTTGATTTTCGAGTAGGAAACAAACTCTTAAACCGCTTTTGAACTCCTGCGAGGTTGATTTTCGAAAAACTGAAACAAGTGAGTTGAATTATTTCTGATTTGGAGTAGATTCGCTTGACTAGTTTGAAGTCAATTGGCACATTAAATTACACTGTTCAACACAAAAAATAAATAACAACGTTCTGACAACAGATTCTGGTAGAGTGCACCACAGCAACAAAATGTACGTGTTTCGGCATTTTAAAAGTTTACGTCTGAATTTTGTTTTAGGGGATCCTTCTTATGGAAAATCCGCAAAGGAAACCATAAAATGTGAGGTTACATTTTAGGTATAAGATGTGTTCAGCAATTTGATGTAAAATACTACGGCGAACATATTTGTGGAACACTTTAACTCTCTAGCTCCTATTTTTATGGGTCAATTTCATCCTTTTTTCCTAAAATGCCAAAAACAAATTTCCCTCGCTCAGGGGCGTAGCCAAGGGAGGGGTTTAGGGTGTCAAACCCCCCCCCCCCCCCATAGCCTATAATTTGTCAACATTTTCAATCACTATGCATCGTATGTACGTTCCACATTAGCAAAAAGGTCTTTTCATCTTTAAATATTTAAAAGAATATTAACAAAACCCTTTTTTTTACCGAAACTAATTTGTTTTTTTAATAGTCACGTTTAGGCTTAATACATCGATGTGCATGTTCTAAAAACATGTCTAAAGAGTAGTTTAGTTCGTCGACCGGAATGTCCTTCAGGATGTCGGTACAAGCCTTTTGGATGGTTTCTACGTTCTCAAAACGCTTTTTTCATCGGCAAATGCATTCTTTGAAAAGGTGAAATTCGCACGGTGCCACATCATGTGAAAACGAGGAGTGGTTGATGGTTAAAATTCGACTTTTAGTAAACAAAAAAACAGTCAAAACAAGTGTCAATAGATGGGATGGCATCCTTCGATAGCCAAATGTTCAGTTAAAATGCAATAAATTTATGCTATTGAGATGCTTAACCTTCGCCTTACTAAAGATGATCCCAGGCACTTCCGCCGCTATTTTGAGTAAAACAATAAATATATAAATATTTATTAATTCATAAATTTTTTTCATACTTCAGTATTTAGTATCTTCCTCTGGCGATAGTTCGTATTTCGAAAAAGGCCTAACTTTAATGATTTATTTTGAGACTATGAAAATTTTAGAAAATTTCTTTCCAGAGGGTTTATTGAACACATAATGAGGTAGAGCCTAGTCAAAGCACTTCATCACACTCACTGTAAACTATTTACGCAAACACATCCAAAATCATGCAGTGCGAGTTTTTTAGCTGTTATGATGTTTTAAAAAGGTTAATTTTGAAAAAAGTCAACGCACTTGTGAAATAAGCCACTATATCACATTACCCGACCATATCACATTACCCGAACTTACTCTACGCAAAAAAAATGTATCGGGAGTTTTAATCAAAATGGTAGCGAAAGCGCCTGGGATAACCCAGGTACATTTGTATAAAAAATGACAAAATTCAAGTTTAAACAT
The DNA here is from genome assembly GCA_964056695.1 of Melieria picta. Classification (NCBI taxonomy): domain Eukaryota; kingdom Metazoa; phylum Arthropoda; class Insecta; order Diptera; family Ulidiidae; genus Melieria; species Melieria picta. The sequence continues at coordinate 83,770,582 of OZ057398.1, read as the reverse complement.
GAATATTAAAAAGATCACCCGGGTGGGTATAAGTAAAGCGAAGGTTAAATCCAATTTCAACAATTTCAATGAAGATTTTGGCTAATCTTTTATGAATTACCGCCCAATTTTGATCTACGGTGATCGTGGATTCAGTTGGTCATCATTTATGTTCTGACAATCATTTTTAAATCGCTTTTACCACTTATGAACTCCACCACGGTATAAACAAAAATCACCATAAACTTGGTTCATCAATTTAAATGCTTCGGTTAAAGTTTAAACATTTTTAAAACAATAGTTAATATTGGATCTTTGTTCGATGCACATTTTTGTACGATGACACAAACATACTTCCACTTCAGATGCAATAACTTCGCTTTCAGTCCACCAAATTTCATGACATTTTTACTAAAAATCAGGGAAAAAATTTAATTTGTAATGCATTAAGTCACATAAGCCACAACAAAATGCCCTATTTGGAAAGTGCACTTTACTTTAAAAAACATGTAATACTAAACTGGCAAAAAAATTTTTTTAAATCCCCCCCCATGACCAAGTTCTGGCTACGCCCCTGCCCTAGCTAGAGAGAAATTTTGCGGCAGGCCTTAACGCACTGAAGGGTTGTTATGGCCAGTTGAAGTGGCGCACACAAGAGGGTTTTGAGGGTGTAAACCCCCTCATATACAAAAATTGCTGGTATAAAATATGGTTTCAAATGGTATTGGGCTCAAAAATTATATGGAACCCTCCTTCCCCAAAATGAAATCCCGTGTGCGTCACTGGCCAGTTAAGTAAGTAAGTAGCAACAAACATTTTAATCCATTTCTGACCCCGTTAGTGACTCATTAAGTCCAAAAAATTAAATAATCCCTGTTAAATTATTTTTACCAAATTGAAAATCAATCGACCCATTAAATCATATTTATCCATTGAGCTGAGCCTCTTAACACTAGAACGCTCTAGAAAGTAAAAATAACTCTTTGAAATTTTTTTTTTATTATTTATTTATTTTATTCTTCTTAGTTGATGTGAGTTTTCTAAAGAAAAAGTAAAGTAAAATTTCATATTTGTAATTTCAGTACTTAGTCACTTAGTCACTCAGTCACTTAGGAAAACCAATTATGTGAGTATGAATACAAATTACATCAATATGTGGATTTAATATTTACTCATAATTCACTTGAATTTATTTTACGTTGACTTGATTTTATGTTTCTCTTGAAAACTAAGTTTCTTCATGACGTTGCAATTAGTCGATTTAATTAACAGATTACTACTTTATTAACTTTCTAATTCTTTAAACTTTTATAATATTTTGTAATTTGTTGTGTTGCACTCGTCAAAAGATCAACTTTTTAATTATTTAAACGTTTCTAATATTTTTAAAAGAATTTGAAACATTCAACTCCATCTCAATCTGGAACTACAACATCAAAAATAATATTTTAAACATCGAAGTGCTTTATTTGGCATCAATTTTTGAAAACAATTGTTCTGTTGTCTCATTTACCGATGGTTCCAGGAAGAGTAAAAGCAGAGTAACAAAACTCTATGTGGTACAAAAAGATGAGACTGTATAGCATTTTTCAAGCGGAGATTTATGTCTTATTAAAAGCAGTTGTTCCTAGTAATATTGCCATGAAGCTCCGACGAAAAAGGTGTTCGATGCGGTAGTTGGAGTTGGGTGGAAGGATTAAAGCCCTTTCATCTCTTGGTGTGACCAAGTAGAAAAGACGCGCACAAAGCAGTAGCCAGAAGAGATCTTTGCGGCAGGCCGTAACCCGGAAATGGGTTGTTATGGTCAGTTAAGTTGATAAGTAAGCAAGTAAGTAAGTAGTAATATTGCAACGTCATATATCAAACTACAGGCTAGAGAACATCACAGAGAAAGCTTCTGCTATCCTGAGTTACCGGATATTGTGAAGTGTAAAGCATTTAGCTCAACGATGGAATGACAAGAAAGAGTGTTGAACTGATTAATACTTAGCTAAACATATAACTCAGTAAAGCCTTCAATCTCTGCACTGTACTTGGCAATGAGAAGGTAAGAATATTGAGTGCTTTTCGCGTAGAAGAACCAACTACAGCACAGGTCGAATCTTGTAACTGACGCTTTCCATTGCAGAAAATAATCTATGTGTCATAGTAAATTAGAGAAGTGAACCAGATAGCATGAAAATTATTTGTCATGCATAACATAATACTCTAAGAAATTAATCCAGAATAATATACAGTAATTTGATACAATAATTTTATTCTGAGCTCTAACATCAATCCTAACTCACAAAGTGGGCTCTAACCTACAATGTTATTGGTAACCTTCACAGTTGATTCTTACAAACAAAATTTAATTCTATCCAACAAAATTGATTCTAACCTAAAAAGTTGATACTCATCTCTAGGTTAGGTTAGGTTAGGTAAGCTGGATGGCCAAATCGGCCACGTATAGACGCTGTTGGGTTCCTAGCGATACCAGTTAGAGCTCCTTCGTGTTGCGAATTAACATAAAAGTATTCGGTGAAAATGTGAGTGTTCCTAGTCCTAGCTTCAGCAGCGACTTGATGTCACACTTGGAGACCTCTTCTAACCCAGATAAGAACGGAACCCTTAAGTAGGTAAGGCGCAGTCTTGTGATAGCCGGACAGGAGCATATAATGTGCTCCAATGTTTCCTTGGCACCAATTTCTTTGCATTTCCTGTATTCATTCGACTCAGTGATGCCAATCTTCCGCCGCTGTTGAGCCGTGCCCCGTTTGTATGCCTACCATGACTTAGCAGTCCTTTCTCGGGAGCGAAAGAACGAATCTCATAAACGTTTTATTGAATTGTCCGAGCATTATTTTAACGGTTGTTTATGTAGTTAAACTGTTCCCCCTTTCGTCTTTCTCATTAGGTGGTCTTCCAGGCTCCTATTGATTGCTCGTAGAGGCAACAGAACTTTGCTCATCTGACAAGTGAACACCCCTTTTATCGACAACATCTGTTGCATCATTTCTCTCGATATCCTTGTGACCGGGTACCCAATAGATATGCAACTTGCAATCACATCCAGCCTTTTTATTGCCACTCTTTATTGCAGAACATTTGTGGATGCCTTCATAGCACATTGACTGTCGGTGTAGAAATTTGAAGCTGGATTGGTGTGGTTTAAAAAAAAATTGTTCAAACAAAAAAATGATGAGAAAACATTCGCGCTTCTCCGCATGGCAGCTGTAATAGATGTCACAGTCTGTCCATCGCATTTCCTGGATGGCAGTGATGTCAGCCTTACATTTGATGAGGGCTTTCGTCAGTTGACTAGAGGCACCTTCCCTATAGAGGGTCCGAACATTTCATGTGCATATCCTCAAATCGTGATCCTTAAATCGTTTGCTGTGGTCATCAACATAGTGGGTTCCTTCCTTATTGATTTTACGTGGCAAGCACCAAACCCTGCGCACAAATTTCAAGTCCTGGGAATTGAACACGCTGCACACATGAGTTAACTATTCAGCGGCCAAATAGCTACCCAGGAGGGCCACGCGGAGGTTCTGTAGCAACTTGGATTGGACAGGGACAAGGATCGTTCTGGCGTTCGCCAAGTTGAACGCAATCAGAGACTTTTCTTTGTACGTCTGCTACCATTCTCCTAGCACATCACACAATGAACATTTTTTACAGTGCACATAAATAAATTTAATAAATAATTATAATTTATTTCTTCTTTTATTAGTTTGTTTAAAGCTCATTATGAAGCTTTGGAGACATTTCAAAAAGTTAAATGATTTTAAAACCATTTTTATATTAAACCTTTACCTCGCAAATTCCTTTCATTGCTTTCAATCCCCGCCATCCTTCCATCATTATTCTTGTTTCTTTTTTTTCTGTCATTAAAAAAGTAAACAAAGAATAAGCATTTCTTATACTCCATTGCAAGACATTGTCATTCATTCGATCCTTTATTTATTCGCCTATTCGCATGCTATTCTTTCTAAGCATTTCGTCTATAAACGCAATCAGTCAACCAGCAACTTTACATCGGCTTCCGTAGCCTTTCAATTGCTACCCCAGCACCGAACACTGCGCGCACATTTCACAATACAATGGCAAAGCCTTCACTGCACCGCGCTGCCATATTCCACTCACCCACAGTGCACCGACAGTCCGCTTTCGACGCCTAATTGCACGATGAAGACTTCTAATGATGTGTCTGCCGCGCCAGAGCGCCACGCACCCCACTCCAGCCACTCATAAATCCACTGGCTCAGCTGAGCGCCGGTAAAGCGCGAAACTCGCAAATACTATTACAAAATAATAATCTTTGTTGTATCCTAATGGGGCGTCTTTCGCGCTCAACTGCTCGCGAATAATGGCGTGACGCAGCGTGGCGTCAAGCGCCTGAAAAGCTGCAGCGCATTTTTTGGGATTCGCGTTGCTGCTTCTGTTGACGCGAATGTGTGTATGGCTGTATGAATGTGTATGTGTGTGTGCGTTTTTCTGTTCCAGTGTGTGCGAATGATGACGAAGGAGTTAAAATGTCTTGAACACGATAAAAGGATTTGTACATCACAATTTCTCTGCTGCTGTTGCTCCTTAACCGCCGGCTGCGTGCATAGTGATTGCGTTAACGCGCAATTCTGTTTCCGCCTTCTGACAGCATAACACCAGCCAGCATGTTCTTCTCCCGCTGATACGATTACCAAAGTTATTAGAAATGATTATAAGGAAACGAACGCGGCGCCGGCAAAATCGTAAACTAAATTCGATTGTTATCCTTGTCGGTGGAATTTCTCAGTTGGAAAACAGGAATTTGCGTCAATACGATGTTTGTATGAGTGTGTGTGTGTGTGTGTGTGTGCATGTGAAGATTCAGATATGACAGCAGTTGCACGAAAAGCGAAATGAACCGTGAGCGAAATTGATAGCGTGCCCATTAAAAAAATGGGCGAATAAAGCTTTGGCTTATAGATTTCGTAGGTGTACCAGGCGAGTTTCTAGCAATGTCTATAATAGAAACAGTTGAAAGAATTTTATTCTCTTGTTTGAAGTTTGAAAATCTGCTTTAATGCAAATTGTGGCACGACTACGGTTTCCGTGGCGCCGCCATTTGATAGATCGACTTTAGATAGATCGACCAAAAAAAAGTCGAAAATGAAGAATAAAAATTTTCGATATCTCGCTTCGTTTTCGAGATATCGAGGTTCAAAGTTTAAAATTTCGAAACACGTATATTATAGGATACTTCAATAATTTTACATCACTAATCAATTGTAGCAATGCAAATGGGAAGGACTCTTATATCTGGGCGGTCGAGGAGGGGGGATACAATTTTGTGGGTGGGTAGGAGGGGGTTCCCCATATACCCCCCTTGAAAGGAAAACCGTCGGAAATGTATAGTAATTTTTAATAAATTTTTTTAATTTTACCTTCGAAACCAGAAAAATTGTAATTACCTGCCAATAAGGTGGAGCGATTAGATGTAAAAAGAGGGAGAGGGGTAATAACCCTCTTAAGATCAAGTAGGGCTTCAGATTCAGTAAAATATTTACAGTACTTCTGCATCCAAACTCTATTTGTGTGGCCGGCCTTCGGCCGGGCGCTTTAAAAATAACCCTCATGGGAGCAACTAGTGCGCCGGAGCATCAATAAAGTGCTAACAGTATTTCTGCATTCAAATTCCTTCCGTGTGGACGGCCTTCGGCCGGGCGCTTGAAAAGTAACCCTCATAGGAGCAACTAGTGTGCCGGAGCATCAGTAAAGTGCTAACAGTATTTCTGCATTCAAATTCCTTCCGTGTGGCCGGCCTTCGGCCGGGCGCTTGAAAAATAACCCTCATAGGAGCAACTAGTGTGCCGGAGTGTCAGTAAAGTGCTAACGTTTTCATACTGGATACTCCCATTTTTGGTTGAAAACAATTTCATATCTTATCAAATAATTCATGCAATGTTTAAAAACTACGAAATTTGTTGTGTTATTTTGTTTCTCTTTTCATACTTAACTTTCTTGACAAGCCCGTTTTTATGTTAATTTAATTTAATATAAATTTATTATAATCCGCATTACTCCATATCCATTCCAGAAATTACCCAAAAAAAATTGAATTCATGGCGCAAGACCGTTTAGAGCACAGCTAATTGTTTCGCTGGGCACAAGTCATTCACAATTTCGCCCATGCCTCAGTCTCAGCTGCGCACCAATGTGAATGCTTACCTGTAAGAAGAAGCAGCAGGTGCTGCCTTCACTTTGCTTGTCACTTTAGAATTGTTTCCTTTGTGCACGCGCGAAAAATTGAAAAGTGCAACAAAATTACTACAAGTGCATTAAAATCACTTAAAAATTATACAAAAATAGTACAATAAAAAAATAAATCCGAAAATTACGTACAATTGTAGAAATGTCTGGGTTTTCGTTTGGCAACACAACGCAACAGCCCGGCGGCGGTTTTAGCTTCGGCGCACCAGCAGCAGCAACGACGCAAACTAGCACTCCGACATTTGGAAGTGCCGCTCCTGCCTTTGGCGCAACAGCGGCACCAGCGTTTGGCGCTGCCACAGCAGCTGCACCAGCGTTTGGCACTACCACAACAGCTGCACCAGCGTTTGGCGCTGCCACAACAACTGCACCAGCGTTTGGCGCTGTCGCAACAGCTGCACCAGCTTTTGGCGCTGCCACAACAACTGCACCAGCCTTTGGCGCTATCGCCACAGCGGCACCCACATTTGGCGCAACAGCCGCTCCAGTTTTCGGTGCTGCAACGACCACAGCTGCACCGGCTTTTGGCGCAACAAGCACCGCTACACCTGCATTTGGAGCCACCGCAAACCCACCAGCTTTTGGCACGGGCACAGCATTTTCAGCAGTGACATCTAGTGCACCAGTCTATGGCGCTACAACTACGGCCACGCCCGCATTCGGAACGAGTACTTTGGGCACGCCAGCCTTTGGAGCACCGGCCGCTACCACTACACCCGCCTTTGGAACAGCCACTACGACGACGCCAGCCTTCGGTGCAACGCCCGTCAGCACTGCTGTAGCGCCAGCAACGGGCAGCTTTAGTTTCGGTGCATCTGCAGTGTCGGCAGCACCAACTAGCACTGCGCCTACTCTTTCGTTTGGTGGCTTGGGCGCTGCGGCAACAACCACTGCTGCCACAAGCACAGCGCCTACGTTAGGTTTGGGTGGCACAGGTGCATTTGCTTTCGCCAAACCGGCAACTACTGCAACCCCAGCCAGCCTGAATTTTGGCACCACCACAACATCGGCTGCACCCTTCGGCGCGGCTGCAACCGGTGGGCTGTGGAAACCAGTTGCAACAACGACTACGGTAACGGCCACTACGCCCTTTGTTGGTTTGGGTGGTGTGGACGTTAGTTCCACGCAACCAAAGGCCGGTGACTCCAAGCAGGACAGTGTGAAAGTAATATACATAGTTAGAAATTTTATGATTGGAAGTTATATATTTTTTGGTATTTGCAGGTGAAGGAGACGCAAGTACCCGATGAGATCGCCAAAACAGTCGACGCGCTCAAGTGCTACATCAAAGCACAGAAGACACTCTCCTCCGACATAGGACGTACCTCCACTTCCAAGTTGTCCAACGTGTCGGGCGAAATAATGAATCTGCAATGGGCGCTGCAAGAAATCTCCAACTCGGTGGACGCCAATTACAAGCAAATCAAACAGTTGCGCATGGAAACTACAAAGACCATACAGTCTGTGGAAATGGCGCAACGAACGCAGGACACACCGGCTGGCTTACAGTTCGAGAACAGCGCGCCTTTCCAGTACTTTCAGAATCTGGTAGCCAAATACGAACAGGACCTAATCAACTTCCGCCAGCAAATCGCACTCACCGAACACCACATGCGATCGCTGACTAATCCGCAGGCCGTAGCGCCGGAGGACATGAAGCGCGGCTTTCAACAAATCAACGAAAGCTTCATTTCGCTGGCTGGCCGCTTACACGAGCTGCACCAGAAGGTCGAAACGCAAAAGGAGCAGTTCCTGAACTTGCGCAAATATCGACTGCGTGATGCAACGAATGTCTTTGCCAAGCTGGAAAATACCGAAACGAAAATAGACACCACCCGCATCACCTCCGGCCCCACACCTTTCTCCAACATATCGGCGATGAGTGCGTTTGGCAAAAGTTTCAACAACGCGTCGGCCTCGGCGGCTGGCGGCTGTAGCGGCACAACTAACATGCAGGGCGCAAAATAGTTCAGAGAGCAATGACCGCTGCATTTGTCGTTGAGAGCCAAGATTTATTAACAACTCATTTCGTAATTGCACAGCGAATGGTTGAAGTCGCCAACATTCTTTTGTACTGTATTTTTTAAAAGTAAAAAAGTTTTTCTTTTCACAAAATGTTGAAATCAATTGCAAATTGTCATTAGTTAATTAGGAAGACCATATTTTTACTAATAAATTGCAAGCGCAAAATACAATCAATGTTTGAATGCAGCTGAACAAAAATGCTAAGTTTTGTTGAAAATAAAACCACTTTTGTTTCTCTTTTGCTCTTTGCATATACATATTCTTTAATTTTATAATCAAGCTATTTATATATTTAGTGCTGTCACATAACGTTATTCAAAATCAATCTCATGCACGCACTTGAATTTCTCTCAATATATTCTTTAGTTTTACTGTTATTAGACTTCTTCAAATGTTTACAAAATGTTTCGATTTAAATAATCATTAAAAAAAATTGGCAAAAGTCGTTGCCAACTGCCAAGCAAAGCAACATCATCTAACACAATAAACAAACAGTGAAATTCTTTATCATTTCTTAATAATCTGGATGACATCCTCGTCGGCCATGACATGCGCAATGCCTACGCGTTGCGGTGAGTACTTTGTCGATGTGCCCCAAACCAAAGCGTATTTGAACTGCGCTGCCAGCGTACGATGTATGGCATGGCACACGTGCTCCACCGTAACACCCTGTAAGCACACAACCAATCAGCTTAATGATAACGAAAAATCGCTGTCTACGTACCTTTCGCAAAATCAGGCCATCGTCAAAATCTGGCGGTGCGCCCGGCTTCTTCGTATACACACGTATCAACTGGAGCTCTTCCCACAAGGCCTCTAGCAGATAGTCCAGATTCAGCTTCATATTGCAGCTGACCACAATTGAGTTGGGCTCACGCGCCAACCGATCGACCTCCTCAATGGAGATCTGATCGATTTTGTTGTACACGTACAGACAGGGTAGGTAGACACGGTTAGCAGTCACCACATCGATAAACTCATCTTCGGTGCAGTCTTCACGGAAGAGCACCTCCGCATTGAAAATCTTGAACGAGTGCAAAATAGTCTGCACCATCTTCTCGTTGCAGCGCGACAACGAGCAGGTCGAATTGAAGCTTAGGCCGCCACCTTTCTTCTGCTTAAAGTAGATATTCGGTTTGCGTTTGTTCAGTCGTATGCCCACCGATTCCAACTCGCGCTCCAGCAGATCGCGATGCACATTCGGCTTGGTTGCGTCCAGCATCATAATCACCAAGTCGGCGGTGCGTGCCACGGCAATGACCTGCCTGCCGCGACCTTTGCCCTACACAAACACACAGCAATAAAAATCGATTTATGTTTAGTAGAAGTGTATGCGAGAAAATTCTTACGGAGCAGAGCTCTTTCAATTATTCGACTATTGTGGCAATTTTTTTGAAAAAAATGTTTAGTGCACCGAGTCAATTATTTTGCGTCTGATTTGGTAAATTGAATAATCGAATAACAAGAACTCCACGACCGACACATACCTGCGCTGCACCCTCGATAATACCCGGCAGATCCAGCAACTGTATGTTGGCGCCCTTGTAGTCGATCACGCCCGGTATGCAGGTGAGAGTTGTGAATTCGTAGTTGGCCGCCTCCGACTCGGTCTTGGTCAGCGTTGAGAGCAACGTCGACTTGCCCACCGAGGGGAAACCGATCAACGCCACACGCGCATCGCCGCTCTTCAGCACATCGAATCCGTCGCCTTTCTCGCCCTTCTTGCCTGGTTCCAGCAATTGCGACCGGTACTTGGCTAGCTTGGCCTTCAGCAAGCCCAGATGATATTCGGTTGCTATTATTTTCCATATGGCATGGCGTATTCAGAATCAAAAATTCTTTTATTTACTTTCCATCCAACAAACAAAATCTAACCTCGCTGCGAGGCAAAACAAGAACTGCCAGCGGAGCACGGCGCAGCTGCTCGGCATGTGTGCGTGTGTGTTCTGCCTGCTGCCCGTCTCGCTGCACGGCCGGTCACACTCACCTTTGTTCTTCTGCGTGCGTGCAATTTCCTTCTCGATTTCCGAGATCTTCTCCAAAATGCCCATGTTTCCTGGTCGCCGCTTGTGCTCTCTTTAATTATTCTTTAATCCTCTACTAGCAATGCATTTATTTGTGAGGAATTTATTAAAGTTCCTAGTAAAAGTCTTGGCGAGTGGCCTGCCGCAGCTGTTCAGTGTTGCCAGATTTCTTGCGGTTACAGCGAAATGCAAGAGTCTCACTTTTAGGTTAGTTTAAAACATGAATTAAGCGTTGCTATAGGAAATTTTAAGTATTTTGGCTGTTTGTGGATGTTTTATGTGGTTTGAATTCCAACTATTGAAGTAACTTTGGTTCGTTTGAGGAGACCATGTGGTTAGAAAGCTGTTAAGGAGCTACTGAGCATCGCAACCCAGCACTACGAACACACTTACTAACGTAACCTAACTAACAAAACTAACCTCATTTCTTGATAATTGAAATTGTTGAAAACAAATAAACCAAATATATTATTAATTAATAATAATAATAAGTAAATAAATAATAAAGAAAACAATAATGAACAAATAATAAATACAAATAAATACTACATTTCACATTTCACTGTCACAACTTAAAATAACCTTAATTCCTGTTCGTTGAAATTACTTATTAAATAATTTATCAAACTAAAAGCTCTGCCCGTTAATGCTTCACTTTTATTGTAATACAGTTATCAAATTAATATTTTTTTTTAAATTATGTATAAAGAATATATTAAATTTGAAGGCAGTGAAATAATGCCTTCATACGCGAGATCGGTTGTTTTCGAAGATGTTTTTTGGATGTCACTCAATGTTTAAGATTACATCACAACTCTTGTCACCTTTAAAATTTTTTATCGATAATTTTAACAAAAACTTTTAAGCAAATGTGAGAATAAGAAGAAAAATCAATTGATTACTAAAATTTTGTTGTACCCCCGATCAATTCGGTCGTGTAAATGTTTTCCCATATCGTTTCTTTCATCAAAAACTATGGAATAAACATGCCAAGTATTCTTTGTCGTTTTTAAAGTCTACGCACCCATTTCTGGCACATCAAAGTTTTTCTCACAGTGCAACTCGAAGCAAAAGCGTTACCACCATTTTCTAAACGTATTTAAAGAATTACACACAATATTTCGAAGCAATATGGTTTGATATTTTCAGACGTTGTTCCCATAAAATTCAAAATTCCTGGGAAGCTTAACCCATTAAAGCCGGGTACCAGTTCCGCCCATACGATTTTGATAGAATTTCATACACGACCTGGAATTGACCCAAAATGATCAACACAGAACAGAACAGAATTTCAGCTTTCTATCTCTGCACGTTGCTGAGATATTCATTGGGTATTTTTTACCCATTAGGCAGCAATGGTAGCTTTTTTCCATACTTTTTAAAGTGATCAGCTAAACACGTGAACAAAAGATGTATTGTTTACAGGTGAGTTAGGAGGAAGATTTTTGCGAGGTTCTAGGGCCACTACGTTTCGCCACATTTTCCACCTCCGGAAAATTCACAATTTTTGGAGTCTAGATGGCGGATTTTTAGGGTGACCTCCACTAGACTAAGATAGTTTCATCTTTACCCCAACCATCCCCATCAATAATTTTGAGATAATTCTACCACGAACTTTTCTGTGATTTTTTTAAAAAGTCAGTTTTCATGGGTAAAATTTTACCCATTAGGCAGCAATGGGTTAACTTACCAATCTAACGGCCGAACTTAGGTGTAAAAATACTCATGCAATATTTTTCTTTTAGTTGTATATTAAAACGCATATACATAATATTCATTACTTTTGTTTTTGTTGTACCTTAAGCTGACTATTACAATTTTAAAGTTAGATTATTTACTCACTGTCAGGTTAGTACAATAGTTTTAGTTTCAGAGTTGCAGACTTGAAAAAACCAGTCCATATAGTTTATATGTAGCAATGTACGCAGAATGCCGGAATTCTCAAATGAGAAAATAAAGATTGTTGTGCAATTTACTTAAACTAAACATTGTAAACACAAATAGGAATACGGAATAATGGAATTTGAGGCTTGAAAATACAAGGAAGACCACATCCTGCCGCTTAATTGGCATAGAAGCCGTGGCCGTCATTGCCCATGAATTCAGTCCAACGCTGCGTCTGAATGTCGTCCAGTTCGGAGCACACCTCGCCCGGCTGCAGCGAATGACACGTGCACGTAATGCCAATGCGCGTGACCACCAGCTGAGATTCGTACTGCGGCACATGCGGCGTAACGTTGACCAGACGCTCGCTCAAGCACTGCTTCACGAATTGTTTGCGCAACACGCGCAGATTGTCAATTGTGTAGCCTGGAAAATTTAACAATTTTGATAACTAATCATTAAGCTGTGAATTCTGCTGAACGCACTCTTATAGGCGCTGATTTTCTCCTCCACACAGTTGAGATCCTGTGGCAGAAACAGCGGCGGATAAGTCTCCGACTCGCGTATGTTCAGCACAAATGCAAAGTCCAGCGAGGAGCGTGTGTTGTTCAGCGATTTTAGCAGCACACCCGTGGACGAGATCGATGCCAAGAACCACTCATCCGAATCGTGGGTGTTGGGGTTGCTGGATGTGGCTTCAGTCTCCGCGGTCGTCTCCGTCTGCGTTGCGCTCTCTCGCGCTTGGCGCTGGCCTCTTCTGCGCTTGCGTGTGGGTTCTTCCTGATTGGTAGTGGAATAGTCGTATTTGTGTGACTCCTTGATGGCGTCACGCTCCTCCTTCTCCATCTCGAGATCCCACAGGCTGAGCGGCTCCTGCTTGTCGAGACTGTTGCGCGGCACTCCGCCAGTGGGAACACTCTGTGTGTCATTGGCCTCATCCTCAAAGGACGTGATGTCGCTGCGCACATCGCGATTGCCCGGGTACTTGGTGCGCAGCCGTATGGGATGCTCGTTTGGTGGCACCACCTGCTGCAATTCGTTGTCGCTATAAAGGGTATCGTACTCCTCTGGCAAGCGGCCGCCATCCGTTTCGTAGTCCTTTTGCTGGAAAAGCACATTAGGCAGTTAATATTCTGACTGAACATGCAGTGAACTTTTTCAAGTCCTACCAATTCCCGAAGCGCTGAATTACCAGTGCCAGCATATGTGCCACCGAAGTAGGCCGGATATGCGCTCTGCTTGGGCTGCAGGTACACATTGTCCGCAGGCAGCTCGCTGTTGGGCAGTATTTCCTGCAGCACTTCCTGCTCGAACAAGGGATTGCGCAGCGGATTTTCCTTGTAGTGCTGGGTGGGCTGATGCGTTCTCTCCGGCTTCTCAAGTTTCTCCAAATTTGTGCTCGCCGCAATTTTCTTCAGCAACTCATCGCGGTTGGCCAATAATTTCTTCAGTAGTTTAGGATGCTTGAGCGGCGATTTGGAATTCTGTTTGGCAAATTGCAGGCGCTGCGTGCGATTGAGATGCACCTCCAGATCGTCTGCAAGGCGAGCAATTAGAGTTAAATAAAAAGCCAATAAAAACAAACGCAAGTATGTTTGTGCTTCGTACCTGTGCTGAATATCACTGCGCCTGGGGGTTTGATGTGGCGTGCGATGGCGTACAGCTTAACCACTGTCGAGGTGTTGTAGCGCAAGCGGCAGGTGTCGGCGCGCGCCTGCAGAATGATGTCACTGTCTGCAAGAAACAACGAAATCACATTCAGGCTTCAGTCAGAAATACTTCTTTCAACTGTTGCCCGCCCCTACCTGGAATAAATTCGTAGGCATCCTTGGCATTGTACTTGTCCCGGCACTGCATCTGCCAGTGCAGGAAAAAATCCCCACCAAATGTCTGTGAAATTGACACGCCGCCCAGCAAACTGTTGGACCCACCCGAATCGGTCATCATGGCGTCGAGCAGCGGCTTGCCCGTCTTACCATCCAGTATGGTGGTCTGTGAGTAGTAGTAGACCGGGAAGCCGGGGCCCGTATTGTACTTGACCATAAAATCGGTAACATTGTCGTGATTGAAATGGCCTGGCACAATGGTGCTGACGCTCTCGCCAGCCGGAAAGCTGAAGTTCCACAACATGTCGAAATTGCGACCATCGAAAGCATACACTGTCGAGTTGAACGACGAGACCACCACATCCGAAATGTGATCACCGTTCAGATCGGTGATAATCGCTGGCACCATCAGACCGGACTGCTTGTTCTGAAATAGTGGCGTGAACTCTTTCTCGCTGGTGAACTGCATTAACGACAGCAACCGAATGGTGTAGACGCCGCCCGGTGTACTCTGGCCACCGGTTATGATCATCAGCAGCTCAGTGCCATCCTCCTTGACAATGACCTGCAGCGGCACAAAGACCTCCTCCCTGAAGGGTGTGGGTATGGTGCGTATGACTTTGCCCGTCTTGCCCGAGATCAACTTAATATGGCCCGCTTTCGACTCTTCGCGTTCCTCAAGATGTGCAGCGAGTATTTCTGGTATTTCATCGCCATCCAGATCGCGCACAATGTTTATGGTGTAAAGATCCATAACGATTGGCGAGTTGGTTTCCACTTCGATTTCACGAAACTCCCAAATGTTGTTGCCATTGCGTCCATTTATGGCGAAGATCATCTGACATTGAGGAAATATAGATGGTTTTAAATTGTTTTGTTTTGAAATGTGTTTAAAACTAATTTCTATAAAACACAACTTACACCCAAACGTCCGGCCGCTACACAGTCTGGATAGCCATCACGATCTATATCCAAGGTACAGAGTAACGAGAACACATTTGCCACGCTCCAAGTCTGCCACAGTAGATCACCGTTGGCACCGCTTATGGCTATAACGCCGCCCTCGCATGGCACTTCCTCGCCCTGTTGAGCTGATTTACATTTGGGCAGCGTGAAGCCCTCATATTGGATGTTATCATCTACACACACACATTGATCAAGAAATGATTGGAGAAGAAACAAGTAAATACACGGTTTACATAATAATCAATCAATCGCTCTGGGATTTGTTTAACTGTTATTAAGTTTTGATTAGATCAAAATTCATATTATTGAGTTGATTACTAAGATTGTGGTTTTAATAGATGGCATAGTTATAACTTTCAGCCTTTTTGTTCCTCAGTAATTAAGGTCATCAATCTTGAACCATAATGTCTGAATTTAATTATTCGATTAACAACAAATTTTATTAAGGAGGGGGCCTACGTTAGCTCCATAACTGACACCATAACCCTGACTAATTGAAATCGTTCACACATCTTAATGAAGTGAAGGAGTATAAGTAATGATTACACCTAACATTGACTTGGTAAACGTAGGACTGTAAGTTCGTCATCTAAATAGGATACTGTATGACGATAAAACAATCCAGAAAAGTCTTCTTCTGCACAGGATATGCAGACACTGTATATATCCAACAAACTAATGCTACACAGACTAATTATGTATTAGAATACAGACAGACCTCCAGCAATTCCTCTGATTAAGAGAAACAAGAAGCATCAAGGATTTCTTATTGATGATAGGAGTGAAGACTTAAGTTTGAATGCTACCTGGAATGAGTTGGTATCTGTCAACTGATAAGCCAACAGTGAGTTCGGACCATGATTCTACAACCTGGAATGAGTTGCTATCTGTCAACTGATAAGCCAACGACTCTTGGCTTATCAGTTGGATTGGATCATATTAGATGTTTAGCAGCACTTTTCCTTTTATTAGCTTTGTGGCCTGGTACCCAAATACCTAGGGCTATCTAATCCGACACCCACATCACTCACCCACGCCGAATCCAAATATTATGTCCAACACATCGTCGCCGTTCAGATCGGCCTTTCGCACCGGACTTTCGCTATTCATGCGCGGAAATGAGCGCGTCCAAATTTTCTGCACACTAATCTGCGTGCACGGCACAAGCTCACTGCCCGCACTGCTGCCGTATGTCACCGCCAACGGCGCGCCGTCAAACTGTAGGCCCGCACCGGCGGGGTCGCGCTTTAGCCACACCTTGATCTTCTGCAGCGGTATGGGAAACATGGTCAGGATGAGAGCGGCTAGGCTAATTAGGAAAATCAGTACGGTGAGCGCCGCCAGCCCGTAGCAGAACGGCTCGCAGCAGCGCCAGCAACGACGGTGCTTCTTCATTATCGGCACAGAGGCGTGCGTTTTGCCGTTTTTGCGTCGCGGCGCCATTAGCGGACGCTTCAGGCCCTTCTCCTCACTCAGCTGGACAAAAGTAAATAAAACAAAAAAAAAACAAGTTATGGTCAAATTATGCTTATATAAGCAGCATAAGGCGCATTTACTTTGGCAGTGCGTGCATCCTTGATGAAGACATCGTCGTCCACATCGTCACTGATGTCCTCATCGATGGAGTCGCGCACGGCGATGCGATTCGATGGCACATATGGTCGCATTT
Organism: Melieria picta; assembly: GCA_964056695.1. Taxonomy (NCBI): domain Eukaryota; kingdom Metazoa; phylum Arthropoda; class Insecta; order Diptera; family Ulidiidae; genus Melieria; species Melieria picta. Next base: position 83,753,975 of record OZ057398.1, on the reverse strand, counting down.
TTATCATTTTCTACCACTGCTGTGTTCGTGCTGTTTGTTGACTTGCGTTGTGTGGGCGGAGAAAAGTCAGCACTTGGTCGCACAATAACAAAATCTCGTCAAATTCGTCGATTGGTTGCCCAAAAGTAGGCAACACTATTTCACTTGGCAACTACACGTCTCGCAACGTAAATGCAACAGTCCGCGTGCTATAGTTCTAGTCTTATTCACACATTTTCGCAGGCTCACAGTGCCGTTGCGTGTTCACCACCGCCAGCAGCAATAATTAACGTTCGACTGTGCAGCGGTTTGTCAAAAATCGATAACTTCCCACAACGCAGTTTAGCGTCGCGCCGAATACATGTCAGTTTGACAGTTGCAGCTGGTGGTGGCGCTGATGACGCCTGCGCCCATACACCTGCCGCCCAACCCCACAATGGGCAGCACGTGCTGCACGAGCACCTTTCCTTTGTTGTTGTGCCTGGCATTTGGTTGTTTATCAACAACAAACGCCTGCCGTCCCGACAGCGCCTATGGTACGGCACCGAAATTCACCACTGGTAGCGCGATGGCCTGTTGCTTCAATGGCAATTCACCTACACACACACAAACACAAGCGCGCACATGGGAAAAGCACCGGGCGGCGCCAACAGCGCCTGTCGAATACTCCCTCTGCACACGCTTATCGCTCAATCGCTACTCCACCGCCACTTCAGCCATCGCATTGCCCATTTCACTTTGGAAGTTCAATGTCCTCTCTGACAGTTATGAATGAATGCCAATACCTATGCGCTGCTTGCTGTTGTTGCTGCACACATATCCCCCGGACGAGAGCAGCAGCGCTTTTGACGTGTTGTGCGCGTTCGTCCATTCATAACTTCCGTAATGGGAATGTGGGTCATATTTGTTTATGTAAGACGCAGGCACCTATTCTTTTGTTGTTTTTTTTCAGACAAAAACTGTGCTTTTGTTGAAGGGAACCTGCAAAAGGAAGCGAATTTCGTAAAGCCAGTTTTAATAACTCCAAGACGCAACACTTGACAACAGACGTACCAGACAAATCAAAGTCATAGATCAGACATTGCCACTGTTGAGATGATTCCCTACAAATAGACAGATTATTGGCTATCATTAAGCGAAAAGATTGTAGTCTATTCCAAGTACAAAGAGTAAAAACTAGTTCGCTGAGTTTCTGTCATTAATAGCAACAATGTAATTAAAACTCCTTCTTTGTAGTTATCCAACCCTAAAACATCCAAAGCACTAAAATAATTCCAAATTCTTCTTTAGTCTCCTCTTCTGTCATACTCTGCTCTTTCAAAAATGAGTAAAGATGGCATGGCAACTCCTTCTTTGTGGTTGTCCTGTCCCGGAATATGCAAAGTTCTAAAATAACTGGAAATTATTTTCCAACGACCTAAAGGATCTTTTACAAAGTAAGTAACATTGCACAGTGATTCGTTCCATAGACAAATTACAGAAATTTTATAGTCTCAGAATTTAACGATTTTGATGTCATTTGAAAGGTAAAACTCCAACTAAGAAAACCCAAAAAAATCTGTGCGAAAAATTAATTAGTGTGTGTGCAAGAGCTGCTCAAAGTCGAAACTTTTTTCACAAAAAAATTTAAACACAAGTTTTCTGTTTTTTTAGTCTATTGAGTACTAATCGTAAAAATGCATGATTAGCACCAAGTTGCTAAGCCTTTCAATATAGATTAAGAATTGATGTGGTCGTTTTTGCTTTTAATTGTTTTCTCAAAATTTGCAAGGCTGAGGCTTCTACTTTACTTTTAATTAAAATGAAAAACCTGAAAATTGGCAAAACTTAGAGGAAAATATCTAAAAAGTATGTGAAAGTATGTTCCTGGATTTGTTTGTATTGTAACGATGAGGCACTCTGTTGCTGTGCTATGCGTGAATGCTTTTACGAGCATACTTTTAGGCACGCACTTTAGAGTACGGCAAACTTGCTATAATTCCGATATGGCAAGGATGGTTCGCGATGATAACACTGTGCAAGTCCAAAATTTAGACATGGGGGGGACCTACTTTGTGAGTTTCCTATAGGTATACTGAGTTGAGATCCACCAGCCGTTTGGTAAGATTGGCTCTAGTTTATGAGAAATCCGACTTTGAAGTTTGCTCATGTTAGTCCAGTTTGTCGCTTAAGTAAGTCCTAAATCGTTTCGAATATCGCTTTACTGTCTTCGGCAAGTTTGTAGATATTTTAACGACCAACAAATTTGCTTAAGACACCAATCCAAAACAAATACATTTAAACTGTGTAATTGCGATATGTGCATTTTTGAGCGCAGCGCAACATGGCGTATGAGTGTCATTTAATTATAATTAACACTCATATAATTGACACTCATACGCCACGTTGCGCTGCGCTCAAAAATGCACATATCACAATTACACAGTTTAAATGTACTTTTTTGGATTGGTGTCTTAAGCAAATTTGTTGGTCGTTAAAATATCTACAAACTTGCCGAAGACAGTAAAGCGATATTCGGAACGATTTAGGACCTACTTAAGCGACAAATTTGACGAAAATTACTAGTGTCCGACCGAATATTCGGTTTCGGTTTCGGCCCAAATAAGTGGTTTCGGTTTCGGTTTCAGTTTCGGCCAAAAAATGGCCGAATAGCCGAAACCGAAACTTTCTAGAATATTTTTTACATTTTATTGTGTAGCAGATATATAGTGAAAGGAGGAGTAATTTAGATGCCAGCAATGTAAATAAACTTCTTTTTTTTAGCATATAATATTAAATTATTTAATTTTGAATAGTAGCGAGTAAGGTACGAAAGGTTAATTTTTTCATGTTTAAGTTTTTAAAAAATTAATAAATTGCTTTTATTAATAAGTATTTATTTATTTATGCTATGTTTGTTTGTTTGTTCTTTATTTACTTAATGTAAAATTCGTTTGTTGAAAAAAGTGCTTGATATGGTGATTTTTATTTCAACTAGAAAGTTTCGGTTTCGGTTTCGGCCGAATATTAAAAAAAAACCGAATATTCGGTTTCGGTTTCGGTTTCGGCCCAAAAAAGTGGTTTCGGTCGGACACTAAAAATTACCAAATTTCAAAGTCGGATTTCTCATAAACTAGAGCCAATCTTACCAAACGGCTGGTGGATCTCAACTCAGTATACCTATAGAAAACTCACCCAGTAGGTCCCCCCCATGTCTAAATTTTTGAGGGCAAATTTCACGCACAGTGTAATGGGCTGTGCGAGAACAGTCGGCGCAATAACCAGGCAGGTATAAAAGGCAGCAGTGTGCAGCGCGGAGGACGAGTCTGATTCGAGCAAGCAAAGGGGAAACATGCAATAGTAGTAGTGTAAAGACAAACAAGTGTAAATTTGTAAATAAAGTGATTGCTGGTATTGGAATGCATTTTGCGCTGAATAATTGAAGTTGTTTTATTTTCAAGCACAATCCAAAACGAACTTAGAGAAGTCAAATTCGTAACAGTATTTTCGGAAGCATTCTTTCTTTGTCGAATAATATAATTACATCCTCCGATGTCTTCCGATCTCAGAACATAATTCAGTTTGAAAAGTAGTAGTAGTATATTTTATGTATCCCTGAAAGTATGGAATCAGCATGAAAAATTAAAAAAAAAACTGCAAAAAATCAAAACATACGTCTATTATTATCGTTTTTATTGAAAAACTAAAGGGTCCTCATACAATTTCTGTCACTCTTTGCAATTATCAATGTTGACGTTACCGATTAAATGTAAAATCTGAAAAATCTAGCCAACACACTCGTTGCTATAGCTTACCAAAAATGACGAAAATTGGAAATTTAAGTCTCAGGCATTACCAAACTACAAAAACAAAAAAAAACACAATGGAGATTTCAATTCAGCAGACCATGATTAACAAGGTTACCAAATTTTATTAAGAACAGACACTCCTTCTAATTTTGTCTGTAGGTGCTTAATAAAAATATCAGCAACAATATGTTGAATAATAAGGTTAGGTTAGGTTCGAGTGGCAGTTTAACGAACTCACATAAGCCAATTGTGATACCACAGAGAGAATGAAGGCCTCCATTGTGATACGAGGAAAGCCATTGGTTGCCTTATGAAATAAGCGATGCCATTAGTATCGACAGTTGACGAGAGAAGAGTGTCAGAGGTTTTTACCAGAGCCTGAGGTGCCTGGGGTTTTCGGGTGCCCCAATTTAAAAGTTGTATATAATTGTAAAGTAAATACTTAAATATATAATTTTTTAATACTTCATGAAAGAAGGGTCCATGCACCCCACGCACTGATTTTTTTCCCACGGCCTGCAGATATATGTGTCAGCATTTCTATCGAGCACAGCTCCTGAACTAGAAGAGTTAGCATACTTAAATAGTAACTTTTTTATAGTAGAACTCACCAGCTTCCCAAAAATGGGTCGATGCGGCTATTAATATACTAAAAAGCTCACAAAACCGAAGACAGCATATTTGCATCAGCATTTCTTTTAGCCGGACCGATACATGCATCAATAATTTTATAAAGCATAACTTCTATTTCAGAATAAATAGAAAAATGCCTTAAATAGCTACACTTTTTTATAGTAGAACTCTCGGTCTTTCCAAAAATGGATCAATCTGACCGCCATCTGAACAAAAAGCTCAGAAAATCGCCGTATTGTATCAGTATTTCTATTAGTGTGAGCGACATTCGAATGTACGATGGCATTTTTATGGGGCATAGCTCCTAAACCCAAAGAGATAGCCATCTTAAATAGTTACTCGTTTTTTTAGGGGCACAATAAACCTCTTAGGTTGCGTTGCGCAAGGGCTTGGGCCCAACCCATAATCATTACATTACATTACTTGTTTTTAGCCAAACCTCACTAGAAAGCCCACTAAATTGGAGACAGCATAGTTTCATCAGCATCAGCACAATTGGGAATGGTGGGTCGGAGATTTTCTTCCCATGGCCTTCAGCAAGTTTATCAGGTCAACCGGAAAAATAGCCTCAAAGTGAAGATGTACCCTTTGGTGCATCAAATGCCAAACGTACTCATGTTCTTCTACCAAAGTAAAATATTACTTCAAAATATATTTCACAAACTCTACACAAATACTTGTTTGAATGTCTAATTTAATTGATTCATCAGTAGATTGTACTTAATAAAACTGTATGTAATTAAAAAGTAAATAGGAAAATTAAATGGCGACTTGTGTTAATCGACATTAGGGCCATAATGAAGAGCTTAAGCTCTCACAAAGCTAGGCAAGAATATGTCGCGTCGAAGCTTTAAACAAATCCCAACTATTGTCAACATATAAACAACGTTCGCGACATTTCCAAGTAGAGCAGCCCCGGCACCCCGCTCGACACTCAGTATCCGCTACTCGGCGTTCGCAACTACTCATAGCCGCTCGCGCGTCAAGTCTGCACCTCAGCCTGCACACCGGGCCGCGCTCACCAACCACGTCCGCTGCCAACGTATAGACGTATTTTTATTAAATTATCTCTGATGTGATAATATCACACTTGAAGCATTTCACTTCAAGGAAATGTTCGCTGCGCCTACACCCAGAGACTCGGTGCCGCAGTCCCCCCCGCGTCACAACCTATTTTTGTTCGATGCAAAAAAATAAAATAGTACAAAAAAGAATAAGAAGAGCATTAAAAGCGCCAACTACCCGCTTCTAGAGATTTCACCCCCCATTCACAGCTATTCAGAGGCATTTAAGTGAAAGCTGAAAGTTGGCGTAATACAACGTTTCAACGCGGCGAAAACAACAAAGCGTCAGAAAATTATTGCAGGGTGGCAACGCGCTGGTATCGTGGCATAAGTGCTGGTTACTGCTATTCAAAAATATCTTCAAAATGTTTCGTGTTTTATACATATTTTCCATGTAATTTTTATTTTTCAGTTTATTTTTCTGCCTTGCTATAAATTCTATTTATTTCTCCACGACTTTTTCAAAAGATGAGGTTAAGTGCGGCACTTGTTGTCTCAAAGTTGCCACATACAAAAGTGTTTGACGCAAACGCGATGCGGCCACAAATGATGATGATGATGACGATAATAATGTTAATAACGATGCTGTGTGCGGTGGGTGACGACGATTGAGGTGAAAGACTGCTGTGAGTGCGAACGATGCAAGTTGCCTTTAAATTGCAACGTGGCATGGCAAATCTCAAAATTCAGTGCTAGCTTTTTTCTCTGTAATTTGAAATGCAACTTTAACAAAATGAAAACTAAAAATAGCCTTTTAACCGGCTTTTTGGCGATTGCATAAAAAAGGATTAAGAGCGCGCTGGCTCCTGAATCCTTGCATTGGCTCGTTGAATTACAGCAGCATTAAAACAATTACAACTGCTGAACAAAAAAAAACCAAAACACGAAGCAAAATGGAGCACAAAGCGCATAGTTCACTGAAATAAAGATTAAAAGCGACGACTAAAGCTTTTCAAGGTCAAAATAACGCACTGGCTTTCAGTTTCATTTATGGGTTTTATGAAAAAATTCCGTTTAAGGAAAATCGTCAAATCTTGTCGTGTTAATGTCAATGCGAATCCGCTTTATGCAATTGAGTCATGACGTAAGCCGCTTCGACCTCGCACGTCATAAGGCGTTAGTGCCAACTTGAACGCAGTGCAGCTCGGTCTACACTGTAACAAGTCACTGCTGCAAGTATGTTCGATGCTAAGCGCTCAAACTTGGCCCAACATTCTTAAACTTGTTCCTATAATTCTTGTGCACACTCTCGGCGCGCCAGCCGCATGCCGGTCGCCACTGCAGGATGGATGATGTAGCAACATCCTCTTGAGTCGCTGCGATAATGTGCAATTGTGCCTCAAATTTCAACGCTAACGAGCCAATCGATTGGAAAATTATGCTACTTGAGATGGTGAAAATAGAAAGGGCGAAAATTTGTCATATTACATGGAACTCTCCGGAGACTTTTTAGCCATCCACTTTAACAATACAACAATTGATGCACTTTTATGAGCGCTGGGGGAAAGTGATTTATTGTGTTCGACATTGTAGGTGCTGTAATTTTGTTCAAATTTTAAAACATGAAAAATTGCATTGTTTATATTTTTGCAGAAATTATTGAAAAAAGCCATTAGGCTGTTTGGATTAAAATCTTTATAGTGGAATTACTACTGTAATATAATTCTGGTGAAAATAAACCAAATAAACCAAATTTTTAAATAATTTTGTTTTCCAAATGATTAATACTTTAAATAATAAAATGTGATTTTTTAATATACTTTTTAATTAATTTTTTTAGGTTATGTTGTCTGTACCACATAACCTAAAACTAACCATTTTAGTTATCTCTGTTTTTACATGGGTTTCATTAGGGTGAGAAGAATGTGTGTGCAGTGCAATCCATACTTCCGCATTGACTCTGAGGTATAACATGTTCACGTTTACCAGACATTTAGAAGCCTTGCACCCAAAGCGCCAAAGACTTTATTCGTCTGGGAACCGGTCGGTGGCATAGGAAGTGTTTAAACACTTTATTTTCTCTCTATCTGTGCTGATCTCACTGTCATATCACCAGGTGATAAAGAGTCTTTATTAACCCTAATTCCCAGAATTTTAAACGTAACATAAACCCAGAAGTGAGACTGTCAGGCTTATATGAGCTAAATTACTGAAAACATTTGTTTTAAAAAGTACAAAAACTGTCTAAAATGTTACATTTATAAATGCAATATAATTCTAACGTTACATTAGAAGATTACATAAAATATTAAAATCGAAAATCTTTTGGTATACGATTTATGACCATTTAAAATCTTTATTGAGACTTTAAAGACGCCGAAAAATTCCGGAAGACACAATTTGCTGTTATGAACCTAATGAGTAAGACAGACGTTGCACCCAGTGCACCAAAGACTTTGTTTCTTGCGAGAACCGGGCAGTGGCATAGGAAGTGTTTTAAGCACCTATTTTTCCACTCCTTTTTTCGAAGCTCTGGCTGACATCATTATGTGAAAAAAACCATGAACAAAAAGATCCTAAGGCACATATTGCAGTGATGATCCTAATGAGCTGCCTGAAGTTCCACTCAGAGATACTAAATATGTGTCTACATATATGCAACTACAGGGTTTTCATCATGAGCCGAAAAAGTAAATAAAGAAAAAAAATCAATTAAAATTTGAATTTTGATGAAACTTTATTATCAAAATAATATTTGGTTTGTGCCATTAGTAATGGAATATGACATCATGCCACGAGCAGCCTGGCACACCTCGATTCTTTTTAGGTAATTTTCGATGACTTTTTTACATATAGCAGGCTGTAAGGCGCCAAGAACTGCAGATTGTCTGCATAGACTTAGTCTTTCGCGTAGCCCCAAAGAAAAAAGTCCAAAGGGTTCAGATCGCACGATCTTGACGGCCAATTGGCATCACCAAAACGCGAAATTATGCGTTCATCGAACCTGGTTCGCAATTCTGTCATGTTCGGTCGTGTTGTGGGGCATGTAGCGCCGCCCTGTTGAAACCACATCTTCTCCACATCTATATCTTCGATCGCTGGCCAGAAATACTCGGTTATCATACGGCCATAATGTTCAGAATTGACGGGAACGCTCTGTCCTTCGTCATTTTCGAAGAAGCAATATTTTCGGCCGAACGAGCGACGTATTGGCCTCTGTACATCTTGTACAGAACCAGTTCGTTCGAATTTCGCCAATAAATCCGAAATTGTTGACAAAACAGGCCTTCCGTGACGTCCGAAATCCTTCCTTAGTGCGCGAAAAGTGGTGCTCAAATTTTCACCATTTTTGTAGTGAATCTTCACTATGTTTATACGTTGAGCGATGCTAAATCGGTCCATTTTCATAAATGGCAAACACTAAACTACAATATTAACACAATGCAACGACAGATGACAGCTGCGGTTGTCGAACGCAGGGCTGTCAAAGTTTTCGGTTCGAAATTAAAAACCCTATACATATGTACGTTATCGTTTGAGGTTAACGCCAGTCACAGCGTCCAGCATTTAACGCAATCGATTCTTCTGTCTCACTTAGACTTGATTAGAATTGATTGCCAAGATCAGAGCAAAGTTTGGTGATTTCCAAAGTTATCTGTCCCGCTGTTAGCTATTAAAATATCATTTCTAGTATACCTAATACTTCTGTGGTCTCTGCTCTTATGCGTCTTTGCTTAATTGGTAGGCTAGCGGAAAGTTTAGGACTGAAACATAAAGACTTCTGTTGTGGTTGCAATTCACAATAGGAGGATGAGACTATTCTTCACTTCATGATGGCCTACAAATGTTAAGGGAAGTTAATTTTATTGCCAGATGAGTTATATGGATTGGTGGTTTCTGGGACAAAAAGCAGAAGCATTTCTTCTTCTGGAATGTGGATTTTGTTGTTTTATTCGAGTAATAAGACCGTAGAAATGTGGTCTAGTATTCAGCTGACCTGATACAAGTTGACCTGGCATGGAGCTGGTTTGATACCATAACTTTTTGTATCAGATCAGCTCAATACTAGATAAGCTCAATAGAGTGAGCTGATACTCAAAAACAACAACAAAGATTACATTGCTACGCCAAACTACATTGCCAAATTCTCACGCTTATAGAAAATACTTCTATTTCTTGTTCCAGAAACCACTAATCCATACTACTCAGATGTAGGCTAAAATTGTTTAGCTCATCATTCTTTAACAACCTGATCGAGCTGTCTTCACTATGCAACTGGGACGAAGCGCGATTGATAATTCTTTATAAAGAAATTGTTTTGATTCCCACTACGGTAATGGCAAAGTCGTGCCGTTAAAATGGTGGAAAACTGCCACTTCAACCTAACCTAATCTAGTACCATTTTATATATTTTCTATACCTATGTGACAATAACAATAAACAAATATTTCAGCCAAATATTTGATCGCTTGAACTTGTACATCAATCCATGAGCTGCTTGCATTATTCCAACAACTAAATGTGCAAAGATAATTCTAGCGTTCTGAACGTATGTATAAATGCTAATTTGGAACTAGCGTTAAAATTTCGCCTTTCGCATTATTATTTCACCCATACACACACACACACACACTCCCATACACATAGCCACCAAGCCTGGCCCCACATACCATAAGTGAAAGCTTGTGCGGCGCTTCTTTGAGCAGCACTTTAATAGTCAATCAATAATTTATTCCTAAGCAAATCATTTTTAACATTGAATGCTGCAAGCAACCAGCATCAGCGACACCAGCCGCAGCCATGAGTGCCACTACACGACGTAATGACGACAGGATTGGGCAATGTCAAAGCACTCGAAGAATTTATGTTAAGTGGTTGCAGCCGAACCATTCCACATACGGACAATGAATTTCGGAATTTAAATCATCCATACAGTAAAACTTTTAAAGCCAGTCCACCTCAACACAGGCGCCAATTACACATTTCCCTCATAGATTTAATTTTGAGGAATTTCTTTGAAATTGTTGTCATATTAAATTTGGAACTGCTGCACGTCCGATCGTTGTTGCAATTTAAATGCAGCACGCTTTATGCTCGCCAAAGCGAAAATCGCCGCTTGCCGCCAAGGCAGCACATCTGCGCAGAATCCTTGCGAACTGCAATCAAACAACCGGAAAGAGACGTTAGCGCAACGAAGAAGCAAATGCAGCACGGCGGACTTTCGCTTTCTTTGCCTGCGAGACAGAAAACGCAAAAGCAAAAAACTATACAAAACGTAAGGAGAATGCGGCGACAAAACTGCGGCCGCCATGCTGAAACGGAAGGAAAATGCAAGCGAATTTGAGATTAAAAGAAATCACAACAACAACAACTGGAACGCCAATGAGCGCGCGCTCGCCGTGGGCCGGGCTGTGGGACACTCGGCGTGGTTTAAATTCAAATTTCACTGAAATAACCGTCAGTCAGCAGCGGATATTCGACGAATCAGGATGTGCAATTCAAAGTAACTGAAAAGTGTCTGGTCTGGCCTGGTGGTTATTTGTGCAGCAGAATAACCAAATACTGGTCAAATATTCGAAACGATTCAAAAAAGGCATTTCAATGTATCAATTAAAAAATAAAATTCTTTAAAATGTAAAAATAAACAAGTTTCGATTAGAAATTGCAATGACGGCAGAAAATTGGTTACGCATTGAAAATGCTCAGCCGAAATCGATTGCATAACGCACTCGCTCAGTGTTACATAATCGCATGAACTCGCAAAAATTATTTCACTTCGAGATCACAAGCAGAAGACACTATGAAAAATACATAAAAACGTGTATTTCCTTAAGAGATTTCAACAAATTGGCCGATATTTTGTGATAATTGCAGAATTACTTGGAATACTAAAAATTTAAACAAAAACGGTGAGTATGACAAATTAAAAAAAATATATTGTACATATTAAAAAATTCATAAAAAGCTTGAAGAAGAGAATTTGTGAAAATTAATCATTTGAATTTAGATGAGTTGGGGAAATATTAAAAAAAGCAAGAAAAACAAAAACTTTAAATCTTATTTAAAATTTAAATCTTAAAAGTGTCAGCAATTATTTTTAGTCTTTATTAAATATTAATCGTTTAATAGGAATGATTATTTTAATTCTGGTTTATTACAATATATAACAAGTTTATTTGATTAAATTTATTTAATGCCATTTATGGTTCAGAATTTATTTAACTTTATCGCTATTTTGTAACATGCTACTTTATGGACGTCTGAACCATGGTTTCAGAAATAATTTTATTGTTTGGATCTTAGTAGTGTCCGACCGAAACTTTTTTTCTGGGCCGAAACCGAATTTCGGTTTTTTTTAATATTCGGCCGAAACCGAAACTTTCTAGTTGAAATAAAAATCACCATATCAAGCATTTTTTTCAACAAACGAATTTTACATTAAGTAAATAAAGAACAAACAAACAAACATAACATAAATAAATAAATACTTATTAATAAAAATAATTTTTTCATTTTTTAATAACATAAACATGAAAAAATTACCCTTTCGTACCAAATTACTCCTCCTTTCACTATATATCTGCTACGCAATAAAATGTAAAAAAATATTCTAGAAAGTTTCGGTTTCGGCCGTTCGGCCATTTTTTGGCCGAAACTGAAACCGAAACCGAAACTACTTATTTGGGTCGAAACCGAAACCGAAACCGAATATTCGGTCGGACACTAGTCCTTAGATTAGTTTGAAATTTTAGAAATATTAGGAAACTATTAAACTCAAGGTTTAAGTTTAAGGTTTACGTTTTTTCAATGTTATGTTTTTACATAGTAAAGAAAACAGAAGCAGAAAAAAATAAGTGAAATTTGTAATTTAATTTTGAACTTCAATTCAGACACGTTTTTTAAATGATTTTAGTTCAAGTAAATGAAAAAAATGATTGAGGTTTACTTAAGCTTAACAAATTCTATGCTTGAGTCATTATTACAGCCACAACAGTATAGTTGTTGTCATAAAACAGGATCCGGTAATAAAAACTGAAAAATTGTTTATGGAATGTTGTTGGTATAACCACACAAAAGACAAAATTAAATTAAAAATTAATTATTTGAAATGTTAACTTTCCCCAGAAAAAACCTGTAGCGAAAGGGTTAAGTTCCATTTTGTTCCGGTTAATTTCTTCAATTCCATTTAATTTTTTAATAATTGATTTAAATTTATTGATTATTTTATTAAATTTTTTTAATATAAGATCAAGTCATTTTACTTATTTGTTTATTTAATTTCAGTATTTGAACAGTAATTTTTAGAGACTACTTAACAAAGATGAATTATACAAGTAATTCCGATATGCAAACCCTCGTCCCTATTGGCAAAATACTGAGCCAGCCAATTTTCACAAGATTCACTTGAGGCAAATTTTTCATAAGCAAAATCATTCGTCATAGACAGGAATAGGTGATAATGACTTGGTGCCAGGTCCAGACAATAAGCTGGATGCAAAAGAACCTAGCAAGCAAGCTTCCGGGACTTCTGGCGGAACTTCTTCCGTGTTTAACTCGTGTGGCATCCATACATCGAGGTTCTTTTTGTATCCAATCCTATTCAAGTGGTTCAAAATTGTTTGATCTGCAATGTTTAGCTCCTGAGCAATCAAAACAGTGCTTACATGACAATCGGACTCGACAATTTTCATGATTTTATCGACACTATCGACTCGAAATGGCTTTCAGAGCGTGGTACATCTTTCACATCAAAATTAGCAGAACAAAGTCGAGGAATCGAAAAAATTTCCATTAATTGGCTGTTACCGTATCAGGACCATAAACCCTAAGGACCTATAAACACATCAGGACCTAACAAATCTCATCGAAGATAAACTGTAAAATATGGCGTATTTTCTCTTTGTTGGTTTCCATGTTTGAGCCTCCTCAAACCAAACTGAGTCAAGCTATCTCTTTACAGTCTGAGAAGGTTTTTTCGTACGAAATTTTATATTTATAACCTAACTCGATCGCACTTATTCAACATGAGATATAGATTACTAAATTCATTAATTAATAATGATTTTTTTACTACACCTTACATAGGAGTACAGATAGATATAATGATTGAAGCAAAATTTTTTTATACAGTAGACGCTCTCAAATTCGAACCACTTTGTACAAGGGGTAGTTCGAATTTTCGAAATGTTCGAATTTCTGGACATTTTTCGATTCATGTAAAAAGTCAAAAAAATATTGAAACGACTACTTGAATGTGATGCCTCATTAAAAAAAATCAATACGTTTTATTCGCAAACAAATCTCTTTTAAATAGTCGTTTAAAATTTCCATATACTCCATAAATCCACAGCTAAGAGATTTGCCTGAACAATTTCATCAATCTTTTTTAAGATTTTAATTTTAAGTAACATCCAAAGTCAAAAATTTGTTATTACGTTTATTCGACATTTACAATTTTTTTACTTTTAAATAATCATTCACGAGCGTGCGGCCAAACATTGCCAATTTGGTAATTCCCCTTTTTCATTTAATTTGTGTAAGCAAAATAAACACCAAAACAGGGAGAGATAAAGAAAGAAAAGGAACACGCTCGCAAATTCGAACCGCCACACAGTGATTCGACTCCATACAACCGCGGGACAAAATTTGAAGGAGTGGTCCGTTCTTCTTAAAATTTGATGTACTAGTTAATCATGGTCTGCTGAATTGAAATCTCCATTTTGTTTTTCTTAAACTTTTGTAGTTTGGCAATGTCTGAGACTTAAATTTGCAATTTTTGTCATTTTTGGTGAGCTATAGCAAAGAGTGTGTTGGCTAGATTTTTCAGATTTTACATTTAATCGGTGCCGTCAACATTGAAAATTGCAAAGAGTAACAGAAATTGTCTTAGGAGCCTTTAGTTTTGCAATAATTTAATTTTTTAATTGACTGGCACGACAGCCCGCTTACGCGAGACTAAGGCCTAGCTTCCCGCAACCACCCGTGTTGTGCGTGTGAATTTGTACGCGGGTGGAAGGGACCTACAGTTTTATGCCGGTTCCGAACGGCAAGTTGGGAGCTCTTTCATAAGCAATTTTTACTCTCAGAGGTTTGCCATTTCCAGCTGAGAGGACAGCCACCGAAAGAGAAAACGAGTTTTCCCGTTATTTTTTTTAGGGGTTATTACAGGCAGTATTGAACCTGGGTCGCTGCCTTCGACTCGCGGTCCAACGCACTAACCAACTGAGCCACGGCGGCTGCCAATAGTTAGTTTTGCAATAAAAACGATAATAATAGACGTATGTTTTGCTTTTTTGCAGTTTTCTCAATTTTTCATGCTGATTGCATACTTTTCGGGATAAAAATAATAAATTTTGTCGAAAAATAGTTGTTTAGACCACTTTTCAAATTGAATTATTTTCTGAGATCGGAAGATATCGGAGGATGTAATTACATTATCCGACAAAGAAAGAATGCTTCTTAAAATAAAAAAAATCCAGGAACATACTTTCACATACTTTTTAGATATTTTCCTCTAAGTTTTGCCAATTTTCAGATTTTTAATTTAGAAAAATATTTTGAATTAAAAGTGATGTAAAAGCCTCAGCTTTGCAAATTTTGAGAAAACATTAAAAGCGAAAATGGCCACAACATTTCTTAATCTATATTGAAAGTTTCAGCAACTTTTTGGCAACCATGTATTTTTTAAATTTTTTTACTCAATATACTAAAAAACAAAATATGTGTTTACATTTTTTTGTGAAAAAAGTTTCAACTTTGAGCCGCTTTTGCACACACACTAATTAATTTTTTGCACAGATTTTTTGGGGTTTTCTTAGTTGGAGTTTTACCTTTCAAATGACATCAAAATCATTAAATTCTGAGAGGATACATTTTTTGAATTTTGTCTATGGAACGAATCACTGTGCGCCAGTTCGAATTTTGAAGCATTCAATGCTGTAAAATATAAGGTTCGAATTTCTGGAAGATTCGAATTTATGAGAGTTCGAACTTGTGAACGTCTACTGTGTAGGAATTTTTTAATATGTGGAAATTTTTCATTATAACGTTTACATGATTTATTTATGAATTATGATAACTGAAAGTTTATTTTTTGAAAGTTTTTTTCGATAATATGATTCGTTATAAATTTTTGCATTGGAAAGAGCAGTAAAATTTGAAATTGGAGTATCAAAAGTACGATACAAATAAATTGGTACAGGCCAATAAAAATACTCAATTTTGTATGCATACATATAAAGAATTATTAAAGCGCCTGCAATTATGTTGAAATTTTGAGAAAATTATTTCTTCTAAGTTCTTAGAAATATGTGGAAATTAAAAAAAAATAAAATCCGTAAGTTTGGGCCACAGATTTATGTACTTCACTTGTATAAGAGAATTTTTCATTCTTTTTTCTTTCAAAAGAACTTTCCTATATAGATCAAATCAATTCTAAACCCATTAAATTTCAACTCGCTTAGATATTATTTCATTTATTTCTTGAATTTCTTTATTCAAAGTCTTTAACAGCAAAATACCCAAATACTTTTCTCTTTAAGTCTTTATCTCATTGTTTGAAGGACTTGTTGGGGAAATGTATGTCCTTGTCTGCCGTGGGCTTATCGTTATCAATAGTTGTTGCTGTTGTTGTCGCCCACGTCATCACAGTACTCATCGTACGCTCGTCTCCGCATCCTTCCCCCATAGAACGACATGCCTTCAGCTATATACACGCATACATACATATATATACTATACTCGTATATGAAACTGCGGCGTCCCACAAAAGCGCACAGGTACTTGAGTCGAGTGGTTTTAATTGTGAATTAAGTCGCTATTGTGGCCGCACATCCGAAGAAGGTCTAGTGCACGACTCGGGCCACGTTGAGGAAGTGCGCTGCACGTTTTCAGTTCTCGTTTGCGGCAATTTTTGTAAACATTTTATCAGTTTGTCGGTTCGTATGTAGGTGAACTGGCGGCATTGCAGCTATTTCTGGAATTGAAAAGAAAATGACTGCGTCGAGCCGCCAAGGCGATACCAATTGATAATGAAATTGATGCATTTCATTTTATTTGATTGTCTTTCCGATTTGTTGTCATTGTCAGTGACACCGGTTGAGAGGTTTGCAGTTTCGAAGCGTCCATGTTTTGACGGTACTTTTGGAGGTTATTGAGTTGTTTTTTATGTTTGAGTATTTTTGTAATTTCCTTGACGCTGACAGGGTCACAACGACATAAGCTGATGAGCTGAAGGTCCAGCTACACATTATCGAAAACCGAATGTTATGAATTTTTAATAATAAGTCATAACTTATGACACAGCAGGAGTGTGTTTCTATAGTAGCTTCTAATATAGAATTGAATTTGAAAATAGGTAAACATGAAGTAAACAATATTTAAAAGTTACTCATATTATTTTAAATTATTGATGAGTTAAAGTTAAGATACATTTTTAAATTAAAGTAAGACTGACCAACTGAATAGCCCACCCAAAGACCCCATTAGGTCTGGAACAATAAAGTAATTCAAATTCAGCTTTATTAAATCAATGAAAATAATCCTGCCCGACTAGACTTAAACTATAATAAAAAAAGGCGAGATTTCAAGGCTGGGGATAGAATTTTTAAACAGCTAATTCAATTCTCAGTCAATATGCCAAAGATGCCTCAAAGACTCCTTCATACATACATAACTATATTATTATATAACTAGTGTGGCAACCCGATTACCAGACTAAAACCTAACTTCCTGCAACCATCCGTGCTGTTCGAGTACTTAAGTTTATATTCAAATGAGGTCCTCTTCATTTGAAATTTTACATAGGCAACTTTTTTGAGAGAGTATTGTCATTTCCTGGTGAGAAAGCAGCCGCTGAAAGAAAAATTATTTGAACCTGTCGCCAAGCGTTGCCTTAGACTCGGGGTTTAACGCACTATCCAACGGAGCGACGGTAGCCATAAAGCTTCATTCAAAGCTTGTCGAAACTAGGAGTGTCTAAGTAGGAGTGTATAACTATTTTATTTGAATCCTGATACAAACACTTTCTGAATGCCTTCAATAAGTAGGAAATATTCAAATACACGGTGGACGGAAAGTTTCTGCATACATCGTTTCAATTGTAATTTACTTAAAATTCTGATTGCTTGTTTTATTTGAAAACGAAATGGGGAAATCCCCAATAATGTGATGGTTTGAAAATCCTAAGCAGTTCCCTCGTAGATCTATAGCGATTTCAATGCAGGACGGTGCGCGATGTCATACGGCGAACCAGTCAATAAGTCTTGCTAAAAGCCTATTTAAGCTAGTATGGGAAGACTGGCCGGGAAATTCGCCAGATCTTAGTCCTATTGAACATATCTGGTCCAGGATTCAAGATTCAGTATTTCGAAGTCCAAAACCTGCCAATAGACTTCAACTCATTGAGAGAGTAAAACAAGAGTGGGATGCCATATCATTGGCCGAAGCGTCGGTCTTGTGCAAAAGTTTTCGAAAGCGAGTCCTAGAGTGCTACGGAAAAAATGGCACACATACATAATATTAATGATCAATTGAATTTTGCTTGGATATCATTTAGTGGTTTCAATTACAAAAATTTTGAAAAGCAATACAAATGATCCTTAACGGTGTTTTTTTTTTGTATGCAGAAACTTTCCGTCCACCGTGTACATACATATATATATATTGAAATATTTATGTAAGTTAGGTTAGGTTATACTGGCTGCCAACAAAGCCACGCTTAGGTCCTATTCGGTTCGCAGTAGTAGTACCTAGTAGTAGTAGTAGATGTACTGATCTCTTAGGATGCCAATTTATTTATTTAACAAATTTCTAAAGGGGAAATTGCCTTGCCTCGAAACCTGCTCAAGTGCTGAGAGGGTCAGCGCTCCTTAGCAATTCAAACGAGTTCTAGGATTTCCCTCGATTATATCGTCCCTTGTTTCTCTTTGGCAGACTATACTAAAAAATTTTAAATTAAAAAATTATTTCACAATTGTTAACATTAACCCTAATTCCCAGAATTTTAAAAGTAACGTAAACCCAGAAGTGAGACTGTCAGGCTTAAATGAGCTAAATTACTGAAAACATTTGTTTAAAAAGTACAAAAACTGTCTAAAATGTTAAATTTATAAATGCAATATAATTCTTACATTCCATTAGAGGATTATATAAAATAATGGAATCGAAAATCTTTTGGATTTATTTTTGGAAATCTTTAGTGAGACTGTGTGGCTCACTTCTGGGAATTAGGGTTAAACAATCCTTTAGAAACTATGCCATGATTAAAAGCTTTGTGGTCATTCTCAGTAGCAAACTTTTAAAGTTTTTAAAGCAGTCCTTTTACTCCAAAAAAAATCTACTGTTAACTTCTAAGAAAACTAATTTGCATCATTATATCTCTTCTTACAGTGATGGAGTCTCAGATCTTCCTCTTAGTTATATTCTCCATATGCTTAGAAAAGTTCACAACTGGTGAATTTCAGTAAGTATAGCCTTCGTATCATGATAGAATTTCTCACAAAACCCCGTCCCACAAACTCTATCGCCTGTTTTCTTTAAAGGCAAAGTTTAGCCATAACGGACATTCTGCCCGAAGACATCAAACGCTATGACAAAATGCGCCCACCCAAAAAAGACGGTCAGCCGACCATAGTTTATTTTCATGTCACCGTCATGGGACTCGATTCCATCGATGAGAATTCTATGACCTATGTGGCAGATGTATTCTTTGCACAAACCTGGAAGGATCATCGATTGCGTTTGCCCGAGAACATGACCACAGAATATCGATTGCTCGAGGTCGATTGGCTGAAGAACATGTGGCGACCGGATTCGTTCTTTAAGAACGCCAAATCGGTAACATTTCAGACAATGACCATTCCTAATCACTACATGTGGTTGTACAAGGACAAAACCATACTCTACATGGTGAAATTGACGCTCAAGCTGTCGTGCATTATGAATTTTGCCATCTATCCGCACGACACGCAGGAGTGCAAGCTGCAAATGGAGAGCTGTGAGTGCACTAAAAACCAATCAGAATTGTATGAAATTAAATTTTGTTGAACAATGCTAACTTTTGTTTATCAGTATCGCACACCACAGACGATATGATATTCCAGTGGGACCCCACAACACCGCTGGTTGTCGACGAGAACATCGAATTGCCACAGGTGGCGCTGATACGCAACGAGACAGCAGGTTAGCGCTTCTAATGCTGCTCTCCCAATACAGCACAGACAGCTCACGTCTTGTTGCATATTTTCCAGATTGCACGCAAGTCTACTCAACCGGCAATTTCACCTGTCTGGAAGTTATTTTCACGCTCAAGCGGCGCCTGGTCTACTACGTCTTCAATACATACATACCCACATGTATGATTGTGATAATGTCCTGGGTTTCGTTTTGGATAAAGCCCGAAGCGGCGCCCGCACGCGTCACGCTGGGCGTCACTTCGCTGCTCACACTTTCCACGCAACATGCGAAATCGCAGTCGTCGCTGCCGCCGGTTTCCTACCTGAAAGCGGTCGACGCCTTCATGTCCGTCTGCACGGTATTCGTGTTCATGGCGCTAATGGAGTACTGTCTCATAAATATAGTGCTGAGCGACACGCCCATACCCAAGCCGATAGCCTATCCGCCGAAGCCGGTACCAGAGCCAGCGAAAAAGGAACCGGATCCGCCGCCACCGCCCGCGCCCAAACCGGTGCCCGATGAAAAAATTGAGAAAATCGAGAAAATCTTCGACGAGATGACCAAAAATAAACGGGTACGTTATATGTTAAATATTCATATCAGGTGTACAACTTTGCTTCCGCCGTTTTTTTTTCCAAAATTAAAAGCTTTATTGCGAAAAAGTGCTTACAGATGTATTATTCAAAGTATTGTCCGTCGCTAGCGACAACTTTCTCCCATCTTTCCGGCAATTTTCGGATCCCGGCTCGAAAAAAGGAGTCCTCTTTTGACGCTATCCATGAAGCAATCCATTTTTCCAATTCTTCGAAGGATTGAAAATGTTGATCTGCCAGGCCGTGTGCCATCGAACGGAATAGGTGGAAGTCAGAAGGGGCGACATCTGGGGAATACGGCGGGTGGGGCAAGACTTCCCATTTCAGCGTTTCCAGGTACTTTTTGACCACTTTTGCGACGTGAGGCCGAGCATTGTCGTGTTGGAGGATGACTTTGTCATGTCGCTCTTGATATTGTGGCCGCTTTTCTTTTAGCGCGCGACTAAGGCGCATCAGTTGCGTTCGGTAGCGATCTCCTGTGATGGTTTCACCCGGTTTTAAGAGCTCGTAGTAAATCACACCGAGCTGATCCCACCAAATACAAATCATAACCTTGGCGCCGTGAATATTCGGTTTTGCCGTCGACGAAGAAGCATGCCCGGGCTTTCCCCATGATTTTCTGCGTTTAGGATTATCGTATCGAACCCACTTTTCATCACCGGTTACGATTCGATGTAAAAACCCCTTACGATTTTGTCTTTGAAGCAGTTGCTCACATACAAATAGACGGCGCTCGATGTCCCTCGGTTTCAACTCGTACGGCACCCAGTTTCCTTCTTTCTGAATCATGCCCAGGGCCTTGAGACGTTTTGAAATGGCTTGCTGACTCACTCCCAACGATTCGGCAAGCTCTTCTTGGGTTTGGCACAAATCTTCATCAAGCAATGCTTCTAGTTGTTCATCTTTGAAGGTTTTTTCTCTTCCACCACCATGTTTGTCTTCGACATCGAAATCACCATTTTTAAAACGTTGAAACCACTCCCGACACGTTCTTTCACTCAGAGCAGCATCACCGTAAGTTTCTGAGAGCATTCGATGCGCTTCAGCTGCATTTTTTTGCGAATTGTAACAGAAAAGTAAAACTTCCCGCAAATGGCGAGAATTGGGCACATAAACGGAAGTTTTCGAGCGTGAATAATACGAAAACAAGAACAACTGTCACTGAAACGGCGATGACAATTCGTTAGGCACTGTCCACACTCACTTTAAAGGCATTACCATCTATGTATTTCAACCAGCCTCAGTCGGTACAGCCACCTATCGGAAAACGGCGGAAGCAAAGTTGTACACCTGATACATAAATACCTACAAAAATACATATGTAAAAAGATCCATTTAAACTTTGCGACTATTGAATTGTTTGTGTTTGTGTTTTTGTAGGTTGTGCACACCACACGTCGCGTTGTGCGCCCGCCGCTGGACGCCGATGGCCCCTGGATTCCGCGTCAAGAGTCACGAATCATCTTGACGCCAACCATAGCGCCGCCGCCGCCACCGCCACCGCCAGAACCAGAGCCGCCCAAGCCGAAATTGACGCCGCAACAGGAGCGACTCAAGCGCGCCATCTACATCGACCGCACGTCGCGCGTGCTCTTCCCGGCGCTCTTTGCCAGCCTGAATTGCATCTACTGGATTGTGTTTTACGAGTATCTGTAAGCTGAGAGTTGCAAATTGCATTGTTGAATTGTGAAATATTGTGCAAGTAATTAAGCAGTATTTTAACGTAATTAGTTAACTGTAAGTAGAAGGCCTCACCAACGCATACAGACACACATACATACATAACTTAATTCTACGATAAGCAACAAAGCCTGTACTTAACCGAAGTACTTGGCGTTTTATTTTTAAATTCAATTCTGTTGTGCTGTACATTTCGATTGATGAACGCTTCATGCCGCACCAACTCAAGTAATGTCACACGCTACAATATCATTAACTTAGGCAATAAACCGGACTTTTGCTATAACTTATGTAACTTAAGTGAAACAAATCGACCTAATTTCAACGCAACCACATGAAGCGCTGAGCTCATGCAACACACCGACACCAGCACAGCTTGAAGCGGCCATCGAAAGAAAGTTTTAATATAGCGAAGTCCAGTCCCCGGTATATTAACTAAAATCGAACTGTGCTTAAATGTAAAAATTAATAGTTATTTTGTGGATTTAAGGTGGCTGAGGTTCACCGCTGGCTATAGTGCTTAAGTACAATTTCTCTACTACTTAAATACCGACAAAAATAATTAAATGATCTTAACCCAAAAGATTCAACTGAAAACCAATTAGTATGTACTGGAAAAGAATATACAGCAGAAAGCGAATAAACGATATGAGAACTGCGTGTGTTGACTGCTCAAAAGATCGCCTACAGCAAGTAAGAATTATGTTTTAAATTCCATAGATATAGAAAAGAAAACTCCAGACAAATATATTATTGGGTATTTAGGTACTAGTAAAATTTTTGTGTTGCCAAATGACAAAAAATTTCAATTTTAGGTATGTTTCTTATCACAACGCAGATAAGACGTTCACCCAAAGCTAGTCAAAAAAAATCCTACTCTCGTAAAAAATGAGGGCAACTTCATTCTTCGAGTTGCACGAAACTGATTGAATTATTATTTGTGGTTAATTTAAAAATGTAAAACTACTTTGCAGCTTGAAATTTTGTTATTATTTTATAAATTTTATTTATATTAAATAAACAAGAAATGCTGAAGTGCCAGGAAAACAATCTATAAAAGTTTGTTTTAAGGTAAATTGTCCATGATTAACCCGAATCGTATTTTTTATGTTAAACAACTTTTACGATTTGTCGGTTCAATCCCGCGTGAATTTAAAATTTTTTTACCTATATGAGTTTGTTTTAAGTTAAATTGTGTACGATTAACCCGAATCGTATTTTTATGTTAAATAACTTTTACGATTTGTCGGCTCAATTCGTGAATTCCGTTAGTTTTCGTTCTTTTGTGCGTTTCCCTCTCTTTGTAAAAGTATTTCTTGCCTACTCCGGACTCCAGAGAAAAAAAGAGAGAATTAATGTTTATTTAATTAACTAATTAACCCGAATATGTCGGCATTCTTTTTCTTTCGAATTTCGCAATAACATTTTTTTAAGGGATTTAATATGAACCATAATTAAAAAATTTTTAGAGTACATGTCTGGTGTAACCATATGGTAACACAAGACGCTACCGAGTTTATTATGATTTTGAAATTCGCCCCAAATACTTGTATATTCATTTTATAGTGAAATGATTCTAACAATTTCTACTCAGACGATCAAACACTCGTTTAGTTTCTTTCCAACACCGAATGTGAGCGAAAATTGCGTCTTGGTATGTCGATCGCTTTCCGAAAGATACAAATTTTAATCTCCATAGTGTATATTCTTTGATAATATGTACAATTATTTTATTGCGTGACTATTGATAATTCAAAATGTATATTTTTAGCTTAATAAAACAGTAAAGAAAATACAACTCTGCTAATGCATGTGTATTCTTACGAATTTTAACCAACTGCCGTAAGTCAATTCTTAAAGACAGAGCAAATCAGTTTTAAACGTTAAGGTTTAAAATGTTGTTGAAAAGCTGCGCTCATTTTGTACTAATATGAGAAAACAATCTTTTGCCATATTATTCTTGTTGCTTGTTGAGTTTTGATGGTAAAAATTCAATCCTGCTGAATTCCTGTATCTATGGAAGAAGTTTTGTGGAAGTACTCCGTATTCTGCCGAAAGGAAAATCGGTTTTAGTGTTGGCTACCGCCTGGAGTCAAACTTAGGGCCAGCGTCACGGTTTACTCGCAACTCAATGCACTAACCAGGTGAGCGACGGTGATCGCCATATTACCATCGCCATCAATAAATCATAATTTTTCACCAAATCAAATCATGGGTTGGTTTGTACGACTCTTTTGCACATACCGTCAATTTTATTTGCGAAATTTCGTTAGTAATCAAATGTTTTAACATAAAAGACGCGACTGAATAAATGAATGACTGTAAAATGCTAAATAGAATAGTTCCCAGATCTACGAAAAGTTTATACGGCATATATGCAACGTTATGCAGCGAAGGGTTAAAACAAATTGAGTGCAGTGCATCAATTCAATTCAATCTTGCATCATTAAAAAAAACTCAACATCATTCATTTCCGCCACCCTATGCGCCTACAATCTCAACATTAATTGCAAAATTTTGCGTGGAAACGGGCCCTGAAAAATTTGATGTTCAATATTAAACCTCAAACAATACCTTGTTAAAATTTGCTTACCTTTATCTGTTATTCTTAACGGTATAATTTCCACAGGAAGTAACAGCGATACGCACAAATCAACTCTTTAGTTTTCAGCAATTTGTTGAAGGAATTTTCATACGCAACGAAATATTGGCTTGTGCGCATTTAACTTAAATTCACTATGTTTAAATTTATTTGTCAAATGTTAACAATTAAATAACTCCACTGTTTTTTAACCAATTATCAAATTTTTGTAGTTATTTTTGTTAAAATTTCTGACACAAATTGCAGCGCAGAGTTGCATTGCAGACAGCACGCACCAATCAAGCACAACCAACATTCATTCATTTTACATTCCCACTAGCAGCAAGAACAAGCATTTGCTGAGATAGAGTTGCCAAGTCCATACAAAGCTTAGCTGATGTAAACTTAAAAATATAATGCTATGCTAACATGTGTTTTGTAAATAAAATATAAGAATTGAAAATAAAAAATAAATTTAAAGTATACGTTCCACAATTGAAAATTCCTTGAAAATTAGCATTCGCATTTGAAGAGTTTTATTAGATTTACCAAAATCCACCAAACCACCACCTTTTACCATCTATTTGATCTAACCAATAAATTATTGCTTTTTCATATTATTGCGTTGACTTGTGCTCACAAACCTGAATGAAATCAGTTGAAAAGTTTTGATTTTTCCAGGTCGAACTCATGAGTTCATAAACAACATGATTCTTATCTTTCCCTTCAATTTTTTTTTTTACAAAACTGTTACATTTGCTTTCATTTTTATTCATCACACACATCACACATGATGAAAATATTTGCGTATGGAAACACCGACAAGTCATTTGAACAGTTAAAGTAGCAAAAAATTAAAATTGCCGTTCTAACGGAGCCCACTGTCCACTGTCCAACTGAAGGATGGAGTCGCTCAATGACGATTGCCTGGTGGGTATTTTCCAGCTGCTGAGCTTGCGGGATCAGCTGATGGTGGCGCAAGTATGCCGTCGCTTCAGGTCGGTGCTGCAGCAATATTTTTGGGCCAGCCAGTACAAAACGGCTGTGCTGAACTTCTACGAAGTGAATTTGAGCGTTAAGGAGTTTTGTGCTTTTGTGGAGTGTATCTTTCCGCTGGCAGAATGCATACGGCTAAAGGAGCTGTCGGAATTGCACTATGACGTGCTAAAGGAGCGCCACTTTCCGCAGGTGAGCGACTTTAGATTTTCGCAAAAACGACCCTTTTACATGGACGATGAGGATCTGTTCATCATCAGCAAAGTATTTCCGAATCTCGTCACATTCAGTCCGCAAGGCCGATTCACTGGGCTCCATCTGGAGCGCTTCACCAAGCTCGAACACCTAACACTGACCTATTGTCAGGGACTACAAGTGCCCGATTTTCGTCATGCAATCCGTGTGCTCAACTTGCGAACGCTGAAGCTGAATACATTTCATGGCAAAGTGCCACCATTGGGTGCCGAGATGGAAAGCTTTTATCGGCTGGAAAGGCTGCTGCTAAACGAGTTCGAGTTGGCGTGGCTATACGAGGCAGACAGGCCGGCGGAGTTTGCTAGCATGCGCGAACTGATAGTCGCCGACATACTGGGCCCGACGCAGTTGTATAAGCTGTTTCAGTTGTTCTGCATGATCAGAGGTGGCAATTTGGTGTCGATGGAGTTCGCCAACTCGCATTGCGTGCCGCAGCTGATAAAGAAGCTGGAATTTAATTGTTACAAACAGCTGAAAGTGTTGTCGTTCGTGAATGCAATCGACATTCTGGACGTGGCGATATTTAAAAACCTCAACAAGTGCTTTCCGCTGCTGCGTCAGCTGCATTTCCATTCGTGCCTCATCAAAAAGGAGAGTGACCTTCTGAGACTATTCGAATTGCCATTGGATCTGCTGAATATTGAAGAATGCTCAACGCGCTTTCAAAAACTAACAATCGAAATAACCGAAATCGTGAGCAAACGCTCGACGCCAGTAACGTTGAATTTCTTCAACAACTTTTACCGCAGCAATTATCAAGTGGTAGTAAGTTGCATTAGCAAGAAACAAAATACCCAAAATAATGTTATTTCTGGTCGTTTCAGCTGTTGCCGGTGTGCCTGGAGGTGCGCGGAACACAACATTCACTATTCAAAGTCACACAGCTGCGGAGTAACTGCGTCAACTATGAACCCATACGCGTGCTCTTTGGATAATGCATGGAACTGAATCAGAGCACCATGTGTTTAAATAATTTAAGTAGAAAATTTATAAAGGAAATATAGAAGGCAAAAGTGAACAGCCAAACAAAAGGGGGAACCAAAAAATCCGCATTGCCTTTACCACCAAAAATTTGTTTTTAAATTGTATGTAAAAAAAATATTATTTATAAAATAGTAAGACTATGAAGTTATGAGCCCAATCTTTTTGTAATACTTGAAATCTAAATCTTAAATGTGATGTAATTTGTAACCAATTTATTTGATTTTTTATTGTGCTGATGTATAAACAAAGTCGGTGTTTCGTGCACGTCTGTGAGATATCGTTGCCTAACAACTCACATCAATCTCTCTTTTTCTTTATCCAAAGAGTGCAGCTGGTAAGAAAGCACATTAAATAAGCACATTAGTGATTATGAAATGTTTCTACAGCATTTCCCAGTCAGTAATTCAAATATTTAACATATTGTGCAAGCAGCATTTTATTTATTTACACAACTCTTGACCGGTATACGACAAACTACCAGAACTACTTTAACCTTTTCTCGACGTCCATTCTCTGCCGTCAGAACTCTTTAAAAAATATAATACGAGAAGCACATATTCATAGTGTTTGCGCAGTGAAAATATTTATTTATTTATTTATAAAAGTTTATATAAAAATAATTAATATATAAACTAACAAAATTGAGCAGCGCTAGCGACGAAGATTTTCAGCTGGCTGGTGAATGAAGTGAAAATAATTTCCGTTTGTCATTTGCAAATGAAATTTTGAATTGGTAAATTAAAAGTAAAAAATTGTCAAAAATGTTGTGTTTGTTGTTGCGAGCTAAAGGCCGAAGCTTGCTGGGCAAGCAATGGTTGCCTCGTACATTGCCACTGTAAGTTAAAATCAAAGGTGAAAAGTTTTCCTGAACATTTGAAAAATATCGATTGTTTGCTTGCAGCACAGCCAACATTACTCGGATGCGGGACTTGAAAGATCCAGAGAAAATATTGACCATGGCCGAAGGTCTTCCATTCAACTCTTATGCGTTGTGCCAACATTTGTAATGCTCCTTTTGCGTGCTAAATTCTTTTCCACAGTGAGGTTTGAGATCATGCGGCGCCTGGGTCTGGAGCAGGTCTATCAACCTGTGCCAAAAACTCGCGAACATCTGCTAAAATACCACCCTAAGGCCAAGGATCTGCCGGCACGCAGCATGCAGGATTCGTTTTCGAAGACTATCATTCCGCTGCGTACCGACAGATTGCTGCAAGATTTTTACGTGTCGCACCTGGGCAGTGTGCGCCACGGCAGAATGATGGAGGACATGGATATGTTTGCCGGTAAGTGCGCACAACTTTCAATAAACAGAACCCAAATTAATGTTCAATATTGTGTTTGCCAACGACGCAGTTTGGGTGTGCCATCAGCACATCAAGGTGCCCCAGCTGGCCAGCGACGTGCATTTGCCATACACTTTTGTAACAATACTCGTGGATAAGGTAACCTTTAGCAATATCATCACCACCATCAACGAGGACGTAATCATATCCGGGCATGTCTCCTGGGTGGGGAGCACCTCCATTGAGGTGTCCGTCTGGCTAGATCAGAAAGTGGAAGGCACCCTCAAGACTATTACGGGAGCAACCTTTCTGATGGCAGCACGCAATGCCACCAACACCGGTTCAGCGCCCGTTAATCGAATTGAGCCCGCGAATGAGGAGGAAAAGAGAATACTGCTTGGTGGTGAGGATCGCAAGAAACGGCGCCACCAGATACAGACACAGTCTGTGTTGAAATTGGAGCCAACCGACTTTGAGCAGACGCTGATGTACGAGCTGTACAAGCGCACCACGCCCGCAGACTCCATGACGCTGAACAAGCGCCAGCTGCCGCCCAACTGTCGCTGGATGAACGAATGGAAGCTGTCCACCACCATACCGTCGTTTCCCGAGAACCGCAACGCACATAACACCGTTTTCGGTGGTTTCATAATGCGGCAGGCACTGGAGAACAGCTGGACATGTGCTTACTTGTACTGTGGTGCGCGCCCGAAGCTGGTTCACTTATCGGACATTAGCTTCGAGAAGCCGGTGCGCGTGTCGTCGTTCATCCATCTGGCCTCTTACCCCGTCTACACGCAGCTGAACTATGTGCAAATAATAACGGTGGTCGATGTACTTGAGGTGTCCTCCGGTGCGACGGTCACTTCCAACGCCTTCTACAGCACCTATTCAGCGCAATCCATATTGCCGGAGGTAATGCCGCTCACCTATCACGAGACTACGTGGTATATTCATGGCAGAAGGAAATTCGAGAATGCGTTAGCAAAAACACAAGATTAGAAAATGGGTAAAATAGTTTTTAAGTGCTATATATATGTAAATGTGTATAATATTAGAACCAATAGTATTACAAATTTTCAAACTGTAATTTACTCTGCATGTGAAGGAAGAATTTATTAAAAAAAAAAGTTGGGTTTTCCAGAAATATATTTATTAAAACATTAAAATTGTATAATTCATAATATATAATAATAACCCTTCTAATATTTGAGTATGACTTCAATACTAATAATGCAGGAGAGAAAAATTAGAAAAAATATCTTTCATCCTTGTTTTATTGCATTTAACAGTATGTGAGATTTTCAAAGTTTGTCTGCTGCGGTTCCATTTCGTAATCCTGATTACGGTTTAGCTGAAAAAGCTTATAGCAATAAATGTGTCCTATGAAAACAATCTATAAGAAGTAATGTAAGTATGGAGTTTTGCAATACACACAACTCAAATTTTACTATTTTTAAATTCGCCACTCAACACTTCCGTTTCATTGTGTGCTTCTGTTGCATCAGCTGTTTGTCTATTGTAACTGAGTGCATAGAGCGAAGAAGCAGCAGGAAAAGTGCAACGATGGTGGAAGTTGGTTGGTAAATTTTTTTTCGCAATACGTATTTTTAGTTATTACTTAATAAAAACTTTTCAAAAATGTTGCGTATGCTGCTGCGAACTGGCAGCCGTAGCTTGCTGAACCAACACCAGGCGTCACCTCGGTTGACACCGCTGTAAGTGCAAATTTGCAGTGAACGTTTTCGGTAGACGTGATTAACAAAAACAATTGTTTGCTTGTTTAGCATTGCTAATTATACGGGCCTGAAGGACGTTCAGCGGCCCGATACCGTGCTGACCATGTCGGAAGGTATCCCATTCAACTATTGCCTTGTGAGAACATGTGTAATGTTTTTCTGTTTGCATATACATTTTTTGTTTACAGTAAAGTATGAGATCATGCAGCGCCTTGGTCTGGAGCATGGCTACAGGCCAGTGCCGAAAACACGCGAGCACCTGCTGCAGTACCATCCCAAGGCCGAGGATCTGCCGGCACGCAGCATGGGGGATTCTTTTACGTCGGCTATAATTCCACTGAGCAGCAACCGGCGCCTGCAGGATTTGTACGTGTCGCACCTGGGCAGTGTGCGCATTGGCAGGCTGATGGAAGACATGGACTTGTTTGCCGGTAAACTGCGAAACACTTTTCATTCACACAATCGAAATCAATGTTTAATATTGTGCTTGCCATTTTTGTAGTCTGGGTGTGCCATCAGCACATCAAGGTGCCCACGCTGGCCGACGATGTACATCTGCCATACACTTTCGTAACGATACTCGTTGATAAGATAACCTTTAGCGGTATGACCACCAGCATCAACGAGGACGTACGGCTATCCGGACACGTCTCGTGGGTGGGACGCAGCTCTATTGAGGTGGTCGTTTGGTTGGAGCAGAAAGAGCACGGTTCATATAAGAAAATCACGCGTGCACTCTTTCTGATGGCAGCACGCAATGCCACCAATACTGGCCCGGCACCTGTCAATCCCATTACGCCGGCAAATAAAGAGGAGACGCAGATACTGCTTGGTGGTGAGGATCGCAAGAAACGGCGCCACCAGATACAGACACAGTCTGTGTTGAAATTGGAGCCAACCGACTTTGAGCAGACGCTGATGTACGAGCTGTACAAGCGCACCACGCCCGCGGACACCATGACGCTAAACAAGCGCACGCTGCCGCCCAACTGTCGCTGGATGAGCGACTGGAAGCTGTCCACCAGCATTCCGTCGTTTCCCGAAAATCGCAACGCACATAACACCGTTTTCGGTGGTTTCATAATGCGGCAGGCACTGGAGAACAGCTGGGCGGGCGCTTACCTGTACTGTGGTGCGCGCCCGAAGCTGCTGCACATATCGGACATTAGTTTCGAGAAGCCGGTGCGCGTGTCGTCGTTCATCAAACTGACCTCTTACCCCGTCTACACGCAGATGAACTACGTGCAAATGATAACGGTGGCCGACGTGATTGACGTATCGACCGGCGCGCAGACGACATCCAACGCCTTCTACAGCACCTACGCTGCGCCAGACATTGTGCCGGAAATAATTCCGCGCTCTTACCACGAGACCATGTGGTACATTCACGGCAGAAGGAAATTGAAGTCTGCCTTGGACCTGGAATAGGAGCACAGGCAGTGCCGCAACGAGTCGATGTCCTTCAATTAACCAAATTTATTACTATTTTTTTTCTTTAATTTGGGAAATCTCTGGCCAGTGGCTGACATACAAGTGCAATATTTACATGCCATCTCTGGCAGTTGTCGATTTATTTGTAATTGGTATTACTAGTTTTATAATTGGACTTCTTCAACATTACCAGTGAATTTATTATGTATTATCAAAGAACAAATGTGGTATCAATTTAAATGGCTTCTTAGATATTATTGGCTACTTAAAATAAGTTAAAGCGATTATTATTATTTCTAAGTTGAAAGTGAATGTACATACATATATACTCATGGGGATATCGTCAATAAATATTGGGCTCAAAGCAATACTAAATTGTTCTGCATTTATTTTAAAGAACGTAAAAACTACGATCCGGATTAACAGTTAAATCAAATTTGACTTTTTGCGTTCGTTATTATTCGTTAAGCTTCTAGTTGGTCAATCCACAAATTTGTATACCCCACATCGAACATAGTAAAGAAAGCGTAGCCAGATATTGAGCACATTTGAAGCTGAATGCTTTCCATAATTTTTCCAACAATTCTACAGCATCTGATAGGTTTCACATTGCAGATCGTATGGATCCAGTCACAAACTGCTCATACGGCCCGATTAAAATATTTACAGCATTCCAGCCAATCAATGTAAACAACAATGTTACATCCACTTGAACTAAATTTGATATATGAAATCGTCAAATCTAATAAAAAACTGCTTACATTTTTTAATTTAGTTTTTTATTTACTTTTACGTAGAAATTAAGCAAAGGAAATCCTCTTACAAATCAAACAATGTTCACAATTCCAATTCACTCAATCCACCCAGATGACCCACCAAGCGTGCGCTGTCCGCTTAGAACTTCATGCGATGCGGGTACTGAGACGAGTGCAGGGCGAACATATTTTGCAAGTATTTCTTGAAGTATTTGCCATCGGGATGAGCCTTGATTGCCTTCAGCACTTCAACGTCCACCTCCTTCTGGTCCTTCTTGCGCTGCTCGTTGGGCACGAAGCGCTCCTTCTTGGTGGCGAAAATGTCACCCTCGCCGGTCTTCTTCTCCTTCTTGATTTTCAGGCGACGGAAGTAGGCGTCGTCCAGATGCTCGGGTACCTTCAGGCTGGACAGATCCACCTTGGCCGACGTGCCAATCACGTAGCGCTGCGAAACGCGACGCAGCGGGCACGAGTTGAGCGCGAACGGGCCAGTGACCAGCAACAGTCCAGAGCTCAGTACCTTCAGCAGCACAACGCGCTTGCCCTGATGGCGACCAGCCAGCAGAATGAGCACACGACCAGGTCTCAGGTTGGGGCGCGTGTTGCGCTTGTGGTTGCTGAACATGCTCTTGGCCGGGCGCTTGTTCACGAAACGCTTGGTTGGGTAGTTGGCCTTGGGCTTCTTCAGGTAAACGGTACGCTCGCCGCCATTCTTCGGTCCTCCGATCTTCTTTACCTTCTTGATGGGGGTCTTCTCCTTCTTTAAGAACTTGGGCTTGGCATCTTTCAGGCGGTACTGAGCACGACGCTTGTACATCTGCAAATGTAAATTGTATTAGTTGTGTGCACATGTGTTTACATTGTAATGCTGTCCAGTATATGTGTTATTTGAATGCGTGGGAAAGTGGAGTGTTTGCATGTTTTGATAAAAGTTGCTTTTTAAAATGCACACGTTGTTTCACTGGCCAAACATTGGCTTCCTCCACAGTGCACACACACAGTGCAACTACACAACATTATTGAATTCCAATTAAAGTTTCATTAATTGCACAGGAAATTGAAAGCGCATTTAGTTGTTACTGTGCCCACTGTCGGGGCTGCCAATCAGAAATTTTTGCTCCAAAACACTAATGGCGGAACGCCTTTGCGGCCTCTGCACACTTCCATCGGGCACACATTTTCAAACACATTTTCCGGACGATACTTCAACGATCTTTACCTGGCTCTTGGAGTACCGCAAGATACCACCCTTCAGCACTGTGTTCAACGGGTGCTTATGCGGTTTTTTGCCCGTTTTCGCGGATTTTTTAGCTTTTTCAACGGGTGCCATCTTGAAAAACACGTGTACACCGCAAAGAAACTATGGTAAAAAGGAAGGTTAGGTACGACAGCGTTGCCACATTCGATATAAACGAAGGCAAATGTCATATTGTGACAATTCCCCACATGGCGGACATCTTGAATTCGGGGAAATTTTTATGAGTGCGCTTGAAAATATGCAATACTTAATGGTTTTGTTATTGTGCAGCGCAAATACAAGAAGTTTGTATTAAAACGATTTTTTGTCATTATTAAAAGCTTAGTTGTGTCATTTAAGTGAATGATTTGAGTTATGGGTGCAGAAAGTAGCCATTTAATAGAACGCTTTTGTGTGTTGCATTCAATAAATAACTGAAACATAGATGACTGTGTATGTTCCAAACATATAAACCTCACACATAGATGGCACCACAAGATGAATGCGGTTGTTTTATTTTCAAAACAAACAGTTCTTAAACAAATTGACAGCAACTAATTCAACGGCGCGTATCTTGAAATAGAAATTGAAATTTTAACAATTCTGCAAGCAGCTACATTTTCTTTAACTAAAATGTGGAGTAATTTTGAGCAGTCGCCGCTGGAAGATGAAACCATCTCGAATGCGTTTTCATCGCGTGGTATTTTCAAAATACGCAGCGATGCAGAGGTGAGATCAGTGCCGCACGCACCTTAAACAATATCAAAGATTTGCTCTCGTTTCTCGTTGATAAAATACAGGTTAACCAGTATCCACAAGTGCTGGCGTCGCTGCAGAGCAAGAAAATGGTCGTAGCAATAGACAAGAGTCTGGTTTTGCTGGAGGACGAGCTGGTGGCCAAGTGCAGCTTTCTTAGCTTCAATACGCCCATTGACGCCATGGCCATTTCGCATTCGGGCAACTTGATCATCTGCGGCCTGAGCGATGGCGAAGTGCATGGCATCTTCATAAAGGGCGTGCCGCTGTTTAATATGTGCGTAAAAGTCGAGGATGTAAACATGACGGGACAGACATTCGTCGCAGTGCAGCAACTGGGAACGCGATTCTACATTAGCTGCGCCAATGGCAGTGTTTATCAGTGCGTAACTTGAACCAATTTCAATTCCAATTTTAGTCCAATTTTAAATCTTATAGGTTGAGCGAGATTGATGAAACGCCTCTAGAAGCCACTTTGAATATTTCGCTAAATGACAACGAGACTGTGGCTTTCGACGAGAGCATACTGGACCAGGTGACGCTCAGTCGGTTGAGCATGGGCAAAGGCCTGAACAATGTCACGGCTGCAGTGTTGCTACGCGGTCTGGACAATGGGACCGAGACGTCGCTGCCATTCCAATACATAGCGGGCTCGCACAATGCACTCTACTGCCGAATGTCACCGGAGGAGACTGCCAGAATAGCACTGCCCGAGCATCTGGGCGGCATCAAGCACGCCTTCAATCTGGAAAACTATATGTGAGATAATTTGTGAACGTTAGATTTGGGTTTTCATTATTCACCCATCTTTCTGTGGCTTCCTAGTTTGCTGCTCAGCAACTCTGGTCACTTGCTGGAGGTGTGTCCACTTACTAGGACCATTTATTTGGCGCAAGTGCAAAGCAACTCGCAGCTCATTGATGAACTGATCATAATGGAATGTGGCGACGACAATATTGAGCTGCTGGTGCTAACTAAGCCCAATGCCAGCAACGAGCGATTAATGAAAATCGTAGAGTATCCTTGTAGGTGAAACGTTGTAATGAATGTAAAGTATTTATTGATATTTATATGAGGCTTTTGCAGCATTCAAGTGCCACAACGAGCTGGAGGTGTCCGAGCACGCCTGGTTGGTACAACAGCCAAAGTGCTCGGTCAACTTGTACTACCTCAGCGGCCAGCAGGCCAACGGCAACAATATGCCCACCGAAGTGGAAATGATTCTGGTCTCGGAGACGCATCCAAGCGAGCGTTTTATGAAGCTCATAGCCAAGGGTCATCTCGAGGAGGCTGAGGTATGCTTCTGCTTCATCAATTTCACAATTTTGAAAACAATCTTGAAAAGTTGAAGTTAACGTAAACTAAATATGCACAATTTTCTGCAGGATTTTGGCAAACAATTTGAGTTGTGTCTGCAGCCCATCTACGAGGCCAAAGCCAAGCGCACGTTGCTCGTGTTGTCCACCTTGGATGATGTAAGTTTCAGAACACATGAATTGTTAAAACGAAAAATATTAAATTAAAATTCCTTTTCCCAGAACAATCCCGAGCTAATAGAGAAATACTTTAATGGGCTGCTGGCGCTCTTGTCAAATATCGAAAGCGTAGAGTTCTTTCGCAGCAATCGAATGATCAATATACCATCACGCCGCATGCTGGAACGTTATCTTCAAGAGCTGCTGTCGCATTTAGATGAAGAGGTAACTATTTGCTTGCAGCAAACACACTTTATAAACTATAAAATTGTATATTTAATTGTGCTGCACTCTCTTTGTCCAGCACGACGAGTACCACATACTGGAAATCAACGAGCAACTGCGCCGTCTTGACACGCTCACCATTATCGATCCGTACGAGTGCAATGCCGAGTGGCAGAAATTCGTCTATCACTCCAATCCGGTGAAGATGATAATTTCACTATTCAAGAGCGACATATCGACCGCCTGTCTGCTGTGGAAGCGTCATGCCAGCGCCATAATGCCCAAACTGGACGAGAAGGAGCTGTGCCGTCTGCTCAGTTTGGTGCCCAGCAACACGGACGCCTTCAATTTGGTGCAGTGGCTGCGCCAGTTCGTGCCCACGGTCAGCAATACGCATCCGAATATGATGCCGCACATAGCCGAGTGGAGCATACAGAAGACGCGTTCGCTGCAGTATGCCGAACACTGGCCCGAAGTGGGTCTGGAGTTTGCCACCAAGGTGGCAGATATCTTCGAGGAAATACAGTTCCTGCACTCGTAAGGCTGAGAGCATCAGTTTTGCCTGAAAAAGATTTTGCTAATTGCATTTTTTTTTGTTCATCATAACAGTGATGTGCGACGTCAACACGAGCGCAACATTACCAAACTGCGCGATCTGGTCAATGCGCTGCAGGATCTGTCGGTGCTGAAGAAGCGCTATAATCTTACATTCACGCTGGACAACTATCTGCAGGACAGCATCGACGAGACGGCACTGTGCATACTGCAGCGTGCCCATCTCGACAGTTTAAAGAGTCTGGTCAACGATTTTCTCTATCCGATTTTCCAGGAGAAGGGCCAAACGCCCGTGCAGGCCATACGACAATACATCACGTTGCTGGTGGCTAATCGCAACTCGCTGAGCACCTGGCTGGAGCGTGCTGTGGTCTGCATAGAGTTGCTGCACAACGAGGACGATCGACTGGAGTGTGCATTGCTGGTGTTGCAAGTGAGTGTCTTGGAATCGCAAAACTCAAATTCAACTATATGAAATTCTTATTGATGCAGCGCTGTCCGGTGCCATGGCCGGACACTATCACGCCACTGCTCAAGCTGCGCTACTCCACTCACCCACTGGCGCTGAAAATCAACACCGAATACGAGTTGCAAGTGATCAAAATCATGAAAGTAAAGTACGGCTGGCCTGCGGACAGTGCTGCCGACATGAATTTGCAACTGTTTATGCTGCGCATTGTAAAGCTGGACCTGCCCGACATGCTCAACGATGTGCGCGTGCTGACACAGGCCGCGCCGGAGATTGCGCCCAGCACCAATTTCAATTGTTGCTACCAGCTGGTGCGCCGCGGCAAACCGGAAATGGCCTATGAATTTTTCAAAACGCTAAGCGCGGACAAAAACTCAAATGCCAGCACCGAAGTGGCCGAATTATTTGCTGTTAGTATGCACAAATAATTTGAGATATTGAAAATTCAGTGTTTTTTGTCTTTTGCAGGAATTGTTGGAGAACTCCATATCACCGCTGGATGACAAAGGTGTGGAAGAGCAGCGCAGTCTGATTGAATTCTACAAGCTGATCACGCCACACGCTTGCAGCAGCGCACAGAAGCGGCTGCAGGCCATACAGCATCGTTTTGTGCTGCGTCATAAATTTCGACTAACCGTGAGCGCCGTCAGCGAGCTGGTGCCGCATGCGAATCGACTGCGTTTGCTTGACCAGGGCATCGAGTGCATCATGGAGCAGAGCCAGGCCACAATGAATGTGCCCAAGTTTATTGCGAGTGAAGTGTCCGAGTTGTGCGCCGCTCTGGAGCTGCAGAAAACGTACGGAGTGTTGCGCATTTGCCAGCGCATGCGTTGTCTGCCGCTGACCTGTGCGCTGGCGTATGCCATGCTCGAGTTTGTCGACTGCACAGAGCAAAACAAGGAGGACTTTGTTGGTTTGGCTTTGGAGTTGATATCACAGCAGATTGTGCTGGCCATGAAAGGCAAATGTGAGTTTAATCTCCAATAAAACTGCTAGTACATCAGTTGGATGATGGGTAGTATTGAATAACTTATATTAACCCTCAAATGCATATTGATGCCTTTAGGCACACTAACATATTTGTGTATATCATCAAATTAAACCCCGATATAATATTTTGAAACGACAACCACATTCGAAGTCTGGTTGCTAATATTTAGTAGTTTATTAATATTGAATTCACTTTTCAGTGGTTTTCTGTGTTAAAAAGAAAAACTTATGTTTATTTAGCAAACGTGAAAATAATTCATGCATTTGAGGGTTAGGTCTTGTAATTGCTTTTACATATAAGAACTTAAACTTAACTTTACTCCCTTTGTCTCTCCAAAGTTTCCACATCCACAACGCTGTTGAGTGAAGTGGACATTTTAGTGTTTCCATTGGCCTATGAGCTGCTCATTCATGCCTCACTGCATGAACACAAACACCCAGGCGACCTAAGTGAACTGTTGAAGTATGTGCGCCTAGTCAGCAACAGCTACCCGCAGGATGCCATTGAGAGCTACTACTGCGGCAGGGAGCGCGAAGTGAACGACAACATATGCAAAGCATTGGATGCGGCCGAAATCACAATCACCGATGTTACGCTCAATTTTACGTCAGCCATTAATTGTTCATTTGAAGTGAAGCCGCCAGTGGCTGTCAAGCCACGCTTCTCTGTGTCCATATTCGATCAAATCGATGTGCAGCCCGAACAGCCAAAAAAGAAGGTGACACTGCATTATTGATTCATTTGAAAATCGTTTAACTATTTAAATTGCATTCCCTTTTTGCAGACCTGCAGCGGCGAACAGGCATCTATTGTCAAATTTGTGGCGCGCACTTTGTTGCTGCTCGTCATCGAGACCACACCAGGCAATCATTTACTGCTACGGCTGCGTGAACTGCTGCCCGACGATATGAAATGCGATCTTGACACTGCACGCGAGAATTTCTTTCTGTCGCTGGAGCAGCTCATCAAGGCAAAAATGCATGATGTGTGGTACATAATGGCGCAATATTTGCTCGACTATCAGCAGCACAACAAATGCAAAATCATCAACGGTGACTTTATTTCGCTGCAATTGACGCGCGTCTTTCGCAATCTGATGTCACATAAGGATGTAAATTTCATTGGTAAATGCAGTTTCAAATGTCTTCAATCTCATTTGGTTTAATGTAATTGTTTGAATTGATCTTTTCAGATCTGTTTGTGATGCTGAATGCCGACAGTCATGCAATTGCGCTGCTCAATAAATTGAACAACGATCTGAAAACCGATCAGCAACGTGCCAATTTGCTGACGCTGTCCGAAATGTACAATGTGCATCAAGAGGAGGACGATCAAGTGGAGGCCATACGCGCCAAGTTAGTGCTGCTGTGTTAATGCCAATGATATTCAGGCTATTTGATTTATTTTGCTTGTAGGCGCATTAAACATTACTACTACATGGAGTTCTGCAAGCAGGATCCCTCCATGAAGGGCAAATTCAATGCAGACATTGACAACATCGAGCAGCTGCTGAAGGAATTTCACAATAAACAGCTCGATGTACACTTGCTGGAACGCATGAGTCGTGATTTTAATTTGGATTATCAGCAAATGCTGATTTCACAGGTACAAAACAAGTGCCTCCACCCAGCAACTGAAACCTTAAAAGTCTTCTCGTTTACTGTTCATAGGTCATTAGCATTCTGCAAGCACAGGAGTTGAAATACGAAATAAAAACCGATACTTTTGGCAATGAAGAGCTGTTTATGCTGAACACAGTGGAGGCCATACG
Organism: Melieria picta; assembly: GCA_964056695.1. NCBI lineage: Eukaryota > Metazoa > Arthropoda > Insecta > Diptera > Ulidiidae > Melieria > Melieria picta. Next base: position 83,714,620 of record OZ057398.1, on the reverse strand, counting down.
CAGCCTCTGTCAGCCGTATTTAAATCAAATCAAAAACACTGAGCTGTTGGCCTCCAAATTAATGCAATTTATTTCCGAGGTAATTTTTGCAAGAAACATAATTACATGTCTTTAAAATTGTCTTGTTTTTACTTTCAGATAAACATTTACTTCTATGAGCTGTATCTCTGTGTCATTGAAGTGCTCTCGTTCATTGACAAAATGCCCAAGGAGATGCAAGTTTGGACAAGTATGCTGCAGTTTCTCAAACACAAAATGGTGAAACGCAGACGAAATCGTCCCAGTCAACTGGAGACGGACATGTGGCTGCAGTCACAAATGGAAATCGGTGTACTACCAAAGATTGCGCGCTATCGACTGCCGTTCAAGCCCATTGTTGAGCAGCCTTTGAAGGATATTTTGGGTAAATTAAAGAACTTGCGCTTTTAGCCGACTTTAATATTTATTATTGTTTATGTTGCCAAAAAAATATTGATTTTGCTTGTTTTAGACAACGAATTGAGTCTGGACAATTGCGACAGCTGGTTTCCACTCATACAAATGCACACTGTGCTTAAAGGCTCCAAGGAAGTGGCGAAAATGCGTGACTACTTTTGCATGTCCGCGGTGAAGAACTCCATAGGCGAGTACAAGGCAAAGAATGATTCGGAAACATGGCACCTGCAGCCCACCAATAATGCTTTCCTTAAATCTGTAAACGAAAATTTTTGCTTAGTTTAATTTTCAAAACAAATTAACTCCTTTCCTTTTCTTTTATAGATCCTACGTCTGGTGAAGTATGTGGACAATCAATCCAAAGTATTCATGATACTCTATTTTGTCTCGAACTATGCACCTGAAGGCGCCGATCAGGTTGAAGCATCCTACGAGTGCTATAAGTACGCACTGGAAAACGCAAATCTCATCACAGACGCCAAGTACCAAGAACAACTGCTGAAGATCAAACGCAAATATCCCATTTTAAAAACGCAACATTTACTCTACGTTTACGGGTTAACCGACGAGAAGTTGCTGCGCTTGGTGGAGAATCCATCCGATCTGATTTACAATCTGTACCATCATGAGCTCATTTTAAGGACGAGTAAATTGGATATCAACACTGTGGTGAAGGAAATTGCGCAGCTGCACAACTTGGATCTGGAAGTCATACAGTTTCAGCTGCTACAAAAGTGGCTTTCGTTCACCATCGATGCGGCAGATGCCACCATGTTCGAGGAGACTTTCTTCGAGGATCACAATCTGACCGATAGCGCTGCTGATGATGCGGGCAATGCAGCCGAGAACGTTATAAGGTGGGTGTGTCCATATAAAGTAGCAGCATTTAAAACTGTTTTGCCTTTGCAATAGAGCCAACTACATACTCAACAGCTGGCCGAAAAAGAAGGCCATTCAATTTCTGGTGGCGCACATTTTCCCCTCGGACGGGTAAGCCTCACCATTGTTGAATCTTTTTTCAAGTAAATAATGAAATGTGTTTTAAAATTTAAATACTCGGCAGTTCGGTTAACACCTCGAAGCAGCTGCAAATGTACGAATGCTTCTCCAAGTTGAATGACGGCAGCGACTCGTTTAGCAGCATGCTTAGCCAGCGCCAATACATAACAATCAAATGTGTGCATGAACTCAAGCAATTGGGCTACAATTCCAGTCTTGAAAAATTTGCCGACTGCAACAAAATCGACATATTGAAGACTATCTGGCAGCGCAATGGCCAGAATCCGCATACGTTGGAAATATTGGCGAACATTTGCTTGGGCTTCGACATTTATCTGTCGAAAATCTGGAATGGCATACTAAAACGCATGGCCATGTGCAATATGGTGGGCGAGCTGAATGCATTGGTGGACGTGTTGTCGTGTCAGCCGAAACTGGTGCACATCGAGGGACTGACGGTGGCGTGGGAATGTGTACTCAAACAGCCCTTCAAAAATGCCAATCAGACGCGTTCGTTTGCCCAGGAAGAGACTTTGCAAAAGACGCTGTTTCGTTTGCAGGTTTATGCCGGTTGTGGTTTTCAAAAATATTATTTTTTAAAAATTTGTATTTGTGGTTTGCAGAGCTGTCCTGTGCTGCACAAGCTGAATCTTTACGAATTTGCCGAGCTGTGCGTAAGTCTGGAGCGTCCGCATATGGCGGCCATACTGATGGCGCTCTCGCGCGATGAGACGCAAAGGGACAACATTAAAAAGGTATATCTATACTTTTGGTGGTGTGTATATTTATTATAAATCACGTTTATGACTAAATGTTATTTTCTTTTAGTTGATTTTACCCCGCATGACTGCACAAATGCATAAGGAAATACTCGATTTAGAGGATGCTGGCATACTTTCGGTTACGTTGAACTTTGCTTTGAAGGAGCTGGAGTTATAGAGTTTAGAAAGTTTTCAATTTTACATATTTATCTTACAATCAGTATTTCGAATATCTATATACATTATTCAAATAAAAATCAAAATAGTTCGAAACGATGTTATTCTGGAATATTTTATTTCTGTTATGTTGTTTTCATGACAGAGAAAATTACAATTTTTAGAGAAAATTAGAAAAATTGTTTGGCAATTGACAATATGGAACTGTAATTTTAAAGCCAGTTATTAATTTCATAGTAAAAGTGAATAAATTTGAATATTCTTACAGATATATTTGTTAATTTTAGTTCCTAAAATGTTGATTGCAATAAATTAAATAAAAAACTTAAAGTAAATTTGCTCTTTAGTTTACAAGTTGCATGTTGTAAATCTATATATATAAAAGAGAGTGGCAGTATGTGTGTGATCGCATCACGGTCAAACGGAACGGCCGATTTTCATGGGGTTTATTTTGTTCGATTCGTATTAAGTCAGTTCAGGTTCGTTCGAAAAGAAAATTCCGGAAAATCTATTGGAAAAGTCGGAAAATCCATGCCATATTTGACCGTGAATTTTGCACATTTTCAGATAATAACTTTGGAACCATAAGTCACACATCAATTAAACTCACTACGAACTTACTATTTAGTCATGTCCTGCGACAGAGAGAATGGGGCGGGTATTGGACGAGGGGGTGTGGCACCACCCATACAAGCCAAATTTTAATAATGGAATATCTTTGAAATTGTAAGGCGCACAGCATTGAAATTTGGTATAGCGTCGACCCATAGATGAGTCATTCTACTGGTAAGATTTGATGGGCGTTGGACAAGGGGCGTGGCACATTTTTTGTGACCCAAATATTTCGCTGAACTATAAGTCGCACAGCAATGAAACTAAGTACGAATCTACCATTTATTTATATCTTTCGACAAAGGGAATGAGGTGGGTATTGGACAGGGGGGCGTGGCACCACCCATACAAGCCAAATCTTTAATATAGAATATCTTCGAAATTGTAAGGTGCACAGCATTGAAAGTTAGTATAGTGTCGTCCCATAGATGAGTCATTCTACTGGTCAGATTTAATGGGTGGTGGACAAGGGGCGTGGCACATTTTTTGTGACCCAATTATTCCGCTGAACTATAAATCGCGCAGCAATGAAACTAAGTACGAACCTACCATTTATACATATCTTTCGACAAAGGGAATGGTGCGGGTATTGAACAAGGGGGCGTGGCACCGCCCATACAAGCCAAATTTTTAATAGAGAATATCTTTGAAATTGTAAGTCGTACAACACTGAAATTTAGTACCCCGTCGTCCCATAGATGAGTCATTCTACTGGTAAGATTTGATGGGCGTTGGACAAGGGGCGTGGCACATTTGTTGTGACCCAAATATTTCGCTGAACTATAAGTCGCTCAGCAATGACACTTAGTACGAACCTACCATTTTCTCCTTCGACAGAGGGCATTGTGCGGGTATTGAATAAGGGGGCGTAGCCCTGCCAATATAATTTAAATATGGTTCAAGCGCTATCCATTTCTTTATTAAAACTTAGCAGCAACATTGCTTATTTGAGGGCCTCGATTGCGTTAATCAGTAGCTCCCTCCTCTTCCTTTAGTTGGGTTTCTTCGTCAATTTGCATCGCCATTGATTCGCCATCTCGCGTATTTCATTATAGAAAAACAACAAATGTCGTGCGGGACGAAGTTCGCCGGGTCAGCTAGTAATTATATAAAATAAAAAATAATTATATTAAATTAATAGATTCATACTAATATATTCATAATATGTACGATATTAAAAAAAATTTCTTCAACATTACGATTATTTAAAAAAGAATAAACCAGTATGAAGAATGTATTTTGAATGCAACCCTACACAGTCGCTCCTTTCACTTCGTGTTATATGAAATGAGAATCAGCTGATTTGCAAAAACATAAACAAGCTGGTTAAACTTGGAAAATATAAATTCTACACAATTCTGTAAAAATTGTTCCAATTAAAAAAACTCACAAAAATCTGTTGAAATCAAATCAAAAAGCTACTCTGCTTCTTCGCTTTGCTGTGCCATATCCAACTGGCATTGGCGCCGCCGGAGCTTGCACTTTACAGCTGCTTCAGAAAATGTCATGCAACTGACTGCCCATGAAGCAATTGTCTTTGCAAGAATGTTTACCACTGTGGAACGTTGTCCAGGCCAGTACTGTGGTCGCACGCTGTACGAGAATGGCAGTTGGTCAGAGTGTGGTACCTGCGCACGCGGCTATCGCGTGAACGAGAGCTACATTTGCATGGCATGTCACGATGAGCTCAGCACCTACTCGTGGCTGTATTTGGGGTTTATGGCAGTGCTGCCGCTAATGCTGCATTGCTTCTTCATCGATCTGAATGCCAAGGATCGCAAGTGAGTGCTATAGAATTGCTGTCTGCAATTGTGTCAGTTAATAATGCACCATTGGTGTTTACAGGTTCTCGCGCAAGCAGCTAATACTGACCGCTTGCGCCTTTGTCGAGGTGGCGCTATCTGCGCTGCTGGCTGTGCTGCTCATGGAGCCCATGTGGGAGTTTCGTTTGCATGCGTGCGGTGTGCGCCGACTGGCCGATTGGTATACGCTCTTCTACAATCCCAGCCCAAACTATGAGGCGCGGCTGCACTGTACGCAAGAAGCAGTTTATCCACTGTGAGCATTGAAACAACTATCACTGAGCTATCGCCTTCTAATTACATTTTCTTTACAAATATTAGGCAAACTATTGTGCTAGTATTCTACTTTCTCTGTCTGGTTACCATGTTTCTCATTCGACCCATTGTGAGTGCGATTTTTGATGTGCGCGGTAGGGCGCCCATCTACTCGGCGCTCTATTTTCTGCCGTTGCTGACTTGTGTCCACGCCTTGGCTTGTGGACTCATATGTAATTTGATGCTTTCAAAATCCTTTTCAGTTTTATTTACTGGTGTTTTTGCATCTTGCAGATTATTCGTTTCCCTACTTGAGCATTGGCATTTCAATGATCACAAATGCCATACATTATTCTCTCAAATTGGACCAATCGATTAAGGCGCTGGTGCGCAGCTCATTGTTGGAGATAAAAAATTTTGTCATTATTTGTATGTATTAAAAATGAGTTTCTTTATATTAACAAAAACAAAAACAGTAATGTGTATTTATGTTGCGTTTTTTCCAAAGGTGTACACTGGCTCTTCCTTGCCTACGGCATCATCTCATTGGGCCATCACTATGCTTTTCTTTGGCTAATACCGTTCCCCTCCATCTTCTATATAATCACTGTGCGCTTTACAGATCCTGCAGAATTTCGCGAGGTCGAAGTGCGTATAAATTAAAGGATTTGCGGTTGTCTTGTCTGCTGTCCTTTTAAGTGTTTTCATTTTGTTTGTAATTCATTAAATTAAGCGTAGAGTTAGGTTTAAGTGTTATTGCTGCGTAAGGCAGAATATAGATTAGATAAATAACTATAAATATGATTGGTTGCTGAAACTAAAGTAGAAGCAATGTTTCACTGATTTTGCTATATTTGAAGTTGGTGAAACTGAAGTTTTAATTTAATGTTTTCAACAACAAAATTGCTTAGTTATTATTCTAACTTATTAAAGTTATTCATCCAACCGATTAAAGTTAATGCTTGCGCAGCACTAACAGAAATTATTTGTAATTTATAAAATATAAGTTTACCATTGATTAAAAATGCTCTAAAGACAATTAAATGAGTGATTATAAATAAATTTCTTACGACTAATTTTACTAAGTACTACAACTGTTTTTAGAAATTTGTTAGTATGGGGTAGTAAAATACAAATTATATATAAAATAAGGCACTAATTGCTGCTAGTGTTTTTTGTCGGAACTCAATCCAAGTCGAATTTAGTTGCTAAGTGGCGATTCAATGATTAAATAACTGACCATTTATCCAATTGTCACGTTAAATAAATTCATGTCCATTTAATAAAATATTTGATTTACATATGTACATCAGGGCCTAAATTTAATGAAATTATTTTTGAAAACCATAAACAAACTTTTTTGTATAAAAACTAGTAACTAAATACGCAATTGTAATTAAAATAAAGCAATTATGTTAAAACTGAATCGATTTAATCCACAAAGTTATATTTAAACATCTTGATTCAATTTTCCAATTTCTCATTGTCTCTTAACTTTTCTTCTTCTGCTCAGACTTGGCAGCACTGCGTGTACTTTTTTCTTATTCTCCTGCTCACTGCAGTGATTTGGTGCGGTGGAAACACAAACTTTCGGATTTTGGTCATTTATTGACCGAAATATTTCAGCAGGATATCGCATTTGGTAAATTTGTGCAGCTATTTTGCATATTCAAAAGACACAAAAAATTCGACAAGCAGAAAAATCATAAATATTGCATTGAAAAAGTTGGGATTAGCAACAGCAAAGAATTGTTGCTGCTAGTCGGTGGCTGTGGAGCATAGTTTGTGTTCGTTCTGACGGTGTGCGAAAAATTGCGGCACTCATTGGGGCTGCGTGTGCGCGAGTGAGATGGTCGGAGATTGCAGTGTGTGTGTGCAAGTGTACAGACCAGCGTGAGATCTGCCAAAGTGCAAAGTCGTGTACACACAAAACTGGCGACGGCCGCGACCAACACGACGTTGGGCAGGCAACAAGAAATTGGCCGTAAATAAAATATACGCGCAGTGGGAGACAATTGGAAATTGCGAGCTGATGCAGCAGAGTGGACAATCAGAACAGAGTGCAGGCGAGTGAAAAGTGCAAGTGTTGCTAAAAGTTGAACTGCTGTTAGGCGACAGGCGCTGGCGGGCCTGTCTGCATTAGGATTCAGTGCCGGTGTGTACGTTGTTCGGATGAATGAGTGGAGCGACGGCGGCGCAGGCAATCGGCAAACCACTGGCTACTGTCATTCATTTTTTGTTGAAGAGTTTTTCTGCTTTTAAGACCCCAACGTTTCGAGTTGAGCACTTGTTGGCTCACTCTGGTGTGCGGTCGCTGCTCCGGCAGATGGTAGTGTTGAAAAGGGAAGAATAGCGTGTGTTGGTGACAGCGCCACCGTCACAGTGCACTGCACTGCACTGCACTCCCCCGCTGGCGTAAAGACTGCTACGACGAGACGTCGTTGTCGTCTTGTATGGAAATCGTGGGTTTTCATATTCGCCGAGTGTGAAAAATCGCCTGTTCTCAACTCTGCGGCCGTCGAGTGTGTGGTATGAAAAAATCTGAATAAAAATTCGTAAAAGTAACTAAAGCAAATATGAGCTGGCGGACAAGATGTGAACGCAATTCGCGAAAGTGAATTTACCGAAAATATAACGGTATCGCCAAAGATTTTGTGAAAATGTGCTCGTCGAGCAAATGTGTGTTGGAGGTGTGACTGCGAAAAGTGAACAAGAAAAATGTGGCTGCTGTGCAGGAAAAATGAAAAATTGAGCAGAAGGCATTGAAAGGTGTACTTTTAACAGGAAAATGGTAATGCAGATGTTTGAGAAAATTGTGTGTTTGCATGAAAACGGAGTTTTGTAATAGTTCGTAAAACAGAAAACTGGTGTAAACGAGTAGTAGTGGTGGCGGCGGCGGCTGAAGTTGCATCGCAAACGGGCTGGCAAACTGAGAGAAAGAAGCACAGCAGCAGCGAACTACACCCTGTCGCCGTTGTCTGGCTGGCTGACTGTTGTACGTGCTGTGCGTGTGTTTGTTGTTGGCTATGGCCAGAGTGTAGAAATAAATGCAAAGGATTTTGAATTGTTACAAAGTGGCCTATAATGCAAAACAACTCAAAAGTGAAGAATAATTGGACCCAATTAAAATCACATTGACGGGTGCTGAGGATTCGCTGTTAATTTGTCGTATTCATTGGCCTAATTTCCTCCATCCATCTGTGCCGTGCCTGCGTGTGTGCGTGAGTGTTTGCATTCGAAGTGCCCCCCGCGTGCAGGGAACCCCACCAGACCGATTGCATTGCTCTTGTGTCTGTCATAAACTTATTTGATTATTGCGTTAAGCAATCCATAATCTCGTCAAGTGCGAAGTAAATATAAATATAGCAAACGCCAATTGAGCAGCGCGCAAGTTCCAGTCATATTCGCAAAATATTGCCGTATTGCTGGTTTTCGGCTTGTGCAGCCGCAGTTGTTGCCTGTGCAATTTCACATTGCAGGCGCGCACACACACATGCTGCTCAATTAACCCCTTTCGTACTCGCTCTTTCGCATTTCCTGGCCCATTTGGCGCAACGAAAATCAATGAGCAATAAACGCAACTGTGGAGCCCGCACCGCGGCACTCACTATTTGTCTCGCTCACGCATACATCTGGCTGGGCATGCAGTTTGTCGTTTCTGAAATTGGCCGCACTGTGTTTGACTCTCTCGCGCGCTGCGCTCTCTGTTGCAGGCTGCGAATTGCAGTTTGTGGGAGAGCAAGAATGCATATTGGACTTGGCAAGTTGGAGCATTTTTAATTGTTTGACAGCAAGGCGGATAGAAATGAGAAAGAAAAAAACAACTTTGTTCAGGTGTTTTTATTGCTGCATTTGGTGTGCTACCGAGTAGCAAAAATGTGCAAATTTATGAAATTAAGTAGAATAGCTGGATGTCTAAAATAATGAGATTTTTTTAATTGCGTATAGAAAAACTGGCATTGTAGCAAGCAAAATTTTAATGTGGCAATATTTCCTAAACTGGATTTGAACAAATTATTTGTAATAGAAAAGTTTCTTAAAGATTTTTGAGCATTGAATAGGAAGAAGTGTTTAAAGTCTATGAATAAGTAATTTTTGAGGGCCATAGCTTTTGAGCAGCGACCTTCAGGGTTTTGGTATATTTTTCTTCTTAATTGTCGCTTAAGCCTATGTGGGCAGGATACCTTTCGATATAGTTGAGATATCGGTATGAAATTTTCTGTAATTTAGAGAACAAAAGTAGAAACCGCATTTAACACTAGAAAGTCCGCAAGTTTTCCATACCTACAAAGACTACATATTATATCCGCTGATATCTCGAAAAGTATTATTATTATTATTATTGGCGGGGAATGTGCACTGCGACCTAAAATATCTATTGTGCCCCCTTCTTGGACTTCACAGTTCGTCCGTGAGTCCAGTATCCAAGAGGAATCTTAGCATATTTCCTAAGCCTCTGGAGACCCAGTCCGAACCTGGTATAATAAAATCACCCAGATGCTTCTTCCGTTTGTGCATTAGTGCAGGGCATATGCCTAGTATGTGTATTGTAGTTTCATTGTCCTGCAAACAGAACCTACAGAGTTCGTTCACCCTGATACCTAGTTTGGTTGGACGATAGTTCAGTCTACAATGCCCTGTCAATATACATGTGATAATCCTTAGATTATTCTTTGAGAGACGCATACATTCCTCGAACCATTTCTTGTTGTAAGATCCAATAACCATCTTGGAATGTTCAAGGCCTGGTTGATTTTCCTAGTATTGATTCCGGATGGTTATCTCGTCGGATGGATAGTGCTCCTTTGCCTACACCACAGAAGGGTTCTGGGCCGACGAAGGGGGTAGCCGCCCCCTTCTTGTAAGTTTGTCGGCCTGCTCATTCCCATCAATACCGGCGTGACTCGGAACCCAGAGGACCCATACCTGATTGTAACGGCCAAGTTCGTTCAGCTTCTCAAGGCATTCCGACACCAGTTTCGAGGATACCTGGTAGGATCTTAATGCCTTGATAGCCGCTTGGCTGTCTGACAGGATCGCGATCTTCCGATTCCGGTATTTCCTCACCAGTTTGAAGTGAGCGCACTTTTCAATGGCGTATATTTCCGCCTGGAAAATGGTGGTCTGCTTTCCTGTGGGTTCCGAGTATCTAATTCCCGGTCTCTCGAAAAGTAAATAGCGAAGCAAATATTCGAAATAAAATTTTTCCCATAGGTGCTGTAATTGCTGATAAGTTTTTCTATAGAAATAGTGTGTACTTTAGTCTGTTGAAAACAGTTGCTGAATACAACTATACCAGTTGTTATGGTCTTTTCCATCTTTATATTTTTTCTTGAAGACGTTCAAGACGTTCTTTTGATTGACGATTGTTTTGTTTTGTTTTACTTTCTTTGCAGATTAAAGCCGCAGTAACTCACAAGCACCAGTTGTAAAAAAAAAACTAGACCCCGGTTTTAACTCGCTCGCATTTTGTTTACACACACACACACACACTCCGCACACAAACCATTAATTCCAACAAATTCCAAAGTAAATGTGCGACAAAAATCGCGTAAATCGGCAAAAACGAATCGCTTAGAAATCACTGTGGGTTGCAAAGTGCAATTATTGGCAAGAGAAAAAATCCAAAAATATCTTGCAGCGACGTTACACAGTGAGAAAAACGCAACTCAATGTCGACTGCATTTGCTGCGTCTGTGAGAAAGAAACATTTGTAAATGGAAATTTCGTGCGCGTTTGAAAAACGAAGATAAACTAATGAACGAGTAGAAACACTACGGAAACAAGTAGCACAATATAGCAAATAGCGATATCTGAGTAACTGGCACGACCGGATCAAATGCAGAAAATTTGATCAAACACACACAACTACAGGGATATTATATCGTAGCGAACGATTTGGCAAGAGAACGGCGCATTTGCCATATTATCCAGTTTTCTAGACTCCCCCTTTGCATCTACTCCCCCACCTTACATCCCTGAAGCATCCACTCTAGGCATACGTTCAGTCACCAAATATCGATTTGACACATGCGAAAATGCTCCGCTTTTCTTTAGAATTCACACTTGAAATTAAAAAAATGCCTTGAATTGTTAAACTTGAATGGATTTTATAGTAAAACAAAACAGAAAATCACAAAAAAAATCCTACACACGCCTGTATTATAGAAATTCGCCCGCATCTTCGAAAATTTAAAGCAATAATACTGCAAATTCTTTACGCCCAATAAAAGTCAAGTAAATTGTCCAAATATTCAAAATACAACTAACAAAAAAATAAAATAAAAAGCAGTTAACAACGCGGCAGCTGATAAAACAACAAACACCCAAAACAATAACGTCAAAATCGAAGTGTTATATATTTTATTTTAATCGTGTTGAGTGGGGGAAAAAATCCATGAAAATATTTTGACTGTCACCACAGCTCAACTGTCACTGGATTTTTTGAAAAGATTTGAGTGATAGAAAATTCCCTTGGAAAAAAGAGGAGGAGAAATAGACACAACAAGAAGAAAAAGCAAAATCATACACAAAACGCAGTAGAAACTCGAAGCAGACGAACGAGTGTCCAGGCCAAAACCGAAAAGACAACATACAATAAGTGCCGAAACATGTCGCTTTAACATAAAACCACAAACACGCACACATACACACACATACGATTAACCGAAATTGAAGTAAAGCATCGAGCAGGCGCAACTGCGAATCGCCAAGGTAAATCCAACGGGTGCAGTGCAAGACGGGCGCGTGTGTGTGACCGACGTACGCCCGTAGAGCGGAAACGGAAACGCTAAGCGAACGTGTTCGTTGCTGTGCGATTTGTTGCATTCGAATTATTGTTGTCTTGGCTGGCGTAAGCGCCGAAACGCGCCCACCTTGTACACCCACTGCTCACAACACACCACTTTGCACTCCGTCGCTCCCCAACGAAACAGTCGCTACGCTACTAAGGACATTGTCGAGGCAGTGGAGTGCGCGTGTGTAACGTGACCGATCGAAGCGGCGAACGCCATTGCGTACGTGTGTGTGCGCCCCCCGAGTTGCTGCTCTGCACTGCTCGGATCGAGTTGCGGTGGTGGCGTGGCGATCAGTGGTGAAAACTCAACAGCGACCAGAGGACAACAAACTCAACAGGACATTGTGATATTCTGTAGCGGTAAAGTCGAACGTCGTAAAAGCTTCATTGACAATCGAAGCAGTGCCAGCTCTTCTCTTCTTCTACCACGCCCCCTTTGATTGGACATTTGTGACATTATTGAGACGGATAACGCACATTCGGGTTGGTGTTAGAGATGCAGCGGCGTGAAACTCGTGACAGACAAACGCCGTGAGTATAAAACTTAATTATTCTATATTATTTCAGTCTTAAAAAATAAGAAACTTCAGTTGCAAGTATACTAAAAATATATTTAAAGGTTCGATCTATAAAATATCGAAAATAGTTTTAAACAAAAAATCTTGTAACTTAATCCTAAATAAGTAGTCGAATGGAATGATTAAAATAAATTAAGAAGTTAATAAATTAAATTGTTATTAAACTAAAAATGAAATAAGTTAAAAAATAGTAAATTGATAAATTAAAAAATTGAAAAATTAAAATAAATATAAATTTTAAAATTATATGTAAAATAAAAAACTATAAATAAATTAAAACAAAAAATTTTATTTAAAAACTAATAAATAAATGTATACATAAATAAATATTTTTTACATTAATAAATCTTCTAAAATAAAAAAACTATAAATAAATTAAAACAAAAAAAATTGATTCAAAAACTAATAAATAAATGTAGGTATACAGAAATAAATATTTTTGTTTACACTAATAAATCTTAAAAATTATAAAAGTTTTATAACATTGTAAAACTGAAAAATTGAATGATTAAAATAACTGAAGAAGTTAATAAATTAAACATTTATTAAACTAAAAAATAAGTTAGTTAAAAAATTAGTAAATTGATAAATTAAAAAAATTATATATAAAATAAAAAAATTATAAATAAATTCAAACAAAAAATTGATTAAAAAACTAATAAATGAATGCATACAGAAAAAAATATTTTTTAATGTATTAATAAATCTTAAAAATAACAAAATGGCATTATAAAACTAACAAAATCACAAATCAATCTATGACGTGAAATAATTTTTACGGTTACAAAATAAAAACTTTATAAAGCTTAAAATTATACAAATAAAATATTATGTCAATCATAAAAGTTAATAAATTTTAAAACATATCTAAAAAATCGTACAATTGATTAAATAAATTTGAAATAAATCCTTAAAATCTTATCTACGCTTTCATAAAGAGTTTTTTAAGTCCTGAGGGCTATGAATAAATAGTTTTAATTTGTTATATTGTTTCTCTCTCTCTTGAGAGCAAAAATGTTGTGATTTGGTTGGTATTTAAATAAAATAAAATGCTTTCAACACTTTTTTTTAAGACTTCCTTCAAATTTTGCAGTAACCCCTGCTTGCCTCGAATCGTTTTCTTGTATAAGCTTCTTCTCGATGCCTTTTGTTGCTTTTCTGAAATTCACGTGTTGCTTTATTTACGATGACAGGCACATCGTCATGCTCGCTCTTGCGCTTAAAAATAGAACAAATTGAAATGTTTCTTTGGGTACTCGTCGTTTCTGTGCGTACGCTACACTTGAGTGCATCTGTCAGGTAGCTTTTCGAACTATACTGAATATGGCTTTGACTATTTTTTTGAGCTCATAACTTTGTATCTCGAAAGAAAGAATTGGGCTTGGATGCAGAGTGATGTAAAATTCTTTTAATATCAAGTGATGTGTGAGAACACTTTCTTTCCAAATTCATGTATAATTTTTCTATAGTTTTGTTTATGAAAAATAATCAAATAATTATTGTTGATGAGGAAAGTGCACTGCAACCTAAAAGATCTATTGTGCCCTCTTCACTGGTGCGCGCAAGGGGGGTTTTGAGGGTTCAAACCGCCCAATTATAGGTTTGTTATAAATATTGTGGATGGCAAAAATAAATGGACTCAAAAGTTGTGTACAGAACGCACCCAAAAGAAAATCCTCTGTTCGCCACTGGTCCTCTTCATGGACTCACAGTTTATTTGTGAGGACTTACTGACTTACTGATTTATCATCGCCCAGCCCAAACCGCTAAAACTACAAACATGAAATTTAAACTATCTTTGAATTTTGTATAAAATGACTTTGATTATGTTGCTTTAAAGTCTATAAATAAAATTTACTTTTCATATCAACAAAAGAGGTTTTCACCTACATATGGACAAAAATATAAATGTGTTTCTCCATATGTCAAAGCAATTGACGTAATAGATGTCACTTCTTTCGAACGTAATCCAGTTAACAGACAAACACGGACCTGTTTGATATGTCAATAAATATGTCAGTCTTTCAATGAAATTTGTCATGTTGTACCTTCTTTTTGTGTTGTCCTCATTGTCAGTAAAAGGGCAGAATGTCAACGAACATTAGGTATCGATGCGTCAGATCACGCAGAACATTTGTTCAGTGCACTGCCTTTTTTCCTGACGCTCTACCTGCCGAACCCTACGCACTGACCGCCTATGACTGTCCATATCGAGTATGCCGTGACAGCCGCCTGTAGGGCATACAAATCAAATTGAATTGTGTGGCGGTGAGCCCACCTGCTCGAATAAGTGGATACTGCCTTCTGGTAGCGTCGTTCGCAAGTGGAATCGCCTGCGTAGCGTTTGATATCAAATGGGGATACGCAAGAATCGAAGTATGAGATTTCCGCAGAAACGCCAATTGTCTTGTTTTTGCTTTCTACCCCACTGTTGTTGCTGTTCATTGTAGCGCTTTGTTATAAAACATGTGGCACGTATGTATATATACATGTACTATATATAGTATGCAAAATAACTGAACGTATAGCAACAAGAATGAACATAACAAAATAGCCACAGCCAAAGACTGCGCACTCGTTTAGAAGATAAAAAGTGTATTTTTAGCAAATGAAAAATCTATTTTTGCGGCGCTTTTTTGCTTCCCCCACTTGTTTTAATCGACTATTTAGTTTTTTTCTGTCGCATGCTCTCAACAATTTGGCAACAAATGTTGTGCCCGTAATTTGGGGTGAATGAAATTCACATGAAAATGAGGAAGTGCTAAGGCATTCGATCTATGCGAGAGGCGCACCTTGAGAGATGCTTTTCGGCCGTTCTTTTTTTGTATTTTCAATAAATATTTTTATAGAAATTGGCTTTCATGCATGAGAAAAGTTAGATAATTTGTATAAAGGGAACACAAATAAAAATTCGAAATAAAAAAAACAAAATCTCCAATGTCAGAGATTATGTGGAACTTAAAGGCTGTTGCTGAGACTTGGAGCTGGTTTGAAATGCACAAAATTTGATATTATTATTAATGCATATTTTTCTTGCATTAAACGCTTTAAAAGCAATTTTCAAAAATTTTAATTCAATTGTTTCCATTAAATTTTATGTTTTTGCCAATTTCCATTTTCATTGTGCCTTAGTTTGCAATTAAAAAACAAAACAAAAAAAATTATGGGATTATATTTTTCAAACCAATTTCGCGCATTTCACAGTTTTATGTCTTTATTTTACCATTCAAATCAAAGTATTTGCCAATTTGCAATCTTGATTGTTTGCTCTCATTCACTTTGACAGCATTTTCACTGTTAATTCCATTTGAATGTCAATGCTAAACAAAACGTCAAACTTGTGTGTGAATGTAAACAAATTGACAACACTGCGTTGCCGTTTGCAATTTCGCTGCGCAAACAAATTCCTGCACTCATTCAGCGCGCTCAGCCCCCCCCGTGCACTGCCATGCATTTTGTATTTTCCTTCGATTTTATTTGTATTTTTATTATGGTTCTTAAGCAAATCTCATTAAAGTGAAATGGACGTGTCGAGTGGACAGACGAGCGCACAACATTGCTTAAACATTTATTGGCCACACATGGCTGGAACTGTTGCAACCTCCTCCGCCGGCTTCAGTTCCAATCTACATTGCGGCGCATTGTCGCCGGTATTGTTTTAAATTTTTAATGAAATGTTAACCAAAAAGGTCATTGCCATTTCGTCGGCCACAGCCACAGCGTCAGTGCCTGGTCCGCACTGTGTTCGTTTCAGTTCAGTTGGCTTGGTTGGTTTTTGTGTTTCGTCACTGCTGCGGCCGCCGGCCAATGGGCGACTGTTGTTGCAATTTTTTCCGTTTCGCATTTCGTTTTGCCACCAAAAACTATTTCAGCCTCAGTTCTCCCTCTGTAGCCTTGTAGCATTCGTTACTTTCTTCTCCATTCACTGTGTACAGTGTTGCCAACTTGGCGTTGACATTGCCAACTGCAGTCGACATTTTGTAGTAATTTAATGCCTTGGCTGCTTGTTTTTTTTTGGCTGGCTGCTACTTTTTCAATGACTTGACTTTTGGTTCTGCAAATGTTGCATCAACTCTTCTTGGCTTTTATTTCTCTGCAGCCATTGATCGAGGGACTTTTGTTGTTGCTGTTTTTTACCGTTTTCGCACACACATTCGGCCACTTGTCATTTTCAAGTTCAAATGCTCATAATAAGTCAAGTCAATTTGCCTTTGCACATACTAACGTGTGCACACTAAAAGCAGCCGCAGCACCAACAACAACCACAACAATTACAAACATTCAATACCCGACGTCATTTCACTTCATGTCGTCCACTCAACTTGGCAGCGTCTGGCTTTAACTCAAAGTCAAATTGAGGCTCCACATTGCTTCGCCGCGTTCACTTCTCTGTCTTGGTTGCTGCCCCTCTCGTTCCGTTGAAATTTATCTTCAACTAACAATTGAAAGCTGTGTGTGCACAACATTTAAGCGTTCATGTCGCTACTAATAAACCTGTTAGCTGGTTTAATTACGCCACTACACTTGCAACCGTTTTAATTTAATTTCTGTTCTTATTAACTTATTTTCAAGTGCTGTGCATGTCATACAATCATTCAGGCACGTTTTAATATTCCGTATATTAAATATTTAAAATACGCATTGCAATTATTGCAAAAAAAAACAATTATGAAAATTAATTGTAACTCACGCACCCATAAACGATACTTTTTCACATTAACTGTTATGTACTATCAGAGTCAATGTACTTGAGCGGTCGTTAACCCGTTGACATCCTTAGGACTGTTTGGCTTGTAGTGAAAAGTGGGAGTAAACATTTGCTGAAATGGTATAATGATTGGTGATTTTGTAAATAAATCATTGAAATCTTTATTTATACATAAAAATAAGTCCTGCCAATGAAAGTTTGTGTACGGTCTTTGAAGTCAAGACAAATTTTTTAAGTTCTTTAAATTAACATGCGTTATTGCGGTGACAACTTAATTTTCAAACTTAACTTTGTTATTCTCTGCCAAAAGTTGACTTCTTCTGAGGTTATGCGAGTTCAGGTCTCTATAGATAAATGTTATCGAGGTTGTAATGCACTGAGACCAGTATTGATCTATTGTGCCCCCACTACTAACTGTTACAGAATCCTCCCTATGACCTAACCAAATTTAAATGTTCAGATGTTCAGAAATTTTGAGTTCAGATGCTTGGTGTCCTCATCTGCAACACAATGGGCTAATGCTGGCCCAGATAATGTCTTCTGGTATGACAACTGGCATCACGGTGTAGTATGATGTGCTTAGGAGTCGCCAGTGCTGTTTAACAGAGTCTGCTATTATTGTTCGGGATAATGCTCTACGACCTAAAAGATCTATTATTCCTCCGTCATGGATTCAAAGTGCGTCCGTGAGTCCAGCATTCCAGAGGAATTTTAGTATATCTCCCAAATCCCTGTAATCGCAATTCGCACATGTTATGATGTAAACCTCCAGGTGCTTCTTTCGACATTTCTTTCTGCATAAGTACAGGGCATTCTCCTAGTATGTGTATTGCAGTTTCATTTTCCTGCAAGCAGAACCTGCAACATTTGTTTTTACAAATTCCTAGTTTAGCTAAACCTGCAATGCCCTGTCAGGATGCCTCTAATAATCCTTAGGTTATTCTTTGATAAGGCCATACATTCCTCGAATTTTTTATAATTATATGACCCAATAATCGCCTTGGAATGTTCTAATCCTGGTTAATTATCCCTGTATTGATTCCTGCTGATTATCTCATCTTTTCTGGTTAGGATGGATAAAGCTAAAGCTAACCCCTAAAAGGTTAAAGTGCCACGCCTTCTGAGTTTTTTTGCGTTTTCATTTTCTTGAATACCAGCATGACCCAGGACCCAGATTGTGGAGGCCAAACTCGTTTAACTTTACCAGGAAACACCAATTTCGAGGATACCTGGTATGATCTTAATGCCTCGATTGCCGCTTGGCCATCGAAAAGGATCGCTATCTTCCGTTTCCGGCAGTTTGCCTGAAATAAAGTTGTGTGCTTGCCCGTATGTTCCGAGTATCTTACCCTCGGTTCGCATACGCTGATCCCAGGAACTTCCCCCGTAAAGGACCCATACGTGTATCAGGCTATCATGTACTGGTCTTGAGATAAGTTTCTAATATCCCTGCCCAGCTCTTTTTGTTACTAAGTTCCAATTTGAATCTTTTGACAGAGTCTACAGATGCTTACCTGTTCTAAGAGTTGTGTTGTCAAGTAGTGGCCAAATCTTAACGCACTACTGGCGATCACTCGACACGTCAGTATCTCTTTCCAGGTCTCTACTTTTTGTTTTGCCCTTAATTCTACAAATCTATATGCGGAACTTAAACGGCTTGTGGCAAAGGCGTACTTCTAGCGATGTAGTGGACCTCGACACGTCAATATCTCTTACTATGTCTTAAATCTTCTAAAGTTCTTAAAAATCTTGGTCTTCCTAACCCCTATATCCTTTCAGAATCAACGCAATGCCTTGCATTAATAGGATATCTCCTTCGCTGTGTGGGGAAGCTGTCCTTCTCTGGACTCTGTAAGCATATTGGCCAGCTCTGGTCTTTTCTTATATCCAAGGCTAGGTTAGGTTAGGTTGGGCGAACTCTAAAGGATTTCCAACAGACCAAATGATGTTCCTTAGTGTTACCAAAAATTGAAGAGTGAGGATACTTTAGAAACTGTTTTTAGCGAATCTGAGTTTGAGCTCTTTAGTACCGCAATGTTCTTCAAAGAGGGCAACAGTGCGGATCCCATGAAGCTAACCCGCCATTTGTAAAGAGCTGGGCAATAAGACAGCAGGTGCTCCGGGGTTTCCTTTCAGTGTTCCTTGGTGTTACTCGTGCCTCGATAATCCAGTGGGTAGTGCGCTGGCTTCTCCTATCGAGGCCATAGGTTCGAATCCTAGCTCGGGCTGGTGAAACGCTCATCTGCTTCTATCGCTATCCACATGAAGTAGATGAGAATAAAAAAAACGTTACTCGACGATTACAGTTTCCCGTGAGTACCCCTACTAATGATTTCTTATACCAAAATTACGAAACAATCTCTGAAGATAGTTCAAAGTTTTCACTATCTTTTTTTATATATTGGATTTGATATTGGAGCAGCAGATGAAAGACTTACTAACTCCAAGGTGTTGATAATATCTCAAGCGCGATTTGTTTGTAAGGCTGGTTTTGGTGGTGGTTTGGTGGTCCAAACTACAAAAAGATCTATTTGTTACATTTTGGGTCGCAAACATGGTTTCAAATGGTATTAGGGTACAAACCCAAACCAGGACACCTTCTTCCCCTCAAAATAAAATACTGTGTGCGCTACTGGTTCTGAGGGATATGTTCCTCAAAAAAACTTATTAGTGGAGTTCATAGCATTTTAGGTGTAAAGTTGCTATCGTAGCAATTTTTGAATTTTCGCAATGTTTTCGAAAGCAGTTGTAGCGACAGATTGCTACGATAACAACTTTACACCTAAAATGCTATGAAGAGTGAACTCCACCATTGAAATCATTAATAAAAAACTTAAGGTTTAGGGTTCTATTACGTTGAAGAAGACAATTCCTTCAGCTGGAAAATTGGCATCGGACGATATATTTGACGTCACTTGATATTCATTCGCTTGTGAAATTGCTTCATTCAGATTGTGAAGATGATTAAATCTTCATCCATCGGCGCTCATTTTCGCCAAATCGAATTAGCGCACATTTTCCGGTGAATAATGCTGAAATTTAAATAATGTGTGATCGTTCATCATTAACCACAACGAATTTGTGCTATTGTCATCGCAGTTTTATCTTTGCGCACATTGATGCATTGTTCTATACAAAAATAAAAAAAATACAAAATTTTCTATATTCACAAATTGTCACTTTGTTGCCAGCTTAAAGGAATTCCAGCTTGTACGAAAGTGTAAAGGAAAAAATCCCATAAATCCGTTTACTCCACATTTAACAATGTTGACTGCTGGTGGCGCGTTGTTTGCTGTTTCTCACATGGCAACAGAATACGTTAACCGCAATAACAACAACAACAACAACAACAATTGCAGCAACACCAACAGGAACCTACAACATAATCAAAGCGCCAACAGCAAACGACGCACTAAACAATAAAATCCCCCCCAACTGCCAAAGTGAAATATTGATCCGCCTAATAAGCTAAAATAAGAAGCGAGCGTGCAATGTCACAACGGCAACAAAATCGAAGCATTCAAACAAGCAACAAAAAGCGAATAAGAATAAGAATAAAAAAGCAAACGGCTGCTTTTAGGTCGCAGTCTAATTAAATTAGACACGAGAGGCAACGCATTGCGGTTAAAACGCGTTTTCATTCTATTTGCCACCTTCTAGAACACCAACTTTGGCCATTTCCTATTTTCATTTGTTAATTTTTGTTTTTTGTTTTTTTGTTTTTTGTTACGGCTTCCTTAATCCATTTGCAAGTGCAAAGAAAAATTGGACAAAACAACCAGATGAAAATTGACTAAAGTCGAGAAGAGAAATGACCGCACGCTCACTTCCTGCGGCAGCGTCATCGACGTCGTCCATCTGGCCAATCGAGCAACCACTTCATCCATTCAGCCATTCTCATTCAACCATTGGTTCGTACATCGATTGCTCGCTTTGCCCAACCAACCGATTTTTTCTGCAGCTGTCGTCGCGTCGGTCGTTCCCTTGCTCATTCAAAAAGTGATTTCCGTTCAATTTCGGTTGGCAGCACTCTGCAGCACAGCACCGGTCGAAGCTTCAATCGAGTGCGGTTAGTTATATGCGAAACGCCCACAAAACCGTTGTAACATCGCCAATATCTAAGGAGCACTTTCTTCAACCGCAACTTGTGGCCGGCTCGCGCCGCCGTGTTCACGTTAGCGTTTGCCTGAACGTTGGCGTTGGCATTGGTGTCGGCGTTGGCGTTATCGTTGTCGTGCATGACGTCATTATGGCAGCATTAATGTCTGTCATTGACGGAATTTACAATATCTTAACGTTTGTCCTTATTTTCTGTTTTTTTGCTCTCTTGTTTGTGGTGTTTTTTTGCCATCTTTAAAAGGAGATCCGGCACGCAACAGCGGTGAAATGTCGGCGCGCGAGTGGCATTTGTAGAGCTGGCAGTGCGGTGTGGCACCGGCATTGGGCGACAGGAAGCATGGCAATAAAACTACACGCGCCACACACACAGCAGGCAGCGCACCGGAGTGGTGAAAGTGGAATAAAAGTAGTTTTACTTTTTCGGAAGTTTGGAAAGTCGTTAAAATTGCAATTTCAGCATAAATTCTAATAAGTCTTGAACCAAAAATTCGTCTAAACATAGTCGCTATTTACTAGTGTCCGACCGAATATTCGGTTTCGGTTTCGGTTTCGGCCCAAATCAGTGGTTTCGGTTTCGGTTTCAGTTTCGGCCAAAAAATGGCCGAATAGCCGAAACCGAAACTTTCTAGAATATTTTTTACATTTTATTGTGTAGCAGATATATAGTGAAAGGAGGAATAATTTAGATGCCACCAATGTAAATAAATTTATTTTTTTAGCATATAATATTAAATTATTTAATTTTGAATATTAGCGAGTAAGGTACGAAAGGGTGATTTTTTCATGTTTACGTTTTTAAAAAATGAATGAATTGTTTTTTTTTAATAAGTATTTATTTATTTATGCTATGTTTGTTTGTTTGTTCTTTATTTACTTAATGTAAAATTCGTTTGTTGAAAAAAGTGCTTGATATGGTGATTTTTATTTCAACTAGAAAGTTTCGGTTTCGGTTTCGGTTTCGGCCGAATATTAAAAAAAAACCGAATATTCGGTTTCGGTTTCGGTTTCGGCCCAAAAAAGTGGTTTCGGTCGGACACTACTATTTACTTTGCAAGCACAAAATGAAATCGACTAGGCGAAAATAACTTTTATTTTTGCCTTTTCATTGCAATGAATAAATAATGGAAGATTTCCACCAACTTGTGTACAGCTGTGTTCATGTTTTGCACGGAAAATTTCTGATATCAAATGCAAGTTTGCTGACCTCATAAAATTGAAACTTTTTGTGTACGTTGTAGGTGTTCCAATTATATTTTATTGCCAGTTCAATAAGGTATCCTCTGTCATTCAGCGGTTGGTGCGTTAGAGGGCAAGTCTTGGTGTCATGAACTCGAGCCCTGATGTTGAATTTAGAAAAGGGCTTTCCTTTTTCAAGGCTAAAAATGGCAAACCTCCAGACAGGAGTTTTTCGCTTGGTTTGGATTGATGCGATTTAGATCAAATATGCACCGCTTTGTTCAACCATTTGTTGCCATTTTGAAAATACTTAGTTTCATTATGCCTCACTCATAGAAACCTTCTTTCCTGTTGACAACAAACTGGGACAGTCGATTTTCATAAGATTGAGATCAGTAAAATCATTCGCCATAGACAGAAACAGGTGGTAATCACTGCCAGTGCTAGATCCGAACTATAAGGTGGATACCTAAGAACCTCCCAACCAAGCTTCGGGAGCTTCTGGAAAGCCACTACCGATGTGTGTGGCCTGGTGTGGTTCTGATGGACAATTCCTCTCCTGTTGGCCAAATCTGGCCGCTTCTGGGCGATTGCTTTCTTCAGACGTGTCAATTGTTGACAGTACATGTAAAAGTTAAGAGTTTAGTCGTAGAAGAGCAGTTCATAGTAGATGATTCTCTGCCAATCCCATCAAACTGACTGACTGTAAGTCCTAGCTTGTCCACCGTTTTCGACGGTTCATCGCGATTCGATCATAACATTCGACATGTCATAAGTGATCCATTTTTCATCACCAGTAACCCTCCGCTTCAGAAATGGGTCGATTTTATTGCGATTCAAAAGCGATTGGCCGATGGAATTTCGGTCCATTGAGGTTTTTTTTTGCGTTAACTCTTGTGGAACCCATACATCGAGCTTCTTTTTGTATCCTACCTTATTTAAGTGGTTTCAAATTGTTTGTTTTGCAATGTTTAGCAATGACGATGGGACTCGACAATTTTCATGATTTTGTTTAACATTTTCGACAGTTGGCCATCCAGAGCGTGGTGCAT
Organism: Melieria picta; assembly: GCA_964056695.1. Lineage (NCBI taxonomy): Eukaryota > Metazoa > Arthropoda > Insecta > Diptera > Ulidiidae > Melieria > Melieria picta. The sequence continues at coordinate 83,691,150 of OZ057398.1, read as the reverse complement.
CTTTGACATCCAACTTACCGCAATGGAATTTATGAAATTAATTGACTGATGAAGTGATTCGCTGTCACATTGTCAGCACTATTCACATTTTCATTCGCCTGACTTGCGTTGGATTACGAGCTTCCTTTATGAACGCTCTTTTCGTGTTGTTATAGACGGTACAGCCTCGAAGAAGCATTCCCTTAGCGCGCGAGTGCCGCAGGTTTCGGTCTTCTCTCCAATCCTTTTCCTTATCTTTATCAACGGCCTATTGTCGTCGACGAAGAATCCCATCTATTCGTTTGCGAATGACATCACCATTTGTCAGTCAAACTCCTTCACAAAGCGCCCCAGTTCTGTGGAGATTGAGAGAGAACGGCGCCGTATGAATGACACACTTAACAGTTACCTACATACAATCTCGAAGTGGAGTCAAGCGATCAGGGTTGATTTTAATCCTCGCAAGACCCAATGTTGCCTCTTATCCCACAAACGAGTCTCCCCACATCCCAATAAATTTCTGGTATCGGCAGCTGTTGATGTTCTAGGCATGCCCATTAAGAAGGATCTTCGACGAAACTCATATTTTTGGCATGTCGAAAGAATCAGCCAAGTGACTCGGCGTTCTAAAGCGGTGCAAAAAATATTTCACTTTGTCAGATCTTCGCATAATTTACACCACTTATATCCGACTAAAAATGGACTTTAACTCGCACCTATGGGCGAGGGCTTCAAAAACCTCCTTGGAGCTCCTGGACCGTGTGGAAAACCGTGCGATTAAGCTTATAGGGGACAGTAGGGTATCCAGCTCTATTGACTCCTTGGAACACCGTCGTAACGTTCTACCGTAACGTATTCTATCGATACTTTTTCGGTAATTGTTCAGAGGAGATGAGCAGCCTGGTGTCGTCACTCCGGGAATCCCCCCGGGCAACCTGCTCGAACATTGGCGCCCATGCATTCCACGTTGAAACGATGTTCCAGCGCACTACGCATTACAGAGAGAGTTCGTTTTTGGCTCGCACTGCCCGCAACGATTGTGGAATGGTCTCCCTGCAGATATTTTTCCCAGCACCTATGATCTTGATGGGTTCAAGACAAGAGTCCATAACCAATTCACTTTAGAACCCTATCTCGTGACCTGTATATCCTTGAACCAACCAAAGTAAAAAAATATGACGCATTTTCTTTTTAGGTTAGGTTGAAATGGCTGGATAGATCTTATCCTACAATGTGTAGGCCAAGGAGCAAGCCCGCTGTGATGCCATATGCAGCTTTCCCTAAAATTCGTTAAACCATTTGAACGATGCTTTAAACCTGAGCAGGTCTTCAACATCTTCGTAGAATATCTAAGCGAGGTTTCGTTGAATCGGTTGTAGACTTCTTCCAGTGACTCCTGGGCAGTGGCAGTGCTTTCTCTTTGCTGTTGTTCAGCTTTGACTCAAACCAAACTGAGTCAAGCCATCACTTTACTGTCTGAGAAGTTCTTTTAGTACGAAATCGTATCTTTCTATTGCCATCTATCGAACCATCATCGAACCATTGGAAAAAATTAATCAAAAATTTATTGAACAAAAGGTTTCTTCCTTCAAGTGATTGACCTCGTCTGCAACGTTTTGTTGTGATCTGTTTTTAATGCTGTCAAATTACAATTGACATCGTCATTCATTACAAATGGCGCGTATTTTCTTTCAGCAAATTATTGGAAAATCATATGTAATAAAGAAAAATTACCCAAACATTTTTTCACACAATCCCAATCGGTATTGGTTCGCTTGGATGTCCTTTAATAAGGCTCTGACTGATGACAAAAAAATCTCCGTATGTGTCGGCGGCGCTCGTTTCACTCCCATTCTCGAGCGCTTAAAAACTCCCCCATGCGAACACTGCGCTCTGAGTATTGAATTTTTTTCCTTCGTTTATTTCTTTTTGTTTTTTGCAATACAAATGGCTGTCATTTTATCTTCAATGTCAAGTCTTGACAACCGCACAATTACTCATTACCATGACTTACTTTATTACTATTATCATTATCGTTTCGCTGCTACATTATCGTCTCTGCGCGCTTGCTTTCCTTATATTTTCCATGAACTTTTTTCCGTTCATTTGTGTAGCTTCAGCTGCGCGTTCGCATTCCTTTTGCCATTCCCGCTGACATATCGGCTTATCAACTTGTCGCTGCCATTGAATTGCGCTCGCCGCTGGATTTTCGTGCGCTGCGCCTGTGGCCGCCTAACTACGCGCTCGATTTGTCGAACTAGTTATTTGACTGTCCATCTGCATGTCCGACTGCACGAACAGCGCTGCCACTGCATCATCACCTCAAGCGATTTTTCTTCCTTCATGTCTCTATCGTTGTTTACTTGCTTATTTCTTTCGTACGATTTTCGTGTTCTTATCTTTCAGTCAAAATTGTCAACATAATCATCAGCGATGTCGTTATGTTGTTTGCTTAGTACACTGTGCGTGGTTGTTGTTGTTGGCAATGTTGCTTCTGCTGTGCACATGTACGAGTACTTTGTGTGTTGTATGTCGACTTGTTCTATCGTCTTATTCGTTTGTTTGCCGACGCACCACTGCCACACATTTTGTCTATACGTACGCGTCTTTTTTCCTGATAAATTTATCTGCTCGCTTTAAATGCCACTAAACACTAACATTTACAACGATTTTCCACACTCAAATATTAGCTTGACATGGTCATGTAATGCACTGCAGCAACAACAATAATGAAATAAATAAATATATATATGTAAATATATGTCATATCTGTTAGATGTCACTCTGCACGGTTGCTGCCGCTGTGACCTTTTCAACATTCAACTGTCTATGCATTGGCGCTGACGGTGCGCTCTCGTCTGTCCGTTCAGCTGTCCAACTGTCCGTCCGCCTGTTTGCCTGTCACCCACACAAATTGCCAATATTTGTTTAATCCCTATTTCGAATGTTGTATGGTTGTCACCCACATGTCTTTGTGTTGCTGTGCTGTTGCCGCCATGGTCTCTCTGTGCGCTATCAACGCATTCTCAACATGCCAGCAACAATACACTAGCAACAGCAGCAACAACAACTTCAACAGCATCATTATAAAAATGATAAAAATAATTTGAAGAAAAGCGAGCTCAAAAGCTCAGTGCAGCGCGCAAAAAAAGTTACGTTGGTAGAATTCCACAATTTGCCAAATTCCCTTTGCATAAATAATAAAAATCGAGTGTGTTCTAAAAATAAACACACACAGCAACAGCAACAACAGCAGACGAAGCCGGAGCCGTTGTCAGCCGTCAACAATTTTTTCCGCCACTTATTATGCAAAATGCTACGCACAGGAGTGGGCGGGGTGCTGTCGTTGATTGACGCTGGGTAGCTGAAACTGAGCCGGAATGTGTCGTCGTCTTTCATTTGTTTTCCATGTAAATGTTAATAATTTTGTTGACAGACTTTTTGATTATCATTGAAACTTTGGTACTCGATTGTGCTACAATTGTGGTCTGCCCAATTATTTTGTTGCCATATCTTATAGGGTGAACTGAGTGAGGGGCCGTCGCCAACGCCCGATTTTGCCATCAACCTGTTGCACACTTCTTATCAACGCATTCAATACCTTCGATTGATTTCGAGTGTTGTTCGTTTGCTTTTTTTCAACCTTTTATATTTTTTCGTTTCATTTGCATTGTTGTTGTTTGTATATTGCTACTCTCTGTTTCATGTTTGATGTGTCTGTTGTCGCTGTATGGTTTGAGCGCGTTTAAAGGTGTGAAGATTTGTAAATTAACTGAAATTCATTATCAGTCTTGTTGAATCGCGTATAACTATTTACATGGGACAAAGTAAATAAAATGTTAGGTATATAAAAATTTTAAGATGCATACACTTTAGGAATTTATAGTTTATTATAGCTGGAGAATGACTGATTTACTTAAAAGGCTGAAATTTATGTACTACTGTGTCCAAAAAATAAGGTGACATTGTATTTATTTTGAAAATTCTTTATTTATTCTTCCAAATCAATTTCATCCCCTTCAAAGTAATCCCCTCCCGATGCAATGCACTTATGCCAACGGATTTTCCAATCTTCGAAACACTGATTGTAGTCACTTTCCGGGATGGCCTTCAGTTCCGTCTTCGCTGCGGCTTGAATCTCCTCTATCGTATCAAAACGGTGTCTCTGGAGCGGACTTTTGAGCTTGCTGAACAGCCAAAAGTCGCACGGCGCCAGATCAGGTGAATACGGTGGTTGCGGAACGATATGGGTTGAGTTTTTGGCGAAATGATCACGAATTACGAGTGCAGTATGGGATGGTGCATTATCGTGGTGTAAAAACCAAGAATTGTCTTTCCACAATTCCCGCCTTTTTAGGCGGATAGCGTTACGCAAACGACGCATAACGTTCAAATAATATTCCTTGTTGAATGTTTGGCCCGGCGGAAGGAATTCATAATGCACAACACCACGATAATCGATAATTCAAATGTCACCTTATTTTTTGGACATAGTAGTATACTATTTTCATTGGCGTTGCATCTCAGCTCCATTGGGTCCTTAGCGATACCAGGTGGAGATTTGTTCAAGAGTCGTAATATTGATCCTTTAGAAAACAAGTATTTATTAGAAAACCTGAGCAGAGATTTCGGTCCTAGTGGCGGCATCTCGTCTAGTGGGATCTGTAGAAACAATTAGGAAAAATAAACTTTCTTGGTGTCAACTGATGCTATTTTCATTGGCCTTTAGTCTCAAAGAGCCAATCTTTTATGAGCGATTTTTCAAGCATAGAAAGTCATTTCACGTTTATTACTACTAACTAATCAAAATTGCTCTTTGCTTTTTGAACAAGAGGCTGCAACATATTCTGTCATTCATTCTCTCTATATTTGAAAATTTCCATTATTTGCATTTTAAAATATAGAAAATTTTGAATATTGCCTAAAATTCTGATTGTAAACATTTTTAATTAAACCCCTTAGATGACTAAAAAAAATTCCATTAACACTCAAATATGCTTCGAAGCATCGTCTAATTGTGTTAAATTTAAAATCAAACATACCATTCATGATCTCTGTCAGTCGCTGTATCTGTCTACCTGCAGATATGTGACTTTATCATCATCGAAATATGCAGCCAACTTCCTCAACACAACAAAACCAACAGCAATAACAATGGCAGCAAAACGAAAAAACTCAATAAAATGTCGATCCGGTCTCTCTGTGTGTTTTTTTTTTTTTTTTTTCTCTGTCGGAGGTGGAAAATCTTCGAAAGATACTGAGCTCCAGCCCAGCATGCCGGATTTTTACCGGCTAAAAACCAACCCCCCATCGTCGACCTTTATCCCCGCGGGACCGCCTCCCGGCATTACGTCGCGGGGCAGGTTTGGTCTCAGATAGACCTCAATCTGTTAGTCGCGCCTCCGCGCGTCGCTCCCATTCGTATCGCCGTTGTAACGTCATCACTTCCGATGCGAAATGGTCGACTGCTGTCCAATACGTTTCCGTTTCCAACATCTTGTGGATTAGTGTCTGTGGTCTCTCTGTGTGTATGTGTGTGTATATGTGTGTAAATAGAAGCCTTCAAAATTGCCGCGGCATCACACACGGCACCACACTTTGGTTACGTAGCAGCAGCAACAACAACGCCAACAGCCAGCAACGACACTATTCAAAATTGCAAGACACACACACATACAAACAGATGCAAAAATAAAATGCAATTGCTGAGAACACACCCTGAAAAATCCGTAAACGACCAAGTCGGAACGCATAAATTGCTAAGAAGAAGCACTGTCGAGCAGGAATTGCATATAAATTTACACGTTGCATTGCAAATCAACTCGTAGATGCTCGTACATCATCATCGGCAACAACGGCAACAACAGCAACGTCATTGTCAGCAACAGCAACAGCAGCAGCAGTAGCAGCGCGTTTGGGTCACGACCAGCAGCAATCGCCTTGTGTGTCTTCTTGCCTTCTGTGTGTTTGTGTGTGTGTGTGTGTGTGTGATGTACGAAATATTTCCAAGTCCATAAAGTGTGACTTTTTTCGATCATTATTTCTTCGTTTACGCTGTTGGCGTTCGTCTTTCCTCCTTCTGTTGCTTCTTTTAACGCTTGTTGCGTTGTATTCGGTTTGCTTTAGACGGCTATGTGGAGCTATACACACACATCCATACTCATACGCACACATGTAGAGCGCACGGAAAGACAATGACACTGTCCGGCCTCTTCGGCCGTGCAGCCATCCATTCAACTCCAACTCCATGGGCCTCCGCTCGCAGCTGGCAGTCGCACTCGCAATTCCAATTCCATCCATTGTGATTTGACTCGACTCGACTTTGCTCAACCTCAACTTCGATTCCTTGCCGTCACTATATTTCACTCTACTTTATTGCATTTCTCCCGCTCGTCGATGCATTTTGCGCTCAGCTTCGTCCTGTAGTGTTGTGTCTGTATTTTTGCACATTTTATTTTCATTGCCTCGTACAACGAACCTTCTTTACTTCAGCGCCAACATTCACATTGTCCCTTGCCGTTGGCATTGTCGTGCTATCAGCAACAGTGAATGGTTATCTTTTAGTTGTTGTTGTTGTTTTTTTCCGCGAGAATCCATACAGAGCTGCCAACACATTGCAGCGTTATATATTTGTTTATTTTAACATTAATCTTACGTTGCTTGATTGCTTAGGCCACTGGAAGGATTTTATTGGTGGATTCGGGATAGGTGTAGGGTCTAATTAAGTCGAGACAGAGCTGCCATATAGCGCTAAATAAGAGTTTATTTTAACATTATTCTTGTGTTGCTTGATTGCTGGCGTTTGACTTGTTCTTTAGACCATTTTTAACATTTAGGCGACTGCAAGGACTTTATTGGCGTGTTCACGATAGGTGTAAGACGTAATTAAGTCGGTCATAAACTACTAAACTTCTCACAACTCCCTCACAATATATTTGTAAACTTTGTTAACTTAAGTCATCGAAATGTAGCTTTGTATACCATCTTCGATATTCGTTCTTGACTCTTGACTCACATTTATTACAGATAATAAATGTGAGTCCTTCATTTTTAAACTTTTAAATACGAGTAAATGTGCATATCTGTCAATCATTCCTCTCCGTGTTATTCCACTTTTGATATCACCGTTTCATGACGTTTTCTATATTCTCTCTGGAACGCAACTCTACGCATATGTATTTCCATATTTCTTTCGCTCTACATTACCAATTATTCAATCCTTCCATGCCAGTTTTCAATCACTTTAAAGCCACAAGAGCCACATACATACATAACTACGCAATCGATGAATACGCCAGCAAAAGGAGGAAAACATAACGAAAATCATAAATGATTTACAAAGAAAAGGAACGGGTTTTCCGAGCGTTGCTGGTGCTCTGCTCTCGCCACTCTCGGCATTTTGTTTTTGGTATTTATTCTTGCACTCGGACGCTCTCAACATCTGCTCCATATGTTCTGTGCGGTTAGTAGGTTTTTCGTACAAGTTTTTGGTATGGTTTTTTGCCTTTGATTTGGTCGCCGCTCATTTCATTTTTTGGACCCCTGCTGCCTCGGGTGTTGTGTTTTTTTCTATCTGTTTTGTTTTTGGCTCCTTTGAGAGTTTTATTTTCATTTGCCTTCGACAGTAATAACAAAATTTTCACATACTTCCGCGCTGTTGGACTCTAACAAGTCATGGTTTTTATATATAAAGTTTTGTTGGTGTTTTGGCTATTTTTAGTTTTTTTTTTTATTTTTTTTATGGATAGTTTTAGATTTTTGATTGATTGCGGTTGGTTTCTTTTATCTGTTTGATTTGTTTTATTTTTGGTAAAATTTTTTTTCTTTACTTTTTTATGTTATTTTGGTAACTCTTATTACACTACTCGACACGAAAAATGCTCCTAAAAATAAAAGTATTTTTTAGACTAATCTTCGGCTGCTGAACACGAAACTGAAAATCAAAAAATTTTCTTAAGAAGCGTTTTCGAAAAATCTTCCAAAAACACGTTTTTCCCCTCTTATTTCAGTTATGAGCACATATCTCGTAAACCAACCATCCGACTAACACAAGTGGGCTTCTCTTTCATTTGATACTCATATCTTCATCATTGCACAACCGCAAATATTTTAAAAAATATTTGAAATGTGTATGTCCTTAAAATTTTAAAGTCCTTTAAAAAAGTTTTTGGGTCGGAAAATGAAAAACTGACTATGCCAGGATACTACAAATGACCTCTAGTTTTACGTCTATATCAACATTTGGATGGGTCTCGGAAAAATTAAAAAAAATTTTCGCACGGTGTAATAAATGAAAAGTTGGTGTTTTGACTCCGTGCATCATAACTTTGTCATTTTTCTTTCAATTCTATTGATGTTAGGCTTAATATTTGCTCAAATAATATATCTTTCATCTTAGATTTTAAAACCAGAGGAGATCATTCATTTTATCTATAAAAAAACGATTCGAAAATGTATAATTTTTGAAAATGGTCGAAAAATTCACTTTTTTACAACTTTCATCGTCAGTAACTTACCCAAATCTCATCTGATTTGGACAATCGATATATCGTTGGAAAGGTTTACGAGATATGTGCTCATAACTGAAATAAGAGGGGAAAAACGTGTTTTTCGAAGATTTTTCGAAAACGCTTCTTAAGAAAATTTTTTGATTGTCAGTTTCGTGTTCAGCAGCCGAAGATTAGTCTAAAAAATACTTTTATTTTTAGGAGCACGCGATGAACCCATTTTTTGTCGAATAGTGTTATCGTTCCTTAATTTATTAGTTTTTGTTATTTTTTTTTTAATTTTTTGGGTTTTTGGTTACATTAATTTTTTTTTATATTTTGGTCGCTCTTTCAATTTAATTTTTAAAATTTATTTTTATTTTTTTTCGGTACATTTATTTTTTGGTTACTTTTATTTTTTTTTACTTTTGGTTTAGTTATTTTGGTAACTCTTATTTTATTTATTCTAAGTTTTTTTAATTTGTTTTTTAATTAATTTGTTTTTACTATTTAATTTGTTTTTACTATTTAATATTTTTTCGATACATTTATTTTTTGGTTATTTTTATTTTGATTATTTTGGTTTCTTTAAGTCTTTAAATGAATTTTTTATTTATTTCGTTTTATTAATGTTTTTATTTATTTGTTTTTTGAAATTAATTTTTTAGGTTTCTTAGTTACATATATTTTTTGGTTATTTTTATTTTGATTATTTTGGTTTCTTTAAGTCTTTAAATTAATTTTTTAATTATTTCGTTTTATTAATGTTTTCATTTATTTGTTTTTTGAAATTAATTTTTTACGTTTCTTGGTTAAATTTATTTTTATGTTGGTTACTTTGTTTCCTCTTAGAGTTCTAATTTAATTTTTAAAATTTTTTTGAATTGTTGTTATATTAGTTTTTTTTACATTTAGTTTTTGGTTATTTTTATTTTGATTATTTTGGTTTTTCTTAGTTTCCCATTTAATTTTTTTTTAATTTACTTAAATTTTTACTTATTTTTTTTGTTTTTTACATATGTTTGTTGGTTACTTTTATTTAAGTTAGCTTTTAATTAATTTTTAATTAATATTTTTATATTTTTTAATTTTAATTTTTTAATGTGTTTATTTCATTTATTTTTTGGTTACTTTCATTTTGGTTATTTATTTATTATTAGTTTTTTAATTTATTTTGTCTATTTTATTTTTTTATTTTTTATTTACCTGTTTGGTTTTGGTTACATTTATTTTTTGGTTACTTTTATTTTGGTTTCTCTTGGTTTCTCAATATATTTTTTCAGTTATTTTTATATTACTTTTTTATTTTATTTTATTTCTTTTTGTATTTTTTTAAATGTTTTGTTTTTTGGTCACATTTATGTTTTGGTTACTTTTCTTTTGGTTACTTGTGTTTTGGTTACTTTTAGTGTTTAAATTTATTTAGTTTTTCAATTTGGTTGTAATAATTGTTTTAATAAATTTTTTTACCTAATTTTTCTAATGAATTTTTTAAGTTTTTAGGCTGTTATACACTTTAATATTTACTCTATTAATTTTTTTATATTTTTATATTTATATTTATGTTTTATATTATTATGTATTGTGTTACTTGTATTTGCATTACTCTGATACTGGTTGCTTTGAATTATTTTTGATTTTTTTAAATTAATAATGAACGACCTTAAAGTTCATCAATTCTGAAATTTTCTCTATTAATTTTTTTACATTTAATTTGTTTGGTTACCTTTTTTTTGGTTACTTTTAGTTTCTCAATTTATTTTATTTTGGATTTTTTAAATTATTATTTGTTATTTTTAGTCGTTTATCCATTCTAACATTTGCTTTATTAATTTGCAAAATTTTTTTGCCCATCGTTTTTTCCGCGTTTTCTCATTGTCTGTGTGTGTGCTCGACTGCTGGTCTCCAATGGGACTTTGCTGGTACTCGCACTCGCTGCTGTCGTCGCTGCTTCACGTTTTGCATTCGCCACTTTTAGCACGAATAGTGGCGGCTGTAGTTGCAATTGTTGTTGTTGCTGTTTTATTTTTTTAATTTTACTTTAATGTGGTTTTTTCTTTTTACCTTCTACTTGACTGTTTTTTGCTTGACGTTTTTGTTTCGTGCTTTTGTATTTTCGAATTCGAAGGCAAACACACAGCCACAACCACATTTGGTTGCTCTTTCGCTCTCTCATTCGCTCCTCGGAATACTTTTTGTTATATTCTTTGCTCGCTTTTCACATACATAGAAACAACACATGAACATTTTTACATAGTTTTTTAATTTTTGTTATTTTTACGAGCCATTCGTCTGACTGCCATACACCGCGACCACCTCTTGGCCACCACCCGGCTTGCCGCTTTCTCAAGAATCTGCCGTACTCGGCGCCGCATTCGGCTGAGACCGTTCAGGTTGCTCGTTCGTTTCGTTGCCTTGCGTTGTGTTGGGGTCTCTCGAGTCTCTTGATTTTTGACTTCAGTACAATTTCGATCGTTGCGCTGCTCGTACGCGTACGTCGTTGAAGTGGCAGTCGCAGTGGCAGTTGAAGTGTCTCGATTCGTACAAGAAGTGGCAGTAAAAAAATAACAAAATCAAAAATAGTAGAAGCAGCAGCAGAATAACCAGTGATAGCAGCGCGCTGAAAAACGTCTAAAGTGTTGGTGTCTGTGGTTGCTGTTGTTGGCGTGTGTGCGTTGTTAGTGCCTTTGATTATTTACTAGAAAAGTTAATTTTATATTTTCTACTTTGTGACTCTCGTTTGAAACGCATTGCGGCATTTGTTGTTGTTATTGCTATCGCGCTGCGCCGCCAGCTGCCGTCACTTTGATATCTGCAGACTTTGGACGTGTTGTGTTGGTTGTGTGCGTGTGTGTGTGTGTGTGCGGCAGTGAAAAGTGGAGCCAAGTCAACGAAAGCCATTTATTGTCAACAATATCAGCGTTGTTAGCTGTGTTTAGTGTGACAACAACAAAAAATAAAAAAATTATAAAACTGCAAAAAAACGCACCAACAATATAAATAAATAAATGAATGAATAAAAAAAAAATAAAATGTCTGCACTTGATAAAATTTTAAGTAGTAAAATAAATTAAAAAAACAAAACTACAACAATAATCACGTTGAAAAGAATCTCAAGTGGACTCAAGTGAAATTGTGCGCACATGTGTTTGCTTCACTCCTTCGCTGTTGGCAACCCAATTTATGACTTTGAGCTCTTAATTCCCGCTTGGCTTTTGGTTGCTTTTGATCTTTCTTGTGGTCTCACTTATTTCTACTCGAGTGCAGATTTGTCAGTATTCGGAGGATTGTTTCAGTTTGTCTTCCTACGCTGTTTCGCTTCCTTCAATGCATCCTTTCAGGTTTTTTCACCTGAAAAGCAATTCATACATGTTTGGCTTTTATTAGTTATTTCCTATATACACACATCAACAATATGTATGAATGTGTTTATTTATACATGTATGTGTACTCAATGTTTCGAAAAAAAAAAAAAAAATTCCCTTTTCTTTCAGTCAGCTGTGTCGGCATAACGTCAACTTTTCTTTTTAATTTCTTTCTCCTACGAATGCTTTCTGCTTTCCTTTTGCACTCTCTTTTCTTTCTTATACTTCTAATTCGTTCTTCTATCTGCTACTCCACTGCTGCCTCCTTTTTAGTGTCTTCTACTTGTCTTACACTACATACACTCTTCGCACCCGGCTCAAATTGCATTTTATTTATTGTTGTTGTTGGTTGTGTATTTCTCGTTCGCCTGAGTCACTTCACATCGCACAACTTCACTCCGTCACCAATTTGATCTCGTTCTTTGTTCGCTTCTTTTTCGCTGCCATTCTTCTTTGCCTACTTACAGGTTTTTCATTATTTCGCCGCTGCGCTCTTGTATCTTGTTGTATCTGCTGGAGTGCGAAGCGTACGAAAACACAAAAAACCGGAATGTGAAATTTTGACCCATAGCACTTTGCCAGACAAATGGCGGCTTTTAATTTGTTTCTTTTGCATTTTCAAATTTCCGCTTTTCTCTTTTAATATGCCAAGTCATTGGTGACTCGCAGCCAAGTAGCGAGGTGTAAAATATTGCCTCGCTCAGCTGTCTGTGACAGTTTGTGTAAAACGCCAAATCGATTTAAAGAAAATTTAGTACCCCACTTAGCACAAAATGTGATTTAATTACCACCTAAATACGATCAATTACATGTGAAGTACTCATACACGCACCGTTTGGCGTTTTTAATTTTTTACGATTTCCTTCCTCCATGGTTGCCATGTTGTGTGCACTTTTCACTTGAGGCAGCAACGCAATGAAGTAAAGTCGATATTTAATTGCTGACATCAGCTGGATGCGAGTAATTGACGTTCGTATACAAAGTAATTGACAGCTGCTCTCTAGTAATTGTTAGGTGTTGGCGTTTTACCGCAGCACAATTCACGAGTCTTTGAACTCAAACGGGCTTAAGTGTCTGTGCTTAAGCGGTTGTAAGGTGCTTAAGCGTTTTACTGTGCTCGATCTATCAATTGATACATGGCTATTTGTAATTCAAGATTAATTGCTTAGTTCAGAAGATTGAGGCATTTCGTTTTGTCATGGCAAAGCGTTACAGTGTTTTATATGTTTGAATAAATTTTGTGTCACCGTAAAAGTAATTTTGAAATGGTTAACAATATAACAAATAAATAACTCAAGTAATGTGAGAGTAATTGACTTGTAATGGTTTAAAGTTTTGTTTGAAAATAAAGTCTTCTAGTCTTGAACGAGAAGTCCAGGCGCTGGGTGTGCCTTCCCAGTTCTTCCTTGCCTTCCCGGTCCAGTGAACAGTTTGAACTGCTAAATTAGAGGGGCTTGCGTCACGAACCAAGAAGCTGTTTGGTTCTCTTATGTTTTAGCTTAGGTCAGTTTTCCCTAGAGCAAGTAATGTTCAAGTAATTTACAAGAATTTTGTAATTTTTTCTAATTGAAAACTGCATTTCCTAGTTTGAAAAAATGTTCTTAAATTATTGGGTACTTGATTCTTTAATGTTTAATTTTTAGTTTGTTTTAAAATGAAGATTTAAATGTTCGAAAGGCTTAAACATTTACTAAAGTAATGTACAAGTAATTATTTTTTTTAATTTTAATTAATTTAGCAAATTTTTCTAATGCCTAATTGTTGTTTATTTATTAGTCATATAGATCCACACTCCTATTTTAAGCAACAATACCTTTTTCAAAAGCAGTTTTTTCGACGTATGTTAGAAACTTAAGATATATAAATATCTAATATATATAAATTGTTAAAACATTGTCCAAAGTACATTCGAGAATTTTATTTTAATTTAAAACGTTTCATAGTTTTGGAATTCTAGGCCATCAAAACTGAACAGGGTCGAATTGACCCAGAGTGTTCCCTATGATTAACAAAATAGCTGTGTTCTGCAAAAGTTAATTTTAAAGTAAGGAAAAGTTTTAAAAATATTTAAGTAATGTAACGTACTGCTAAGTAATTTACTTGTAATTGGGAAATGAATTCATTTTTAATTTAATTTCTGCTTCATTCATTTTTGCTTAAATAATATTTAACAAGGTATTTAACAATTTATTTGAACTATGGAAAAGTTCAAAAAATTATTTAAGTAATGTAATGTACTGTTAAGTAATTCACTTGTAATTTAAAAATGAATTAATTTTGCAATTGTTTCATTTTTGCTTAAATATTATTTAATAATTAATTCAAACTAGAAAAGTTCTAAAAGGGAAATTTATTAATTAGTAATTCATTTGTAATTGGGAAATAAATAATTTTTTTTTATTTTTTATTTGATCTATGAAGAAGTTCTAAAAATTTTTAAAGTATTGCAATGTACTGCTACGTAATTCACTTGTAATTGGGAAATTAACTAATTTTTTAACTGTTTCATTTTTGTTTAAATATTATTTAACAATTAATTTAACAATTTATTTGAACTATGGAAAAGTTCTAAAAGTTATTTAAGTAATGTAATGTTGTATAATTCACTTGTAATTGAAAAATTAATGAATTTTTTTTACTGTTTAATTTTTATTCAAATATTATTTATTAATTAAATTAAACTATGGAAAATTTCTACAAATATTTCAAGTAATTCAATGATTCGTTAAGTAATTCCCTTGTAATTTGTGGGTAATTAAATTGTAATGAAGTAATTAACTTGCAATTAAGCTTACTCTTGTAGACTATCGATATGGTTATGCCCCGAAATTTTTTTTGTATTATTTTAATGAAATTAAATCCATTCAGTAGCGTCGCCCAAGTACTGACCCCTGTAATTAAGTATTTTCCAGTCCAGCTGACTGTAATCTCTGCAATTTCATCGATATTGGTTTATTTTTTTTTAATTCTAAATGCAACTAAAAGCTCACCAATTACAAAAAACCAATTTAAATAACCTCATTTTGTTCGCTCACTAATTTCGCATAATTATGTCTCCTTGCTTGTGTGTTTGTGGTCGAAATGTTTTTCGTTTCGGTGAATGCATTAAATTGTAGGAAATAACGGTAAACGAATTAAATAGCCACTTTCGACATCACATTAGACTAAATAATTTTTTTTATGATTTTGTTTAATTTTCCCATTTCCACTTGTTTGGTCTTCCTCTCGCTGCGTCATTGGCCATACGCATGTGTGCGTGAATTCGTGTATGTATGTGTGTGTATGTCTCGTTTTCTGTTTAAATCGGTGTGAATTTAATAATTTCAATTTGCCGTACACTTTATTGTTGGCAGCTTGGCATTGTTGTTGTTGTTTTCTTAACCGGAAAATGATAATTGTACGAAAGCACACGCTCAGCTGCACACACACACTCACAAATGTAACAGTTGCCATTTGCGATTTTTTGCTGCGCTTTTTTTTGTTAATAAACAACAAAAAAACGAAACCAAAAGCTGTGCGTTTGAAAATGTTTATTTTTTGCTGTTGTTGTATCTATAGAAAATAAATATGAAATATGGTTGAGTAGCGCACAAATACCGAAGCGACAACAGATACTGCAATGCGTTGGCGTTAAGAAAAAAAATAATGAAAAACCCAATCAAATGAAATGCACAACTAGAAAAAAAATGTTTTTCAATTTGGAATTCCCTGTGTGTGCTGAAAGCGAATGTAAACACGGTTGGCAACACAAGTGTGATGTTTTTGAAATACTTCAGTTGTTGCCAATAATAAAAAAATATGCATATATATTATATATGTTTGTGTATATATGAACAATGTGCATATAAATGAGCAAAATTTCATTTAAACGCAATTAAAGTGTTTGAAAAGTTGTTGTTTTTTTTTGGTTGTCAATGTGCCACGACAAAAAAGGTGCTATTAGAAATACGAAAAGCAAAAGAATAACACAATGCACAAAGATCATGGAAAAGCCTGGATTATGGAAATTGCCTTTCACTTTGTTAAAAATGTTGAGAGGAAAATGAAATGAAATTAAACGAAATAAAATGAAATGCAAGAAATAAATCATTGCCTAGTGACAAGTGTTAAGTGCCATTTCTCGAATTACTAAAGTCTTTGAGCAACGATAAGCTCAGCAATTTTAATTAAGTTGAAATTTAGTGTGCGTCTTGTTTGTTGGCGGTAATATTTCTTACATGCTCGTCTGCGGCTACCATTGCAGGAATACATCAAGGACGCGTCTACACTTGGACAGCGTTCGGCGCAGTTGAGTACGTATTCACCATTCTCACCTCACCTTACCACACCACATCACACCATTCCGCCTTGCTCACCACTACTCCCAGGTGTAATTAAATGAATTCCAATGCTAGCATTTTTAATTTTACAAATGGATGTGGCCGCATTGCACGTGCAAACCCGGCCAGCAACCGCAATGCCAACGCATTACTCAACCACTCATCGGAATTATTGTATTTTACCGTCAGTGGTGTTTGTTTAAATTGAGGCTCTAAAGTGCGACTTGAGGATCTAAAGTGCGACTTAAGCGCAAAATCTAATGTA